>JAUNZO010000447.1:0-479993 GCA_031894775.1 Chloris gayana
CATCAGGTTTTATTATTTCAAAATGTATTTAAAACTTCGATGTAGAAATCGCTCAATTTAGTTAGTAATAGAAAAAAATTGAGCGAGGATTAGAATAAAAGGAAAGAACCGTCGCTCCTTCAGGCGTCCCAGTCTTGTGTTGTTTTTTTTTCTCTCTTGTTCCCTCCAGGTTGCAGCCCAGCTCGCGCGTGCCTCGCTTGGCCCAATCCACGCAAAGACTCCAGCACGGCAGCCTCCTCGTCATACAGCCAGAACAGCCGCCGTGCCCGACTTGTGCTGCCTTGGCGTGCACGCTTGGAGCACCTAGGGCCCGTGTCCATTAAACCAAACCGCACCAGACACCGCGATCCCTTCCCGTGATATCGTGGCGTGGCTTGCTACTCGAATTGATACCCTAACGCCGCAAGCCATCGTACGCAGCCGCGTCCGCCGCCATTGACGCCGAGCCATGGAGCTTGTCGCCCGGACGCGCCCTGCTCGCCGCCGAGGCCCGGACGAGGACCGCGAAAGCATGCCGCTGCTGCAGGACCCCATCACGTTGGATTCCTGTAACAACTCTCAGAAAATAAATGCATTTCATGTCATCATGAGCATGTCATCACATTGTTGCATTTTTGAAGATATCAAATTTTGTGTTAATAATAAACACATAAAATAACAAAATAGATAAAGAAGAAAGGAGGTGTTTAAAAAGAAATGAAATAAACAGAAAATTTATGTTTAATATTTTCTATGGCTCAAATATCATAAATAAAGATTTATGAAAATCTCCTGAAAATATTTTACCTTGTAAAAATATTTACAAGAAGTACACAAAGTTTCTTTTATTAATTTAACTATGAATTTTTAATCCAAAAATGATTTGGAGTTTTACCCCGGACTTAATAGGAAATATGCCTAAAATGTTTTCATTTAAACCCCTGAAAAATTTGGGAATTTTTGGAGCACCGTAAGGTTGCTTTTTAATTTACCAAAAGCTCGGGGTGTTTTTGCAAAATTGTCGAGACCGGCCCAGCTGCCACCCTCTTCTTCTCTCTCTCCCTCTCACCGCGCCCTCGCCACCGCCCGCGGCCGCACCGCCTCTCCGGCCGGGCGCCACGACCCCAGGCCACGCAGCAGCTCGGAGCCACGCGAGCGGTCGACCCGGTCGTCTTCACTTACCGCCTGTCCGGGAGATAACACCCCCCCGCCGCCGAGCTTCTCCTCTCCTCTTTTCTCTCCCGCCATTGCCGCTCCGCCCTGTTCCTCCCCGTCCAAGCCGCCACTCCCGGAAGCTGCGCCGCAGTCCTGTGAAGCTCCACGAACCCTTCAATCAACTTGAGCACTCCCGCTCCGTCGTGGCGAGCTAGTTTCCCTCCACGGCACTTCACCGTCGTTCTTCCGCCGCCTCCGCAATTCGGTGAGCCGTGGTGAGCTATTGTTGCTATTTTCTCTTCATAGCGATGCGCAACTAGATGCTCCAGGTTCCGAGTAGCTCATCCTTGCTTTTGTTCCACGAGAGCCGGTCAATCGCCGTTCTTCCGCAACTCCGGTCATCGTCGTCCGCCACCTCCACGGTGAGCGGACCTTTCCGAGCTTGCTCATGTTCCTTTGATCTCACGACGAGCTTGCGCATGCTCCGTAGTGCGTTATTAAGTTTTCCCCAAATGTTATGCACGGTGGTGGTGAGCTCGCGCCATCGCCGGAGATGCGCCATGGCCGCATCTCGCCGCCGGTGCCTCTCGGTGGAGCTCATGTGCGCGCGTCCCCACCGGCGGGTTCGCCCGATCGCGTAGAGTAGGAAAGTGTCGTCGCGGCGAGCTTTGCACCACGCCCGGCCAACTCCGGCCGTCGCGCCGCCGTTGACCCGCCGCCGCGACGAGGCCACACCGCGGGCCACACGCACGTGGGATCGCGTGTGGCCACGTGCGGATCTCGTGCGGTCAACCCCGTAGCCTTCCGTGTGGCACAAAATCAAATTCAAATTTCCAAAATTCGTAGAAAATTCATTAAAAATCGGAAAAATGCCAAACCAAGTTTGATAGACTCGAGAAAAATGAGATTTATTCATTGGTGAAATAAAATGGTTATTTTGAGTAAATTTATTTATAATTAGTAATTAATCACTTTCTTGATTAAAGAAAAGCTATTATTTTATGTTAATAAAATGTTTAATTATGAAAAATAATTTTATTTGATGAAGGAGATACTGCAGACGAAATTAATTATGAAACTTATTTTCCAAAATTAAACTTAAACTGCATTATTTTATGTGATCACAATTTATTAACCTTTCATCACTTAAAGTAATAATTTACTTATTGCTTAATAAACCAGAATAATTTATTAATTATTAAACCTAAGTAATTAAGAAACAGAACTAATTAATAAATAATGACCTTGATTAAACAATTGTTAATCAGTATAATTACTTGTTAATTATTGCTTAATGAACATGCTTATCCCTAATTGTTAATTAACTAAGATGATTAAGCATTAATTGTTAATTATTACTTATGGGACTTAATTAATGAATCCTTGCATACTTTCATCATGAGCATTCATGCATACATGATTGTGATTCGCAACGCATTGCTGGTCGACTAGGTTCGAAGTGATCGAGGTTCCACCCGATGTCGAGTCGGAGCCGGAAATCTCGAAGTCGACCCAGCCGCCGAGGAAGCTAACTTCAAGCGAGAATCAAGGCAAGCCCGGTGCATCCTACCTATGTTTTTAAATATTTTGCTTTATCACATAGTACGGTTATGCTTGTGCATTAAGTGTTAGGGAATGATTGGCACCCTAGTTGCATTATGGTAGGTTTCTGTTTGTTTATTCTATACTTGGTACGAGTAGCTCAATAGAGGCTATGCTTAATTCATAGTGGCAACGGTAGATGGTTAAGGAATCTTAAAGCATGGAGGCTTTAAGGGTTTTGTGTTGACACTAAGATGAAGAGAGTGTTAATGAAGTTGAGACCGGATGGGCCCCGTAGGAGAAAGGGCAAGACGGAGATGAGGTCTTGCAAGGTGGTAGCCCCGTCCGTGTCGGTCAAGGACCGTACCATTGTCGGCTTAGTTGAGCAAGTTTGAACGTACCGTACTACATGCTGGTATCATGGGACCAGCAAGCTGATGTACCCTATCGCGCCGAGAGATGTAGCGTAGCCGACTCTCTTTTGCCGGTCGTTAGTGAGAGGATAGTCTCACGGGAGGGAGATGGGTCGATCGGGAGGGAAGTCGTGGCTTCGCCATACTCCCGGGAGAGTTTGGAAATGGCTAGTCTGCTGTCGGGTGCTAGCGGGAAAGGTTGTCGTATACGATCGGTGTGATGCATATACGTCGTGTAGTCGGGATTTGCCAGCTGGTATAAATCGATTCGAATCGTCGTCCCTCGCCGTAATGAGTACCGCTTGTTTAGCTCGTCGCATCGTAGTAAATTATATGGAAGATGAAGATGAGAGATGAAAGGATTAAGATCTATTTTATCTTGATTGAGAACTTGATTGCAATAGTGATAGGTTGCAAACATCAAGGCTAATGAACATAACGTGAGCTAAAATATTGAAAGTAAGGACCCAACCTTTATTGCTGTTTTTCGCAAAGGAGTAAACCCCACGACCAAATAGCCTTTGCATACTAGGCGTCGGCCTTAGCATGCCATGTTGACGGGTCAGTCTTTGCTGAGTATTAGAATACTCGGGGTTTGTTCATTACCTTTCAGGGAACGAGTCGTACTACTACGACTTGTATGGTAGCTTCCCGAAGAGGAGCAATGTCCGGAGGGAGGTTCCCTTCGGTGGGAACGCATCCCCACGGCATGAAGAGAGAGGACTATGATGTACGAAGGGCTTAGTGCATCACGTTGTTTCGTTTGAAGTCTTTTGAGTTGTACAATAGAACAAGCTTCCGCTGAATCCTCGTAGGATGTTAAACTTCAATAATGTTATATTTCCGCTGCACGAATATTTGTATTTTGAAAACCTGGTTGTATTATACCATGATGTATATATTCTGGCTTGTATGAGATGATGTTTCTGTTGTAACTCGCTTCGTCGAGTGTCCCTCTGTACCGATTCCTGGGTGTCCCGGAGGGGATGTCACAGCTGGTATTAGAGCTAGGTTCGGAGGCAACAAGCACATCATTAGAAGCCTATTTTCAAAACTTAACACGTTTGTACGATAGACAACGAGAGAGTACGGAGCCTATAAGGATATAGAATAGTTAGAATTTTACTAAGCTGTTCGACGTTTGGGTTTGGGAAGTGCTAACTATTCGTCGTAGTTTTCTCTACTATGGTACGTTTAGTTAGTTCACGAGCATGCATCATGTCATATTATGCACTAAATAAATAGTAGGGTATATACTTAGCTAGTTCGTAGTACTATATAGGTTGTTTCATTCGTTTTCTTCGTGGGAAGAAGTGTTTAACTTGTTTAAACATGTTCCCTGCAGATGCTCGTGACTCGCGGTAGGAAGCGCGCCCGGGAGGAGGAGGACGCACGGGCTGCACGCGTTGCTCGAGCTGGAGCAGCGGATCCACGGCTCGGAGTTGAGGACACAGAGCCGGGACCGACGGTTGGGTGCTTGGAAGCACCGGCGTCGAGTGGACTGTCGGGAGGTTCGAGAGGTCCCACGCCGGGATTGCTGAGCTGGAGGAGCAGCTAGTGGAGGTGACCCAGGACCGTGACGAGTATCGTGGGGCGGTCATCGCCTTTGACGAGCAGCCGACCACGGTTACCGAGGAGCGAGACACCGCTCGCGAGGCGGACGACGCGCACGAGCTACGGTTGGAGCGAGATGATGGCGTAGCGGAACCACGTGGTGAAGAACTTGATCGAGAGAGAGCTTGAGTTGGGTCAGCTGGAGGGACCGTACAATGGATCGGCCCGGGCACACCACGCACTTGCTCCACGACCATGATGCACTCGGTTGAGCAGTTCGAGCGAGTTGCAGCAGCGATAGCGAGGGTCCACCGGACGACGCCGAGGAGGTCTCCGGGATGGACTACGAGCCACCACCCACTTCACCGGCCGAGGACGTCGAGTTGGACGCCGACGGTCACGCGCGGTCGGCC
Organism: Chloris gayana; assembly: GCA_031894775.1. Classification (NCBI taxonomy): domain Eukaryota; kingdom Viridiplantae; phylum Streptophyta; class Magnoliopsida; order Poales; family Poaceae; genus Chloris; species Chloris gayana. The sequence continues at coordinate 5,057 of JAUNZO010000447.1, forward strand.
TAGTTGTGTTGTGTTTTCACCGATGTAGGAGGATAGCCACATTTTGCCGACATAGGTCGGATGTAGATAGGGTACTAGCAGGTGTGCTGGGGCAGTTGGGAGTGTATGAAAAGTGGGTTTGAGTTGTACCAACAATAACTAATGGAAAAGAAGTGGTAGTAATATATATATATGCAGTTGCTAGAATAAAAAGATTTGCTGAAATATTAGGATTAGTTTCTACATGTATCCGATACTCTTACTTCTCCACGAGAGATGGACAGCACGAGTACTGGTGTGAGTGAAGTAAGAGGACCAAGGGAGGATGTTCGTGTAGTCGAGCTGGAGAGACGACTACAGGAAAAGGAGTTGTTAGCACTTAGAGAGGCGCAGTTGCTAAACAAGGAGCAGCAGATTCAATTTAAGGATCAGCAACTAGCAAACGCACATGCACCGATCACTCGGTTAGAGCAAGATCTATTGCAAGCACACAATGCGATAATGAATGAAGCAATAGGACAGCAACCTCCGGAAGATAAACCAGTAGTGCAGGAAAATCCTATGGAGGCTGAATCGAAGAGGAAGAGGAGGATCCTGAAGAGATAATGGACGTGGATTCGGTCATAGACTTCACGGAGATTCCATGACTAGAGGATGCATAATCCGAGACGAGCGGTTCCATAAGCCAGGAGGTGACATCTAGGCGTCGCGAAGAATAGTAGAGTGCTAGCTAGTAGCAAGTGAGAAAACTAGTATGTAAAATAGGCGCTAGTTAAATAACGAGCGTGATGTAACCACGCATGAGTGTATCTTAGGAACCGTTGTAACGTGGATGTATAAGCATGTGTTGATGGATTTGGTGGTTGCTTTAATAAAGATGGATTGTTGCATAAGATTCCTTTGGAAGTTCTCATCTACGTATTCCTGTTTCTCATCTACGTATTATGTTGGAATGAAGATGTCTAACGTAAACTTTTCTTGGACAGAATGGTTGGAACAAGGAGACGCGATGAACCCGAGAGTTCTCAACGCGGGCGGAAACACCACCACCACCCCCAACCTTGGTACGAGGCCATCGCTGCTGGATTGGATTCTCGCGCGGAACAGCGAGGATTATTGGAGCAATTGGTCCGCAACAACTGCTCCACGGGAACGTCACCGGGGCCGCAATGCACCGGAACAAAGGGTGACCTTCTCGGACTTCTTATCGGTTCGCCCCCGGTCTTCTCGGATGCGGGTGAGCCCTTGGAAGCCGACAAGCGGCTACGCACCATCGAGTCGAAGCTTGAATTGTTCCCATGTACGGATCACCGAGAAGACCCTTTTCGCTTCCCAGCAATTGCAAGGGTTTGCTGGAGCCCGGTGGGCAAATTACAAAGCAACATTTCCTCCAGGACACCAAGTTTCATGGGCTGAGTTCACCAAAGCCTTCGAGAGAACACCATATCCCGGAAGGCTTAATGAATCGGAAGAGGAAGGAGTTCCTATCGCTGAAGCAAGGGGATATGAATGTGCATACCTACTCCAAGGTATTTAACCGCCTTGCTCGATACGCTCCTGAACATGTGGACATAGATGCCAAGAAGAAGAATCTGTTCAAGGAGGGAATGAGTACCAAGCTGCAGTCTCGCTTGGTGTTAAACAAGACCGACGAGCTTCACCGACTTTGTGAGTGACGCTATCGCATTGGAAGACTCTATCCGTCTTCATCGGATAGAAAAGAACAAGAAAAGGCCGGCCACCGGACAAGGAAGTGGGGGACCATCAAAGTACGAGGCTGGTCTACACGGCACCGTCGGGTCAGCGTTATCAGCATGCACCATCTCGTCCTAATTATTACCGGCAGCCTCAACCACCCCGAGCAATCTTAGCAACAGCGGTCCAATCAATACCGTCCGCCCGATCAGCAACAAAACACTCGGAATCCCAGACCGGTGGGTCAAGCACCCCAGCAGAATGGACCGTCATGTTTCAATTATGGCCGTCCGGGACATTATTACCGCAGTTGTCCATTTCCTCGGAAGGCACCATATGCACCTAGACCTCAAGGACAGCCGCGAGAATCAACCGAGGGCACCAGCCAAGAATACACCAGCAAAGACTAGCCGTGCCAACTTTACTACGGCTGAGGAGCTACCCGAAGGAGGACAAATCTTAGCGGGTATGTTTTCTATCGCTGAACATCCTGCTATGGTTTTATTTGATTCGGGAGCTACGCATAATTTCATCGACAAGTCATACATTGCTAAGCATCGCATCATGCTATTCAAGTTGCTATGTGCTCATATCATTTCAACACCGGGGGTAAAATCCTTACTAATGAAGAAGCGGCCAATATGCCATTAAGACTGGGTGGCAAGGTTTATTCCACTTCATTAATCGTACTAGATGGGCAAGGGTTAGATGCAATTATTGGCATGCAATGGATGAATTTCCATAAGGCAGTATTGGATATAGCATCTCGAACCGTATATCCGAACTCCCCTCTTCATGGTCGAGATTGCTTGCTCTTAATTTTCCCTCAAGCTATGCTGCCAATGGTCAATAAGACTATAGGTAAGAGTCCGGAGGATATACCCATAGTCCGTGAGTATCCGGATGTCTTTCCGGACGACTTGCCGGGACTACCGCCGGACCGAGCGGTAGAGTTTAAGATAGAATTACAGCCGGGAACAGCACCAATATCAAGAAGGCCGTATCGGATGCCGCCGAATGAGCTGGCAAAATTGAAGGTGCAACTAAAGGAATTGTTGAACAAGGGTTATATACGTCCAAGTTCATCACTATGGGGATGCCCGACCTTGTTCGTAAAGAAGAAAGACAAGACATTGAAGCTATGTGTGGATTATAGACCTGCGAATTCGGTCACCATCAAGAACAAGTATCCTCTCCCGAGAATTGATATCTTGTTTGATCAACTGATGGGAGCTAAAGTCTTCTCCAAGATAGATCTTCGCTCGGGATATCATCGGATTAAGATAAGAGCTGAAGATATGCCGAAGACTGCATTTTCCACAAGGTATGGACTTTATGAATATCCGGTGATGTCATTTGGATTGACCAACGCACCATCACATTTCATGTATCTCATGAATTCGGTATTCATGCCTGAGCTGGACAAATTTGTCGTGGTATTCATTGACGACATCTTGATCTACTCTAAGACAACGAGAGGAACATGCCAATCACTTAAGAGTTGTATTGCAACGACTAAGGGATCATCGGCTCTATGCTAAGTTCAGCAAGTGTGAATTTTGGCTAAAAGAAGTGTCGTTCCTAGGTCATGTGATATCAGCTGAAGGAGTGGCCGTTGACCCGGGCAAAGTTCAAGAAGTGTTGGATTGGAAATCACCGAAGTCTGTCTCACAAATTAGAAGTTTCTTAGGATTGGCTAGTTACTACGGAAGGTTTATTCCAAACTTCTCAAAGATCACCAAGCCAATGACTAAGCTACTGGAAAAGCATAAGAAGTATGTATGGAGTAAAGAATGTGAAGAAGGTTTTCAAACGTTAAAGAAGTTGTTGACCACGGCTCCCGTACTTGCTCGACCGGATCCGACGAAGCCTTTTGATGTGTATTGTGATGCATCGGGAACGGGACTCGGATGTGTTCTAATGCGGGAGGGTCGAGTGATTGCGTATGCATCTCGACAACTAAGGCGTCATGAGGAACACTATCCTACCCATGATCCGGAATTAGCAGCGGTTGTTCTAGCATTGAAAGGTTGGAGGCACTATCTCTTGGGTAACTTGGTACATTTATACACCGACCACAAGAGTCTCAAGTACATCTTCACCCAAGCAGATTTAAATATGCGACAACGAAGGTGGTTAGAACTGATCAAGGATTATGAGCTGGAAATTCACTACCACCCGGGGAAGGCAAACGTGGTAGCCGATGCATTAAGTCGCAAGGCCCATTGCAATAATCTCACGGCTCAACTTTTGATTCAACACATCCATCCGAAGGTGAGGAACCAAATCTTAGAATCATTCCGTATGGAACCTTGACTAATTTGGCTCCGATTCCTACCATTCGTGAAGAAGTGGTAGCAGCGCAACGGAAAAGTGTTGGTATAGGACACATAAGGAGACGACTCCGGAAGGGTGAAGTTAAATGCTTCGGAGAGGATGAAGCGAGGAGTTATTTGGTTCAAGAATCGATTGGTAGTACCAAAAGATCTATCACTTCGCAAGAAGATAATGGATGAAGCTCATATGTCCAAATACTCTATTCATCCTGGAACCAACAAGATGTATCAAGACCTGAAGCAAAGATTTTGGTGGACACGCATGAAGCGAGAAATTGCCAAGTATGTCAATGAATGTGATATCTATCGGCGGGTCAAAGCCGAGCACTTGAAGCAAGCGGGGCCCTTACAACCTCCGAGTATTCCTGAATGGAAGTGGAAAGACGTCGACATGGATTTCATCGTGGGATTACCACTAAGCCCACGGAAACATGACTCTATCCGGGTTATTATGGACGGGTTGACGAAGTCTGCTCACTTCATACCGGTACATACACGGTACACTGCCGAGAAGTATGCGAGCTATACATCGCTCGAATTCTCTGTTTGCATGGAGTGCCGAAGACATTATATCGGATAGAGGAACGCAGTTTGTCTCCGGATTCCGGGAACAACTACAAGAATCCTTGGGAACAAAGTTGATACGAAGCTCCGCATATCATCCTCAAACGGATGGACGAGACGGAAAGGATCAATCAATACCTCGAGGATATGCTTCGAGCATGTGTCTTAACCTATGGTAAAGATTGGGAGAAATGCTTACCGTTAGCCGAGTTCTCCTACAATAACGAGCTATCAAGAGAGTGCCGGAATGTCACCGTTCCAAGCTCTATATGGGCAAAGTTGCCGTACACCCTTGAATTGGTCTGAAAGTGGAGAAAGAGTAATCTTCGGACTAGATCTAGTAAGAGATGCGAGAGGAACAGTACGTCTCATTCAGCGAGAACCTAAAGAGAGCTAAATCTCGACGGATCGGCTATACCGGCAAAAGACGTCGAGAGTTAGTATTTCAGGTTGGAGATCAAGTCTATCTTCGAGTATCTCCTACCAAAGGTGTTCAAAGGTTTGGAATCAAAGGCAAGTTGGCACCACGATACATTGGACCTTTTTCCATCCTAGAAAGATGTGGAGTCGTGGCGTATCGACTGGAATTGCCATCCCACTTGGCAGGTATCCATAACATATTTCATGTATCTCAATTGAAGAAGTGTTTAAAACCACCAATGGATATACCGAGAGCCGAGGTGGAACGATTACTGACCGGACTTGACATACGACGAACGACCGGTTAAAGTTCTCGACACCAAGGATAGAGTGACTCGTCATCGGACCATCAAGTTCTACAAGATCCAATGGAGTAATCACTCGGAAGCTGAAGCTACTTGGGAACAAGAAGAATTTCTTCGATCAAACTACCCCGAGTTCTTTAGCACTATCGCCTAGTCGTTTCGATCGTGAATCTCGGGACGAGATTCCTGTAAGGGGGAGGGCTGTAACAACTCTCGAGAAAATAATGCATTTCATGTCATCATGAGCATGTCATCACATTGTTGCATTTTTGAAGATATCAAATTTTGTGTTAATAATAAACACGTAAAAAACAAAATAGATAAAGAAGAAAGGAAGTGTTTAAAAAGAAATGAAATAAACAGAAAATTTATGTTTAATATTTTCTATGGCTCAAATATCATAAATAAAGATTTTGCCTTGTAAAAATATTTACAAGAACTACACAAAGTTTCTTTTATTAATTTAACTATGAATTTTTAATCCAAAAATGATTTGGAGTTTTACCCCGGACTTAATAGGAAATATGCCTAAAATGTTTTCATTCAAACCCCTGAAAAATTAGGGAATTTTTGGAGCACTGGAAGGTTGCTTTTTAATTTACCAAAAGCTCGGGGGTGTTTTTGCAAAATTGTCGAGAGCGGCCCAGTTGTCATTCTCTTCTTCTCTCTCTCTCTCTCACCGCGCCCTCGCCACCGCACCGCCTCTCCGACCGGGCGCCACGACCCCGAGGCCACGCAGCGGCTGGCTCGGCTGCCTTCACTTACCGCTCGTCCGGGAGATAAACCCCACCCCCCGGTCGAGCTTCTCCTCTCGTCCTTTCTCGATCTCCCGCCATTGCCGCTCCGCCCTGGAGCTCGACGCCGGCTCGTTCCGGTTCCTCCCCGTCCAAGCCGCCACTCCCGGAAGCTCCGCCGAGTCCTGCGAAGCTCCACGAACCCTTCAATCAACTTGAGCACTCCCGCTCCGTCGTGGCGAGCTAGTTTCCCTCCACGGCACTTCACCATCGTTCTTCCGCCGCCTCCGCAATTCGGTGAGCCGTGGTGAGCTGTTGTTGCTATTTTCTCTTCATAGCGATGCGCAACTAGATGCTCGAGGTTCCCGGTAGCTCATCCTTGCTTTTGTTCCACGAGAGCCGGTCAATCGCCGTTCTTCCGCAACTCCGGTCATCATCGTCCGCCACCTCCACGATGAGCACACCTTTCCGAGCTTGCTCATGTTCCTTTGATCTCACGACGAGCTTGCGCATGCTGCGTAGTGCGTGTTATTAAGTTTTCCCCAAATGTTATGCACGGTGGTGAGCTCGCGCCATCGCCGGAGATGCGCCATGGCCGCATCTCGCTGCCGGTGCCTCTCCGGTGGAGCTCATGTGCGCGCGTCCCCACCGGCGGGTTCGCCCGATCGCGTAGAGTAGGAAAGTGTTGTCGCGGCGAGCTTTGCACCACGCCCGGCCAACTCCGGCCGTCGCGCCGCCGCCGACCCGCCGCCGCGGCGAGGCCACACCGCGGGCCACACGCACGTGGGATCGCGTGTCGCCATGTACGGATCTCGTGCGGTCAACCCCGTAGCCTTCAGTGTGGCATAAAATCAAATTCAAATTTCCAAAATTCGTAGAAAATTCTTAAAAATCGGAAAAATGCCAAACCAAGTTTGATAGACTCGAGAAAAATGAGATTTATTCATTGGTGAAATAAAATGGTTATTTTGAGTAAATTTATTTATAATTAGTAATTAATCACTTTCTTGATTAAAGAAAAGCTATTATTTTATGTTAATAAAATGTTTAATTATGAAAAATAATTTTATTTGATGAAGGAGATATCTGCAGACAAAATTAATTATGAAACTTATTTTCCAAAATTGAACTTAAACTGCATTATTTTATGTGATCACAATTTATTAACCTTTCATCACTTAAAGTAATAATTTACTTATTGCTTAATAAACCAGAATAATTTATTAATTATTAAACCTAAGTAATTAAGAAACAGAACTAATTAATAAATAATGACCTTGATTAAACAATTGTTAATCAACATAATTACTTGTTAATTATTGCTTAATGAACATGCTTATCCCTAATTGTTAATTAACTAAGATGATTAAGCATTAATTGTTAATTATTACTTATGGGACTTAATTAATGAATCATTGCATACTTTCATCATGAGCATTCATGCATACATGATTGTGATTCACAACGTATTGTCTGGTCGACTAGGTTCGAAGTGATCGAGGTTCCACCCGAGGTCGAGTCAGAGCCGGAAATCTCGAAGTCGACCCAGTCAGTCGAGGAAGCTAACTTCGAACATAATCAAGGCAAGCCCCGATTCATCCTACCTATGTTTTTAAATATTTTGCTTTATCACATAGTACAGCTTATGCTTGTGCATTAAGTGTTAGGGAATGATTGGCACCCTAGTTGCATTATGGTAGGTTTCCGTTTGTTTATTCTATACTTGGTACAGGTAGCTCAATAGAGCCTAAGTTTAATTCATAGTGGCAACAGTAGATGGTTAAGGAATCTTCAAGCATGGAGGCTTTAAGGGTTTTGTGTTGACACTAAGATGAAGAGAGTGTTAATGAAGTTGAGACCGGACGGGCCCCGTAGGAGAAAGGGCAAGATGGAGATGGGGTCTTGCAAGGTGGTAGCCCCGTCCGTGTCGGTCAAGGACCGTACCGTTGTCGGCTTAGTTGAGCAAGTTTGAACGTACCGTACTACGTGCTGGTATCATGGGCCCAGCAAGCTGATGTACCCTATCGCCCCGAGAGATGTAGCGTAGCCGACTCTCTTTGCCGGCTGTTAGTGAGAGGATAGTCTCACGGGAGGGAGATGGGTCGATCACAAGGGAAGTCGTGGCTTCGCCACACTCCCGGGAGAGTTTGGAAATGGCTAGTCTGCTGTCGGTGCTAGCGGGAAAGGTTGTCTTATACGATCGGTGTGATGCGTATACGTCGTGTAGTCGGGATTTGCCAGCTGGTATAAATCGATTCGAATCGCTGTTCCTCGCGATAATGAGTACCGCTTGTTTAGCTCGTCGCATCGTAGTAAATTATATGGAAGATGAAGATGAGAGATGAAAGGATTAAGATCTATTTTATCTTGATTGAGAACTTGATTGCAATAGTTATAGGCTGCAAACATCAAGGCTAATGAAAATAACGTGAGCTAAAATATTGAAAGTAAGGACCCAACCTTTATTGCTGTTTTTCGCAAAGGAGTAAACCCCACAGCCAAATAGCCTTTGCATACTAGGCGTCGGCCTTAGCGTGCCATGTTGACGGGTCAGTCTTGCTGAGTATTAGAATACTCGGGGTTTGTTCGTTACCTTTCAGGGAACGAGTCGTACTACCACGACTTGTATGGCAGCTTCCCGAAGAGGAGCAATGTCCGGAGGGAGGTTCCCTTCGGTGGGAACGCATCCCCACGCCATGAAGAGAGAGGACCGTGATGTACGAAGGGCTCGGTGCATCACGTTGTTTCGTTTGAAGTCTTTTGAGTTGTACAATAGAACAAGTTTCCGCTGAATCCTCGTAGGATGTTAAACTTCAATAATGTTATATTTCCGCTGCACGAATATTTGTATTTTGAAAGCCCGGTTGTATTATACCATGATGTATATATTCGGCTTGTATGAGATGATGTTTCTGTTGTAACTCGCTTCATCGAGTGTCCCTCTCGTACCGATTCCTGGGTGTTCCGGAAGGGATGTCACAATTCCCTCACGCCTCCCGATGACGCCGCGCTGCAGCCGCTATTAGAGCTCCAACTTCAAGTTCCTCAATTCGCCGCAACGCCTAGAAGGAAGCCCGGAACAGTCCCCGCCGATTTACGAGGTCGCCGTCGAGTTCTCTCGCCGTAGACGCCGTTCAATCGCTGCCGCGAATCATCGTTGATCTCTTGCCCGTCAAGCCACTCCGCAGCCAACGTCCTAGCTGAGTTCGTTGTTCACTTTTCTTGCTCCCGAACAAACACGATGCAAAGCCGAGCCCTCCAGCCCAAGAACGACCAGCACCGTCATGTGCTGCCTTGCGATCACGCAACAGCTTTGCCCAGCCAACTGCTCTGTTCTTTTTGAAGTTAGGCCCTTCTATTTAGCAATAACATATTCCGATCGCTGCTTTATAAAAATGAATATAAATATATTGTTTTCCAAGTAAAAGTTATTGTTTTATGTATGATTAAATTCATTGTTTCTATTTTATGAAGATAATTTAATTTAGTTATTTATTTTTCGAAATAGATTATTTTGCAACCCTAACCTTTATGGCTTCCATAGAATAATGTAAAACATGCTTTTAGATTCGAAAACAAATTTCCTTCCAGTTTATTTTGTGAAATAAATTGTTTATTTCATCTCTCATTATTCACAAATGAAATAACCATTTATTTATTCCTGTTTCATAAATATAATTATTTATTTACTGAAAAGGCTATTTTGCGGTTTAAACCCTACTTCTTCAAATGCTCGTAACTTTTTGCTCGTAACTCCGATTAAGCCGATTCTTGCGCTCACGCGATCGTAGCAATGAGTACTATTTATTAGTACTGTTTTCATAGTCATTAGGTATTGTTTGGTGTACTATTTCTTAGTTTGCTTGTATGCTTGTTTCTTGCATGTGTTTGTATTGGTGTGACGTTAAATAGAGGAACGTACTTTTCGAAGACCTCAAGAGCAAGACTTGAAAACATGAGCAGCCGCAAAGGGAATTAGACAAGTGTCCTTGATGCACATTGCGCCTATTTCTTTACTATCTGAATTTACTTTTAATGTACTCGTATTTAATTTGAATCCTATTGTGTCATATCCTGTTCCATACTATTTCCTTGTCGCCTCGGTTTTGGGTGTAGTGTTATAGTATGGATACGTCATTGCTTAGCATGCTCACAATGGGGTTTACAACTGAACTAAATGCTAATCTTGACTAATTGTCCACTTCAACATAATGATTAATGAACTGGTAATGCTTTTTAGCAACATGGAACTTAGGTGATCCCGACAGGAGGATTGTCAATGATGGTGCCGGTGCACACTCGTTAGTTGTGGTGGTACCTGTTTGGGATCATAAGGACCGGTTTTTAGAGCGGCAACCCAGGATTTCCGCACAAAGCACAGGGCTGATAATGGGTAGGTAAGGTTTAGTACCAAGGTAACTTCCCGGCTTTGCGGGCGTCGGGGAAGGATGAAGGAAGAAGGTGTCTTCCGGATTCGGGCAAGGAAAGGCGAGTATCTGGAAGCCACGGTGGAAGAGGGGGCCTCCGGGTGATGCGTCACTTTTACGGCGGTGAAATCTCGAGCATGGGCGTTTTGCAAGTCGGGAAGTCCTTCGAAAGACCTTACGGTGATCTCTTGGCCTCACACCTAACGAAGTGTGCTCGGTATAATGGAGGTTTTAGTCACCGACGGGTGGTGGAATCACCGACTCGTGGGTAAAGTTGTGCCACCTCTGCAGAGTGTAAAACTGTTATAACAGCCGTGTTCACGGTCACGAACGGCCCTGGATCCTCACGAGAACTAGAGGATATGGACGGGTGGAGTAACTCGTAGGTTGCTACGGGCGGGGTAACCTATAGTGTAATTTGCTACGAGGCGGGGTAACATGTAGGTGTGGTTTGCTGCAAGTAGGGTAGCTTGCGAGTGGTTGACGAGTGGGGTAGCCTCGTTGGTTAATATTGACTTAGTAAATAGGTTTACGTAATTAACTTGACTAGTGTAGGTGCTTTCTATTGCAAACCATGTGTTAGCCTTCCTTTCATTGAGCTTGTATGTCATATATTCTCACACTTGCTGAGTACGACATGTACTTATTCTTGCTATTTCCCTTTTGCTACCAACTACTGGTGCTCGGAAGATGGAGAAGACCACCGATGAGAAAGGTCTAGGCGTGCGAATCCCCGGTCGATTGCTCGTGGTGTTATGGAGTCTTCCGCTAGCATATATTTGTATTTAGTCCTTTGAGACGATATCGATGTAAGTATTCAATCTAATAAAGACATTGTTATTTTATCACATTAATTTGTCCTGTGTGCGTGAAAACTTGTTCTCGGCACGCATACGGATGCATTCGGTTTTGGTCGTTAAAACCGGGTGTGACAGAATCCTTTAGTTCGGGAATGTGTTGTACCGAGAGAAGTTCTTCCTTTGTTCCAAGCACTTCTCTATGTCTACCAATACCAAGCCAACACTTTTCAAAAATGCAAGTTGGTAATGCCTTTGTGAACATATCTCGCGAGATTGTCACAAGATTGGACATGTGTTATCAAAATCTCTCCCTTCTTTTGCAATTATGTGTATGGAAGAATTTAGGTAACATATGTGTTGTACTATTCGACTTTATGTATCCCGATTATATTTGTGCAATACAAGTTGTATTATCTTCATAGATAATTTTAGGGGATAGAGTATATGCAACTCCATAAGTATCAAATGTATAGCTTGACATTCTCTTGAACCACGTGCATTCCTTGACAACTCCAAATGCGATGATCTCTGAATAATTTGTTGATGTAGCAATAATGAAATGTTTTGTTGACTTCTTTGACTTCTAGGAAGTTGTATTTCATGTTAATTTTGTAGTAATTCGAGATCTTCGAGTTCTTCTCATGTATTGGAATATTTGCCAATGTCACATGGTTAGTGTTAAGCTATATCCTGCAATTGGATATATTTGTATGCATTGCATTGTCAAAAACCTTATATGAGAAACCTTCAAGTAAAATTCACTAAGGAAAAGAGTATAATACATAACCGTCATGGTTATCATCTTCATGATAGTCTATTCTTCGTGAATAGCAAATATGATCTTCATGATCAAATGAATAAGTGATATTATTCAATATGCTCCCCCTCACACGGACATACGTTGAACTTCGTCTTCAATGTATTTATCATACATTTTTCAAGAATGCATATCAGCAATGGTAAGAAATATTACCACAATGCTAAGTCTTGTAAAGACTTTTTCTCACAACTCTTCTAAGAGTGTAATGGGAGTAATGGAGCAATGTGCTTCGTTCATATATAAATTTGATGTAATCAAATTATCACTTATCTCGATATGTGTGCAGTATAATCCTTTTAGAGGATTGTACATGTAGAAGTTGCTTCAATAATGCAACATTCAATGAGATCTTCAAGATCATACACCGGTCTTCATTTCTTATCGGGGATTACACCTTCACGGTATTATATGAAATCATATTTCTGTTACTCATATATACTTTCAAAGTAGTCATGATTGCATATTCATTGGGTCAAAATCCTTCTAGGATTAATGGTGTTAGTTTCATAATTCGACTGGTAAAGTCATTCATTGACTTTATTCCTTCGTGGATGTATCTCTTCTATGATATGCTCTTTGTGAGTCTTAAGTGATACTCATGCGTGGATGTATCTCTTCGAGTGAGATGCTCTTTATGAGATTTCTCATTACAATGCTCTTCATGAGACAAAGAACTCATATCCTTCGAGGATTTCGTCATATGGATTCACATAATCCAATTGATTCATTGTATTTATTCAATATATCTTGCTAGAAACAGACATGAACATTTCATATGTAGGAGTATAAGTCTTCATGACTTATGGACCATAAACTTTCACCATTGTTTATGATTCATCCTCAATTGCTTCATTCATTGACCCGATGTAAATGCTACAAGCATTTATGACATGGACTTTGATTCCGGATCTAGATTATCATAAGAGAAACAATAGCAATATTTAGAGGAAATATTGTTAACAATACTTTAATTCTCTCCCACATTCATCTTTCAATATGAGTCAAAACCATTACATGGTTGTTCCGTATTCCCTCACTATATATATGCACGCTATAGTGATGGATTCATCTTCATGATGCTCTCTTCGTGAGATACAAAAGCGAGGACCTTCCTTACTGATTTTATTCATGAATTTTGGCAGCTCCATATTCCATAGGCATCATTATAGCTTTTAGAGTGGCCAATTCTAGAATCTATAATTATTCACAGGAATTGGATACATGACTTCTATGTCAATATAACTTGATGTTATAAATGCAGGCGTCCCTGTAATATATCAATCCAATGCTCATTTTACTTCGTGTAAAATATAACTTCTAGTTGCAACTTCAAGTTGTACTCCTCTTTGCTTTAATGCAAATACATCCGGCACTCATTCAAGCTTCGTGCTTGAGTTCAATGCGTGCGTATATTCCTTCACGGAATATTCATGATCATATGTAAGGCATTCATTCCATGGATTTTCTCTCCCCCTAAGGCCGTCATCAAATCATGAGATGTTTCATTGTGCCAAGGATTACTTCGTGTATCACTGGGCATCTGCAAGGTAGTATAACAAAAACAACATGTTTAAGTTGTTTACTGGTGTTTCTGCATGAAAAACTATTTATAGAAAAAATGGTATAATATAATAAATATTCAAAACACCCGAGATGTTATCTGCAAAGATGACACACTCCCGAAGTTTCTAATATTTTTTCGACCCGATGTAATTTTTGAAATTTCCAAGGTTGTTTCTGCAAATGCTGATCTGTGGGTTGATTTTTGAAATTGTCGGGGTCTTCCGTGAGAAACAACCGGACACTCGCCGCAAAATCAAACAACTCCATGGGCTTAAATGCTAATTTCTACTGAGGTTATAAGTTCCAAACCCTAATTCTTTTCCCACTCTCTTCACTCTCTCACCCTCGAGGCAGACATCCATGGCTGTCGTGCGACGCGGCCCGTCGGTCGACGCAGACCTGGCAGCGCGCCGTAGCAGCCGCTAGGCGCGAAGGCCCGTACGTAGTGGCCTCAAGCGATAAACGCGGTGCCTGCATGGGTTAGGCGATGGAGCCCGAGTAGCACGCGCGGTGCCTACCGCAGCCTAGGTGGCGGCTCGAGTGTGGCCTGCTAGGTGGTTTGCCCGCCGGCGCGGCTCGTGCGGGCTCGTTCCCAGCAGCTGCGGCACTCCGGTGCAGACGCCTGCTGGGGCGCAGGGTCTAGCTCTGAGCTACGTGCTCCGACGACGCGGCTGTAGTGTGAGACTAACGCGTTCTCGGCCTAGACCTAGGCCGAGGAGGGCCTGGATCTAGGCCTTGCTTATTTTTTCTTTTCTCTAATGCAGGATGTAGTAACTGGCTCAAGGTGTGGTTCTTCTTCCACTGGTGATGCAGGTCCGTGGGTTGCGTGCCCATGCTGGCCAGGCTTCGTGTCTGGTCATTATGCACGGCTTCGTGCCACGGATCTTTAAGATCCTTTATTGAATCTTCGTGATCATTTGTTGAATCCAGCTGATGCTGGTGGTGCCCCATCGAGGGACGTCTACTGTAACTTGACCTGCATTTTGTTTTTCTTTTTCTTTACCTGTTTTGTTTGGTGTTCTGATCTGTTAATCTGCCCTGGATGTTGACCTACTTTAAATCTGAAAAACCTGCTCTTCTCGATCTAGATCAGGATCTAAAACCTGTGTCTTGATCTGGATCTTAGGGTTTGGGCACAGCCGAACTTGATTTTTTTCCAACGGCTCTCATGCGGCCCGGAGCCTCTCGCACTGCCTTTTGCTTTATATTTTTCATCTCGGTAGATCTGGGAATATTCATCCAAATGATAGATATTTGCTTGACTATGAAGTGTCTCGATTGGTAACTTACGTACGGGACCAACGTAAAATTTCGAGATCATGACTGTATCGAGTCAATATCTATGTGGCGAACTGATGAACAGATCTTGGCTGTATCGTGTCAAGATAAAGCTGCAAATTTAAATAAAATATACCTTTATTCATCGATCTTCTCGTCGGTAAGCTCGATTAGAACGTGTTGATAATATGTTGTAATATCGACAAATCAAAGATACGTAGATCACAATGTAAACGAAGTAGTAAAGACACACAAAATATAGGGGACAAAATTCTTTATTGCCATGTATTTTTGTATTACAACAGGGGCGTCTCCTCAACTATTTACAAAGGTGGAACCCTACTGTATATTGGGTCCAGATTCAATAAGGAGCCCACCTGAGTCGGAAGCCTTCTTCTAGAAGGTGGGTCTAGCACAATATGTGTTTTATAACAATATCCTCGCAGATGAAAGCAAAGTATGCTAAACGGTAAGACGATGACAAATGAGTGAACGATTGTGCTAGATTAGCTCTATTCAGACAAGGGAAGTAGACGGCGTTTACATATCGATCAAGAGAAATCACAACACCAAAGGCTCTTAGTGCCAGACATAGGCGTTGAACTCGATGATAAGTAGGTTGTCCGGGTCCGGCGACTCGACGATGTTGCTGAGCATGTACCCGCGCGCCATCCGAAACGTGCCCGTGCCGCCGACGATCGGGCGCTCGATGACCACCGGTTCTAAAAGCGCTCGAGCGAAAACCTGTAGTGTGCTGCCGTTGAAGGGCCCCTCCGTGAACACGAAGTTGAGCAGCGTCAGGAGCGCGCTGTCAGAGAGGGACACGCCGACTGCGAGGCCCTGCACGCGCCCGATGCGACGGGACGATACGTCCGTTCCCTCCCGGATCATGTTGTCAAAGACGCCAGTCTTGCCGAACAATGAGCTGTTGTTGATGCCACCACGCGCCTCGGTCAACCAGGCAATCGTTGAGTTCGGCCCGTTGCCAGAGATCTCGTGGAAGTAGAAGTGGAGGTGGGTCGTAGGTTGGCCATGGCCGCTGGCTTCCACAGCTGCGGTGGAGGAGATGGTGAGGAGGGAGATGAGCAGAAGCAACGAAGCTGCTACGCGGTGAGGACCAGCCATGCTCATTTTGCCGAGGGGAGTGGAATGTTCTGGTTTGGGCCGTTTTTGTTTGCAATGCTACCAACGAAAGCGATGTGTAGTGTCCACTATATACGCGCTTATAAAGCTTAAGTTGAGGCGAGACCTTTCTGATTAATACTGTTGCTTGCAGGCACTATATAACATCAGAGGAAGTACTCGACTATCATTTGTTCCACTGGACTATATGCCTTTTCAGTCACGGGGATACTGGATCCCATATCCCAGTGTGCACTAGCAGTTTGAAATTTGGTGGCCAGCTGGACACATGCCCACTTAAACGAGTAGCACGATTCGCGCTGCGGTAAACGTAAACCATATATATAGTACTAGCTAGAAAAGGCCTGTGTGGGGCTTTAATTTGCTGAACAGGCAAGTTCTAGCGGCCGGAATCTTTCACGTGGATGCAGGTCCTCTACATTCATATTTCTTATGGGCCACTTGTCAGACATTGTCAATGCCGATATATTCCCTAATGACAGGAGTGTGCCTGTAGCGTGCTAATGTGTTAGCATACCGTGTGATGACAGATAATATCTTTGTTCATTAAAAGTGTAGGTTTTAACTATTAGAACAATTTTGGCCATTCATATTATTTAAATTTTTGCGCAAATATGATTTATTATTGTACATTTTTTATCATTTGAGAAAGCATCTTATTTTTAACATTTATATAAATAAGACTGAATGGTCAAAGTTAACATGTGAAAGTCAAAAACAACACTTTCAACTAGACAGAGGGAGTACAAGTTATTGGATTCGAAATTCTGCACCACTGACTTGAGCATACCTATTAATTACAAGTTATATATCAGACGCGATCCATGTTTCGAGTGTGCCCACCCGCACACTACCTCGTACTATGGTCACTTATAGGTGTGGATCCTTGAAAACGAGGTCATCTATTCCTTTTTTTTTCTTTTTCTTTCCATCAATGCATGTTGTTGCCTATATCACTAGAAAGTGAAAGGTGCCATAGTCTATTGTAAGAGAGAGAGAGAGAGACAGAGAGAGAGAGAGAGAGAGCAAAAAGACTCTAAACGTATGATTTAGTTACTAGTAAAATGGCCATTACCTCAACAATTATCTCGAGTTCCCTCAGGTAACCAACTCAGATATAAAAATACTGCAGTAGAAATTGAAGCCGAATTGATTAAATATATAACACCATCAGGGCATCGGTGCTCTTCCCTCAAAATAGAACACCATTCATTCATGCTATCCGCAACAACAATCGAGTGGACAGATGAAGGGCTTCAGACATTGTTTCGGTAGCCGATCCTTCAAGTGCATGCCAGTGGCAATCAAGGCATAGTACATTGATAGGAAAAGAGCATAGTAGATCTATAGGGGCACGTGATTTAAGGATAGATCAAGGGTTAGAATTTTTTCTAGATTACAATATTCAAGGGAAAAATGTTTTCTTTTTTTTTGAAAATTTCTAGTTCTATTTCTCTTCTTTCGCGCCATTATTGTGAAAAGTACATCTTCTTTTATTATTAACCTATATCAAATGGTCCGTGCAGCTTTAATGAGCTAGCACATCAAAGATACCGTAATTATACCATATCATCAAACGAATATTTATCTCTTGTGCATTTCAAGTAGCGAAACAAATATGCATAGTCCGAAACTAAGAGGTAAATCTTGATGTCTAAAAATAGCATTAGTTAGGTTGGATAAAATGTTACTTACCACACCAAGGGATACCTATAACCTTAAATATTGCACGGTGCAACATACTAGGACATATAAAAAGTTTTTCAATACGAAGTAAAAAACTGCCACCTAAGTCAAAGGTTGAAAGATCTCCAACGCCATACAAATAAATGACACTAAAGTTGTATACGACATCGGAATAATACATGTGAAGAACTTTTATAGATATTTCTTGTCAATTCTATATGACATCAATATTAAACAGGCGAGGAACATGGACAGATCTTCGTTTATAAGAAACATTTTCTGCAACCTAACTAATTATAATTTTAGACATCAAGATTTCCCACTTAGTTTGGGCTATACATATGTGTTTTGCTACTTGAAATTCACAAGAGGTAAATATTCCATTCTACTACCAGGTGTAGTTACTCTCACGCTCGAAAACCATCTTAGGTATGTGTACATACTCATTTATCATTTTGAGTATATACACATACCCAAAATAATATTATACAAAATGATAAGCATGAAATTTTTTGGGACAAGTCTATGTTACTACCCCAAACAATTCACTTTACCAATTTAGTACCTGAACAAAGTCTCGCTCATTTTACTACCTCAAACTATTTAAGTCCGTGCAATTTACTCCATTGTGCAGTTTGTCTTTCTTATTTCTCTTCGTATGCTCTAAATTTGAAACTAAAATTTGCCGTGATGATAGCTGCAATAAATCCTTATGTAAAATAAAATATCTTGTATTTTCAATAAATATTGTTTATATAGGTTTGGAACTATGTAGTTCATTTAATATTTGATCCTATTAAAATTATAATACATATTCTTAAAACACATCATATATTTTCGTCGTGCAAGAAAATATGGTTTATGTGCAAAGTTTCAGCTTCAAATTCAAAGTGTACAAAGAGAAACATAAAAGATAAATTTTGTAAGGGAGTAAATTGCACCAACTAAAATTGTATGAGGTAGTAAACAGAGCCAAGATTTTCTTAGGGTACTAAATTGGACAAAGTGAATAGTTTTGGGTAGTAAATTGGACATTTCGTACTTTTTACTGAAATTTATATCTTTTTGCACCTTATGATATATCTTCTTTCCTCAATAGAAAAAGGACTATGTCCAAATACTTGATGTATCCTCATATAAAAAAAGTGTATGTCCAGATACCACTTTTGACAATCTAGTATATGTACATACTTACCCTTGTATAAGTGGATCCTAGGTACATATGTACGTATACAATCATATTTGATTTGTTCTTTGTTGTTATGTCTGTGTGTGATATTGAGATCTGTCTTTGATTTTGTTCTAATATATTGGCTTTTGTGGCAACTCGTGTGGTTGGGGCTGCTCGTTGCTTCTGCCATTTGTGTTATACTTTACTTGGATCTCAGGCGGCAAAAACATTTGGTCCCCCAACTTTATAAGGATAAAAAACTCCCGTTGAAAATTTGTGGATCAAAACCAAAATAGACACGCGTCAAAGAAGTTATTGTTACCATGCACAGCTGGAACCACATTACTTTATCCAAAGATAGTGCGCCCGGAGGAAATAATATGAGAATTCCTAGTTATCTGCAACATTTTTTTTCCTTGAAATCTGCTAAAAGCGAGCGGTGGAGCGAGCGGTGGAGTTTGCGACAAAGGTGCTAAAACGTGGGTGTGACGGGATGGTGATGTGTACGAGGGTGTCTAATCTTCCGAAAGGTTTAAAGATAGACCATTTGCCGGAGACTTGATACTGGCACGTCCAACTTCCGAACAACATGTTTGGAATCCCACAATTGTACCACCACATCTCCTTAGGTTATCAACCGCCGATGCATTGTCTTCGCTAAGAAGGCTAATACTCCCGAGAATCGAAGAACATATGCAAGAACAAATGATAATGGAACCAAAATTGCTCTGAATGATTAAACTTACGAAGTTGGGATCTCACAAACCGATCAATGGTAAAACTATTCTTAACTGATAAATCTAAGCAAAATCCGAACCCTAATGTGTGGAGATGGTAACTTATGAAGACCCTAGGCGCGGGCAAAGGTCAAAAACGATTATGCAGCACTGGTATAGTTTCAGGACCCCTACTTGTTTCAACAATTCCTATTGACCCTGGTCTAAATTTGATAAGAAACCGAGTGCCGTTGAAAAGGTGATCAAATTATCATTTTGTGCATATGTAAAAAGAAACATGCTTCAGAGTAGACTCATTTTGACTTTTATTCGACCAAATCTTTTAAGCCATTTGATTGATATGTGAATCACCACCCAAATGATTTTAACCATTAGATTTCCTGGTCATACAAATGTTTAACAAAATGAGTCTATGTAAAACATCCTAAACCAAGACCGTATGCGACCTAGGTGACCGTTTTAGTGCAGATTGCTCTTGGGTTCTAAGACAAACTCAAGCACGACTTGGATTGGATCTCCAACTTGATTTGCATGTCTTTGTTGCTCTTGTCCTCCTCCTAGCCGTTCTCAACCGGAGGCTATTATATATCAACCGGATCGACCCAAAGCCGGTGTCGGCCACTCAAAGTTGGCCCACGTGACCTGTGCGGTAATGAGCCTAACAACGGCCCACATTGTAGTAATCAACCAAAAAATGAACTCTACCGTACGTCGTCTTTCTCGAGCCGTCTAGCACTCGATAGTGCCGCCTCCTCCATCTTCCTGTTCTTTGTTGTTGTTCCTCTACCTCTGTACTTCATAAAATTGATTGTTCCAAACAAGAATATCCATTGTTCCAAGCTGAAAAGCCGATTGTTACAAGCAGGAAGATCCATTGTTCCAAGCTAGAAGATGGATTGTTCCAAGAAGCAAATGTATTGTTTCAGTAAAGAGGGACTAGGGCATGGCGGTGGCACAATGCTAGCGAGTCAAGGACTCTACGGCTGCTTCATGGCATGGGCGTAGTGGCATAGGTATTTCGTGAACGAGGAATGCTTCGTGTCTATAGGAATGAACTCAAAAAGGATGGCTGATGGTTGTGGCGTGCTTGATGGCAGCATTTGGTAGAGGTAGAAGAATAGGTGGGGGCGGCCATGCATCGGGTGTAGAGGGAAGCTGATAAGTACACGGGTGCCGCCGGATATTTCGATAAGAGGGGATAACTTCGATTTGAATTGGAGAGACATTCATGGCCCGACTACAACCAACAAAGATGCGCCTTAGCGACCGATACACCGATTCCAGCGGTTAATCACAATCTTGTGGAGCACAATCAACCAAACCATGAGGATAATTCCTGCAACAAATCGAAGGACAAGAAAGAACAAGATAAACAACCAACTCAATCACAAAGGTGGGGTTCTGAATAGAGTAGAACAGATGGTCTAGCCGACGCACGCGTCTACAATGTAGTAGCAATGGCTAAACTAACAAAACAAAACCCAATCTATTTGTGGCGGCTATTGGAGTATCGAGAGAAGGTAGAGGACGATCAAAGGGGTGCAAGGTAGTGCTCCAACCCTAGGGCACGCCCCTATTGGGATCACATGAGATACAAGGCCCAAAGGTCAAAAACAGTGGTGCAACATTGAGATAGATTACGGACGTCGAATACTTTCGCAGATTGCCGACGACTCCGAACAAATTTTGGCATGGGAGCAGTTGCATTGGAAAGGTGATCTTCCTAGCTTTCCGTTCATATGTGGAATGTCCAAATCCGACACCTTTTTTAACATGGTTTGAATTTCAAAATTGAGTCCTGTCATGGACCTCCTCGTTATATCTTTGTAGAATTAATCTAGACTACCAAATATGACACACATCTTTAAAACTTGATACTTTTCTATCATAGTCCTACTATCTTGCTTCAAGTTATCTAATTTTTTAATCAAGTGATCAGCATAATATTCAGGAATGAAAACATCTCTAAAAAGAAGTTTGAAGTCATGCTATGATTGTGGCACTTTATGACGCCTACAAATACGTTTCCATTCATACAAAGCATCTTTAGTCAATATATTAGAAGCAATATAAATCTTTTGTTCCTTAGAAAATCATGCTCACCAAACTCACTCTCTAACTTTAGCTCCCAATCAATATATGCAATTCTTGAATAATGTACTGAATATTACAATGCAACCATAATGATTTAAAAATCTTGGTGTCACCTGCCATGATTAGTAGAAAGCAAGAACAAAGACAATAATGTGTATGCTCCTGTCAACTACTAGGATGTGTCGTTGTTATTCTCTTAAACTGAATTTGTTCAAACAAGCTCTTACAAGTTCTTACCTTGCTCAACAGGTGGTGATGGCAACCAACAAGTCAGCAACCGTGCAAGAAAGTGTATCGATGCCACAGCAACAACACCTGTCAAGCTATAGTCGAATATGTGGAGTTGTAGGTGGGCGGAAAGTATTGCACAATTAAAGCAAGCACCATGTTAGTTAAAATCATGTTAAATATGTGTTCAACAACAGTACCGTGCTGGTCCTAGGCTAAACCATTATAGAGACACGAGCCTAAACACAAATGATGTCACACAAAGAAAATGAAGCAGGTAGAACCAGCAGCAACTACAACTCAATTTTGTTCTTTCTCTCTTTTGGTTTTTGTACTCGTTGTTTCGAGAAGATGGAAGAGTCTTGTTCAAACAGCACATTGCAAATCTCTTCGGCGATTGCAGCGCAGTCGGATGAAATTTTTATGCAAGGTCAGATCCGTTGGAAAGATAAGATCATAAGCTTTCCAGATTGTGCTTAAATGCACCAAACACACGAGCGATGATAAATATATGGCCTTTTTGTTAGCGCAGAATTTGTTCTGTGAATCTCTCTTGATATTGAATTGATTTGTTTCTTCTAGTTGCAAAGCAAGTGGTGGAGAAAGATAATTAGGTGTCGTACAACACAAAACAACAAGTATGATGGCGATGGTGGATAATTTCGTGGTTCTATAGGTGGAACAAAAATTGTGATGGCACCAGCGGTGGATGAACATGAATAGAACTCAAGACTCCGAGTGGATTAAACACTAAGACTAGCAGACGACACGATGATGCAACCACAAACTCAACAAGAATTAACTAAGTAGTAACAACAAAAAAGCTCAAAGTGCTTATAGGTAAAGGAAAATATGATGTATGTTTTTTTTGTATGGCTGTTTTTGGACTATAGGAAAGAGAAAAAATTTAGGGAGGAACACGAAATCTCTCACCGATGAACCATGCTTTGATACCAACTGATAAGTACACGGCTGCTGCCCGATCTTTTGATGATAGGGGATAACTTTGATTTTAAGCTGGACGAGACGTTCACGGCCCGACTACAACCAACAAAGATACGCCTTAGCGACCGATACACCTGTTCCAGCGGTTAATTACAATCTTGTGGAGCACAATCAACCAAACCATGAGGGTAATTCCTGCAAGAACGAGATAAACAACCAACTCAATCACAAAGGTGGGGTTCGAATAGAGTAGAACAGATGGTCTAGCCGACGCACGCGTCTACAATATAGTAGCAATGGCTAAACTAACAAAACAAAACCCAATCTATTTGTGGCGGCTATTGGAGTATCGGAGAAGGTAGAGGACGATGAAAGGGGTGCAAGGTAGTGCTCCAACCCTAGGGCACGCCCCTATTGGGATCACATGAGATACAAGGCCCAAAGGTCAAAAACAGTGGTGCAACATCGAGATAGATTCTTGACGTCTAATACTTTCCCAGATTGCCGACGACTCCAAACGAATTTTGGCATCGGAGCAGTTGCATTGGAAAGGTGATCTTCCTAGCTTTCCGTGCATATGTGGAATGTCCAAATCCGACACCGTTTTTAGCATGGTTTGAATTTTAAAATTGAGTCCTGTCATCGACCTCCTCGTTATATCTTTGTAGAATTAATCTAGACCACCAAATATGACACATCTTTAAAACATGATACTTTTCTATCACAGTCCTACTATCTTGCTTCAAGTTATCTAGTTTTTTAATGAAGTGATCAGTATAATATTCAGGAATGAAAACATCTCTAAAAAGAAGTTTGAAGTCATGCCATGATTGTGGCACTTTGTGACGCCTACAAATATGTTTTCATTCATACAAAACGTCTTTAGTCAATATATTAGAAGCAATATAAATCTTTTGTTCCTTAGAAAGATCATGCTCACCAAACTCACTCTCTAACTTTAGCTCCCAATCAATATATGCAATTCTTGAATAATGTCCTGAATATTACAATGCAACCATAATGATTTAAAAATCTTCGTGTCACCTGCCATGGTTAGTAGAAAGCAAGTACAAAGACAATAATTTGTATGCTCCTGTCAACTACTAGGATGTGTCGTTGTTATTCTCTCAAACTGAATTTGTTCAAACAAGCTCTTACAAGTTCTTACCTTGCTCAACAGGTGGTCATGGCAACCAACAAGTCAGCAACCGTGCAAGAAAGTGTATCGGTGCCACAACAACAACACCTGTCAAGCTATAGTCGAATATGTGAGGTTGTACGTGGGCGGAAAGTATTGCACAATTAAAGCAAGCACCATGTTAGTTAAAATCATGTTAAATAAGTGTTCAACAACAGTACTGTGCTGGTCCTAGGCTAAGCCATTATAGAGACATGAGCCTAAACACAAATGATGTCACACAAAGAAAATGAAGCAGGTAGAACCAGCAGCAACTACAACTCAATTTTGTTCTTTCTCTCTTTTGGTTTTTGTACTCGTTGTTTCGAGAACATGGAAGAGTCTTGTTCAAACAGCACATTGCAAATCTCTTCGGCGATTGCAGCGCAGTCAGATGAAATTTTTATGCAAGGTCAGATCCGTTGGAAAGATAAGATCATAAGCTTTCCAGATTGTGCTTAAATGCACCAAACACATGAGCGATGATAAATATGTGGCCTTTTTGTTAGCGCAGAATTTGTTCTGCGAATCTCTCTTGATATTGAATTGATTTGTTTCTTCTAGTTGCAAAGCAAGTGGTGGAGAAAGATAATTAGGTGTCGTACAACACAAAACAACAAGTATGATAGCGATGGTGGATAATTTCGTGGTTCTATAGGTGGAACAAAAATTGTGATGGCACCAGCGGTGGATGAACATGAATAGAACTCAAGACTCCAGTGAATTAAACACTAAGACTAGCACACGACACGATGATGCAACCACAAACTCAACAAGAATTAACTAAGTAGTAACAACAAAAAAGCTCAAAGTGCTTATAGGTAAAGGAAAATATGATGTATGTTTTTTTGTATGGCTGTTTTTGGACTATAGGAAAGAGAAAAATTTAGGGAGGAACACGAAATCTCTCACCGATGATCCATGCTTTGATACCAACTGATAAGTACACGGCCGTTTCCCGATCTTTTGATGATAGGGGATAACTTTGATTTTATCCGGAGAGACGTTCACGGCCCGACTACAACCAACAAAGATACGCCTTAGAGACCGATACACCTGTTCCAGCGGTTAATCACAATCTTGTGGAGCACAATCAACCAAACCATGAGGGTAATTCCTGCAAGATCAAGATAAACAACCAACTTACCCACAAAGGTGGGGTTCTGAATAGAGTAGAACAGATGGTCTAGCCGACGCACGCGTCTACAATGTAGTAGCAATGGCTAAACTAACAAAACAAAACCCAATCTGTTTGTGGCGGCGATTGGAGTATAGGAGAAGGTAGAGGACGACCAAAGGGGTGCAAGGTAGTGCTTCAACCCTAGGGCACGCCCCTATTTGGTTCACATGAGATACAAGGCCCAAAGGTCAAAAACTGTGGCGCAACATCGAGATAGATTCTAGACGCCGAATACTTTCGCAGATTGCCGACGACTCCGAACGAATTTTGGCATGGGAGCGGTTACATTGGAAAGGTGATCTTCCTAGCTTTCCGTGCATATGTGGAATGTCCAAATCCGACACCGTTTTTAGCATGGTTTGAATTTCAAAATTGAGTCCTGTCATGGACCTACTCGTTATATCTTTGTAGCATTAATCTAGACCACCAAATATGACAGACATCTTTAAAACATGATAGTTTTCTATCACAATCCTACTATCTTGCTTCAAGTTATCTAGTTTTTTAATCAAGTGATCAGCATAATATTCAGGAATGAAAACATCTCTAAAAAGAAGTTTGAAGTCATGCCATGATTGTGGCACTTTGTGATGCCTACAAATACGTTCCCATTCATACAAAGCATCTTTCGTCAATATATTAGAAGCAATATAAATCTTTTGTTCCTTAGAAAGATCATGCTCACCAAACTCACTCTCTAACTTTAGCTCCCAATTAATGTACGCAATTGTTGAATAATGTCCTGAATATTACAATTCAACCATAATGACTTAAAAATCTTCGTGCCACCTGCCATGATTAGTAGAAAGCAAGAACAAAGACAATAATTTGTATGCTCCTGTCAACTACTAGGATGTGTCGTTGTTATTCTCTCAAACTGAATTTGTTCAAACAAGCTCTTACAAGTTCTTACCTTGCTCAATAGGTGGTGATGGGAACCAACAAGTCAGCAACCGTGCAAGAAAGTGTATCGATGCCGCAGTAACAACACCTGTCAAGCTATAGTTGAATATGTGGAGTTGTAGGTGGGTGGAAAGTAATGCACAATTAAAGCAAGCACCATGTTAGTGAAAATCATGTTGAATAAGTGTTCAACAACACTACCGTGCTGGTCCTAGGCTAAACCATTATAGAGACACGAGCCTAAACACAAATGATGTCACACAAAGAAAATGGAGTAGGTAGAACCAGCAGCAACTACAGCTCAATTTTGTTCTTTCTCTCTTTTGGTTTTTGTACTCTTTTTTTCAAGCAGATTGAAGAGTCTTGTTCAAACAGGACATTGCAAATCTCTTCGGCGATTGCAGCGCAGTCAGATGAAATTTTTATGCAAGGTCAGATCCGTTGGAAAGATAAGATCATAAGCTTTCCAGATTGTGCTTAAAATGCACCAACGCACGAGCGATGATAAATATATGGCCTTTTTGTTAGCGATCAGAATTTGTTCTGCGAATCTGTCTTGATATTGAATTGATTTCTTTGTTCTAGGTGCAAAACAAGTGGTGGAGAAAGATAAATTAGGTGTCGTACAACACGAAACAGCAAGTATGACGGCAATGGTGGATAATTTCGTGGTTCTATAGGTGAAACAAAAATTGTGATGGCAGCAGCGGTGGATGAACATGAATAGAACTCGAAACTCTAGCGGATTAAACACTAAGACCAGTAAGACGACACGACGATGCTACCACAAACTCAACAAGAATTAACTAAGTAGTAAGAACAAAAAGCTCAAAGTGCTTATAGGTAAAGGAAAATATGAGTATGTTTTTTTTGTGTGGCTGTTTTTGGACTATAGGAGAGAGAGAAATTTAGGGAGGAACACGAAATCTCTCACCGATGAACCTTGCTTTGATACCAACTGATAAGTACATGGGTGCTGCTCGATCTTTTGATGACAGGGGATAACTTTGATTTTAACTGGAGAGACGTTCACGGCTCGACTACAACCAACAAAGATGCGCCTTAGCGACCGATACACCTGTTCCAGTGGTTAATCACAATCTTGTGGAGCACAATCAACCAAACCACGAGGGTAATTACTCCAAGCAATCGAAGAACAAGCAAGAATAAGATAAATAACCAACTCAATCACAAAGGTGGGGTTCTGAATCAAGTAGAACGGATGGTCTAGCCGACGCACGCATCTACAATGTAGTAGCAATGGCTAAACTAACAAAACAAAACTCGGTCTGTTTGTGGTAGTTATTGGAGTATAAGAGAAGGTAGAGGACGACCAAAGTGGTGCTAGGGTCGTGCTCCAACCCTAGGGCACATCCTATTGGGGTCACACGAGATACAAGGCTTAAAGGCCAAAAACGGTGACGCAGATATCGAGACAGATTCTGGACGTCGCATACTGTCATAGATTTCCAGTGACTCTGAACGAATTTTTGGACCAGTTTCATTTGAAAGGTGATCTTCATAGCTTTATGTCCATATGTGGAACGTCCAAATCCGAAACCGTATGCGGCCTGGGTGACTGTTTTATTGCAGACTGGTCCTGGACTCGAAACGGAGACGAAAGCGAGTTGGATTGGGCCTCCGAGTTGACTTGGACATCTTTTCTTTCCTTCACGTCCCCAAGCACGTCTCCAATGATCTCCTCATTATCTCCCTGATTCCTAACAATAATTAATTCATTAGGTAACAATTTATTCTCAAAATCATATATAGAACACAATAGAAACGAGCTCACCGATAAATTTAATTGTTGTGCTTTAGCTCTTGCCATTGAATCTTGCATATCTAGTGGAGGAGTGTTGGTTGTATCTGATGGATTCATATCCTCATCAAAAGCAGTACGACAGGGTCGACGAGGGACTAACTGTTGACCCGGTGCACACATAATATTTTCATTCTTCACCTCATCCGTGGTGCTCTTCAATGTTCCTACTTACAATATTCGTTAGGTAGCAAAACATTCTCATTATTAACATATAATCACATGAACGAGGTCACTTCTAAATTCAATTGATGTGCATGTGCTCTAGTTATTGGTCCATCCACATGACAAGAAGAGTAGTATGTGTTTCAAAAGGAGTGATGTCCTCATCAAGTGGTGTGGCATGTTTGCTCATTATCGGCTATAGAATTCAATAAATTTGACTGAAAAAAAATCTGTTGGTAGATAAATATATGGTGTCAAATAATAATCATTATGAAAGCTAATTTGGAAACTGTAATGATGTTGAAAGGAATGACCTTCCCAAAATAGGTCACTTGAAAACTAGCCATAAGATATATGGAAATTATAATTACAACCGGGACATTTTTGGAAACATTTATATGTCTAACCAAATTTGTCCAATTAGCATCCAACCAATACAAAAACATGGCAGCACATGGGCCCAAAAATGTTAGTTATGTCTTAGTTGTACATCGGTTGGATAAATCGGTTGGATCTAGTACTTCTCTGAAACTGTTAGACGAAAATAGCAGGTAACATATTCATATCTTGGTCAGCCCACAACTTCAATTTTCGTGGCCTCAGAACGTATCTCAGTGCAGCGTCTCTCCCTGGATCAATGGAGAAGTACCCCAAGCACGTGGCCACACTAATTCTCCTCTCGGCTGCTTAATCTCGGAAGCGCTACAAATTATGCAGTGTAAGAAAATCTTTTCATTGTGTTTCTTCTGTTCTGTGAGGAACAATTTGCTTCAATAACTACATTCTATGTTTTTCCTATATGCTGAAGTAATTATTTATCTTGAATCAACGTTGTATTTCTATTCATGTGATCTACTTTCTGACTTAAATGACTAGAATCCTATTTTACAAGAACATTACCATATCATTTTTACTTTTATTACGTCATTAGATTAATGGTTTTCCTTTCAAACATTTGACAAACAGGCCATCACTTGACTGATCATGGCGGCGGTGATAAGAAAATAACAGTTCCATCTGGACTTTGCTACCATGCCACGCCAATTCTTTTACAAAGATGCAAATATCATTGCTGGTGCTGTCGGGATAACCCTTACATGTTACCCCACGGAGGACGACTGCAAGAAGCCCTGCTCCATAACCTGATGGAATGTAATAGCAATAATATGCTACTTGTGAGTAATGACAAGTACAATAAGAAATAAATCCACAACGTTTTTCCCTTATTCCTTCAGTGTTTAGCAAATGTGCTATGTGGTTCATGGATCTCTAGCTGTATCCTTCGGAAATTAAGCTCACTAAAAGTAGGAGGATACAATAGTTTATTGGCAACTAACAGACAAATATGGATAATTTGTCCACTAGCAACATCTTTGTCACAATTAAGTTGTGCAGCAGTATTTCTCCTACGAAAAAGGAGAAACTGTTTGTGCGAGAAATGTTCAGCTGGTTGCACTGCGAGCATCCGACATCAAATCTCATTGTTTGTTCAGACCACCAAAAAAAAAAACATACTTCAATAAAGGATGGATATCCCATAAATGAGTGCAGCAATGAATGAAATTCTGTCGATTCCTTTCTATGGAAAAGGAGGTCAAAGATATCCACTATAGCAATAACTAACTATAGCCGCGGTTGGGGGCTCTACAATCGCGGTCAGCCCCGACCGTGGCTATGTTTCCGAGACTACAGAAAATCATATGTAGCCTCAGTAAAACAGGTCAACCGTGGCTATAGTATGCCACTATAGTCACGGTTTACTATGTCAACCGTGGCTATAGTCGGTTTACTATGTCAACCGTGGCTATAGTAGTTTACTATAGCCACGGTTCACTATGACAATCTGTGGCTATAGTGACATACTATAGCCACGGTTCACTAACTATGTCACTATAGCCACGGTTCACTAATCTAACCGTGGCTATAGGACACCGCTATAGCCACGGTTGACAAAGTGAATCGTGGCTATTTACTTTTTAACAATAAAAGAAATACGCATTAAAAATAATAAATTATAATTACATAACATTAACCATAATTACATCACATTAACATTAAAGTATTACATCACATTAATATTTACAAATATTCACAAAATCCATCAAAGGTTTAATAACGTGGACATGACAAACAATGTTTTTTCAAACAAAGTCTACACTATACGAATCTTCAATAACATCGGGCTCGTACGGTCGTTTCGAGCTGCACCACTCAAAAAGTGCCCGATGCTCCTTCGTCACTTCACTTTGGTCGTCAAAGAACCGACCACGAGGACTCATGACCTCCCTAAGCAAGAAACGACACATCCTAGCAACAATGTAGTACATGTCGTTTATACTTAGATGCTTTCGCACCGTCGTGAATCCTTTTTGGAGATTTCATTCAATATCTTTCTGTCCGTTATCAATGTCTTTTCTAGACTTTTTGTTCTCTGTCAATAAATTTATAAAAGTTGGTACATGATAGACAAAAAAACAGAAAGAATGCAAATTAAACGAGATACAATCTTAGCGTACCTCCTCGATGGTCTCATGGGTGATGACATTCAAGTAGGATGCAACGGAGCTCGAATACACACATACGTAGTGTCCACAAGTACACACTACCTTTTACTTGTTTAATGCACTCGTTAAATAGAGTGAAGTAAAGAACATCACGCTATTTCAATGATAGTAGGATAAAAAACAAATTAGATGTGACGCGTGTCTTACCTGAAATTTGTGACGAAAGTATATTTGTTTCCGAATTTTATAACGCGCCACCTTCAGGTTCTTTACGTAGTTCAAATAAGCACTACAAGTATTGAGAAAAGGGTATTATTGCATGAAATTGTCGCTATTTAATTGTACGTCTATACTTACCAATTTATAACGCTCACGATATCTACGTAGCGGTTGGAGTCGTAGTCAAGGCTATTCAGGACTAATTGATATCTAATTTTTGGCATGATCAGGAAACAAATCCAATGACCATTGCACCAAAGGATCGTATTAGTTAGTATGTCATCTATCTTTACGATCGACAAGAGGAAGGTAGTGGTCGAACTTACTCGAAGTGGTAAGGCACGTAAATGGCATGACAATCCTGCCATTCCCCGAAGCACCTGTAAATATAACCTCGTAGCTCGACCCCTAGCTTTTGTCCTCATGGTGTCCTTCGGTTCTTGTAACTCTTGTGGTGTCTTGTCCTTATATATCTTGTCTTTCTCATTTATCCGGGGTTGATCGCACTTTGATTGATCAAGCTCGGATTGAGGTACCCAACCTTCCAATCGGGTCTGCCGTATCCCTTCTTTTGAAATGCTGAATTCAAGCTACATTAAAAGCAAAAGGCATTGTGTAACATGTACTGCAAAAAGTAGGAAATAAGAAAAAGATGGATGGAGGCACTTACATGCACCACAAGGTTACGAAGGTCGTGTCCATCTAGCCGAGGCGAAACATAGTGTGGATAAAATATAGTCCAAGGGTCGAGTCACCGGTATCGTTGAACACGTCCTTCGGAAGCTTATAGGTGATCACATCCACTCCTTCTTTCGCTGCCGCTACGTACCGATCATGCAGCTGCCGCATCTCCCACGGTAGGTTTCACAACATGGTTTTAGATACCAGGGGTTTGCCAAAGATGAAATTTGGAAAGTCCTCATTCTCGTCACGACCCTCAAATATGTCATCATCGTAATGTACCAATTAACGAGGTTCCGTGATTGGTTGCACGGGTCCCTTCCTCATTCGCTCCAAGTATTTTGTGACATGTTCAGAGTTACAGCTTTGATGGATCCACCCCCGTAGGCGTAATCATCCTAGGGACTAGAGGAGTAAACTCCTTCCGAAGAGGCTCGATAAATTGAGGCTCTTCATCCAAGGCTAGGGTTTCACCTTCGGCTCGACGGAGGGGATACATTGCCCTTCGGGCTCGACAAGGGGGACTATTTGTTGCGGAGGCTCCTCATAGCCGTGTACTCGTGGCGGTTTCTTGCTGTAGGCTGTCTGCGAGTATAGGACTCATAACCGCTTCCTGTCCTTGGTCATCTTGTTCCTTAGCGGCTGAAGCAGCACCAAACAAAGGAGACGGTTCTCCTGCTCCAGCTTCATCCCCGTGAATTGTTGACTCTCATGAACCGATCCGTGTCCGGACAAGGGGAGGGGAAACTCGTGGTTCCGAGAGCACAACCACACGCCGTTTCCACATGATGAACGAACCGATAGCATCATGTAGAGTTATAATCCCCGCGTCGGGTATGGGGCACTCAATCTCGTGCTCCTCACATCCTTGGTTGACCTCCTCGACGGTGACACGCACGTACTCGGGTGAAATATCCATGTTGTGGATGGTTCGTCCTGGAAGTGCTCTACCGGTTGCAGCCTTCATGGTCTTTCCCTTGTGACCAAACGGCACATGCAGCTCACAAGGACATTCTTGCGTTATCACTTCCCCTTGTAACGGGGAGGTAAAGCTAGGCGAAGTGGTTGGGGCTATATCGGTCGTGCTGGGGATACCGCCACTTCGCATGTCAGCTTGGTACATCTCCATCTGTCTCCTCCACTCTTCCTTGTCCCTCTCCTCCTTATCTTTCTTGTGAAATTTATGTTTTTTATACAACGAGGCGGAAGAGCTAGAGGAGAAACCCTCTTTCCAAGTTGCCTTGGAGGACACCGCTCGCACTCGCCCGCCATGCTCTTTGGTCCCCACAAGCAAGAGAGAGTTGGTCTCGTGATATTCCAACTTAATAACACCTGGTTGTGTCTGCGACTTGATGTCACCCGTCAATTGCTAGATAACTTGCGCCGATTTCGCGTCCATCGGAATAATCTCCCCATTTTCATCCATCTTAGAGTGCGCACGGACCCAATTTTTGGCACGCGGCTCGAGGCCCTCTAGTGGATCAGGCTTCCCTTCCGCACGAAGCTTTTCTTTCATCGTCTTCCACTTCGGAATCTTTTTCTTGTAGCCGCCGGGCCCAAGTGTGGCTTGTACTTATTTTTCCTGTTCAGCTCTAACATCTTTGCACTAAGGTCCTTGACAGGTCCAACTGTCTTCTGTTGAAGAAATAGTTCCCGATCCCGTGAACTTATTTGACCATAGTCGTCAAAGGGTGTTATGCCACGTTTGACATAATGGCGGTTTAGTCGGGACCTCCATTCTCGAAAGATATGTGACATTCCGGTCGGTGTTGCCTTCTTGGCTTTCTCGAGGTCTGCTAGTGGGAAGAGGATGTGTGATCTTGTGTGATCTAACGGCATTCCACATTTCCTCTTTGCGCTCTTGAGGAACCACCTTCCATTCGGTCTAGGTTATTTTGCATTTCTCCCCGACAACAACAACACAACGGTTCCGCCATTTTGCATGGACACCCATTGGTTCAACGAGCTCCCGATCGGTGGGGTCCAGTTTGGTCACCTCATATGTACCCTCAGCCTTGTTCACGGACCGTTTACCCCCACGCTTGCGCTTTTTGATGGACTCATAGGCCACTATGTTTTCCGTTTGCGGAGGTGTGTCTTCGCAAGCCATGGAATGTGTCGCTTGTGCGGCCAAGACACGACGAACACTTCGTCGAGGAACCTACCATATAAAGAATCATTGAAGTTCGGTAATATGCTAATACTGGAAACTTGAAAAATTTAACAAAAAGGATCACATTGGACGTGATACCTCTTCCGAGAGCACGTAATCTAGGTCCTCATTAATACCTAGGGGTGAAATCGGCTCGGTTTCGGACGGATACTTGCTCCATCCATACCCTATTTCATATTTTTCTTCCGATTCGGAATCGGACACGGATAGTGTCGGATTCGAATTCGTTACAAATATCATCGGTTCCGAATATGAATCGAATATGTATCGGAACCGGATCGACGCCGAATAATTTGTCGGATAGCGTCCGAAAGTAATTACCTCATATTTTGCATTATACGACCATCCCAAGTGTCACAAATTTATTATATACATGCATTCCCAAGTTTCATTTATATTGTTATCCGAACATGAAGTTGTTGCACAAAAGGTTTATCATGTCTAACTTTGAAATGTATCATGCACTTTTGTTTGTAAATGAAATGTATTGTGCCTTTTTTATTTGTTGGAAGAGTGATGCATGCAGTAGGGCTGCCAAATTCTATCATGGACATGATTGTGCTGCAAATACATATGAGGGTACCACGATCCACATGCGGTGTGCCTAGTTTCGTTGTGCAAGGAGTTTATACAAGTTATTAAACAACACACGTTACGTGGGCTGGGCCTAGGACGTGACCAATGAGAAACGGATAGCCGATGCTGGTTTGCCGGAAATATCCGATAGCGGCACCGGTATATCTCGAGCCGACGGATAGCACGCTGCCGTATCCGTAGCCGTATTCGATACGAGCTATCCGATGCCGAAGCCGAATCCGGTGAATATCCGAAACGCTTCAACATATTCGAGCCGATTGCTCTCGGTCCGTCGGACGGACGGCAAGTATCCGAGCCGTTTTCTCCCCTATTAATACTCCTAGGTTTACGAGGCTGGGGGGGGGTGAGGATCCTCTAGTTGTTCCCATTCTCCACTTGATGCAGAGTATACATCCTCTTGTGTATACTCGGATCGGGGGCTGTCTTCCGGATTATCTTGTAATGGTATCTTGTCCACCATTATAGGATTTGATACCTTTAGGATAAGAATGAAAAGATTTAGTAGCAAATAATTAGAGGAAAGAGTTAAAATAGGGGAAAGATGACAGAAAAGGATTATTTAGTCTTGGTATCGAACATGGATAGCATCGGAATCAAATAGTAGAAGAGGAAGACAAGATAGAAGGACATACAATGTAGAACACTTTCATAAGAAAGGCAGGTACACACTATGCAATGCATACCACAATTCATACGACCTCGAGGTAAATAGGTCGGGATACCCGGGTATCCTCCGGAAAATCAAATATAATGTGTCATACACATTACAAAGATGATCCGGCAAATACCCAAGCATCCGACCATGTCTACCTAAGGTCGTACGAGTTGCGGTATGTCTTGCATTTTATTGTACCAACCTTCCTAATGAAAGACACCCTACATTCTACATTCTTCCACCCCATCTTTCCCTTCTCCTATATATACGAGATGCTTATCAAGAGTCATCGTCATCCGCCAAAAAGTTAGATTTTTTTAAGACTTAGTTGAAAATATATTTTTCCAAGAAAAGGAGTATATTCAATGGCATCAAAATGGGAAAAGAAGAGGATGCAGCTGAGGAGGATGTACATACAATGTAGAACACTTTCATAAGAAAGGCAGGTGCAAACTATGCAATGCATACCACAATTTATACGACCTCGAGGTAAATAGGTCAGGATACTTGGGTATCCTCCGAGAAAATCAAATATATTGTGCCATACACATCACAAAGATGATCCGGAGAATACCCAAGCATCCGACCATGTCTACCTAAGGTCGTACGAGTTGCGGTATGCCTTGCATATTGTTTGACCAACCTTCCTAATGAAAGACACCCTACATTCTATATTGATCCCCCCCCCGCCCCTCCGACTACCTCCTCTTCTATCAAAAATCATCATCTGCCAAAAAGTTAGGATTTTTTTGCTCTCGGAGCGAGTTGTCGAATGAACGGCCATCCAACGCTATCGTTAAGATCATCGACTCGTATGTCAACATGTTTCCAACATCCAAGGATGCGGTACATGCTGCCACACTCATATCACTTTGCTCGCTTTCATCATCGAGCATGCCTATCTTTATCTTCACGTGTCGAAGCCACAAAAGAACACAAGACTTGGAAGCGCCTAAATCCTCTAACATGGCATGGATTTTATACTGGTACAAACAGTTCCATGTACCAAATAATATCAATGCCATATTAGAGAGCTCGAGCGATTCCAAGCCTCATGTGCTTAAAGGGCCTTCGGACAGGAAGATGGAAGAGGCAATTTAAAGAAAAAAGAGGAAAAGATTGCTCTCGGTGCGGGTTGCCGAATCAAAGGCCATCCAACGCTATCATTAAGGTCATCGACTCGTATGTCAACATGTTTCCAACATTCGAGGCTACGGTCCATGCTGCCACACTAATCTCACTTTGCCCGCTTTCATCATCGAGCATGGCTAGACCATGAAAAGAGAGGAAATAGGGGAGAATAGAGAGGAGGAAATAGTTTTAATTCAAAAACAATGGTCTAGCCATGAAAAATAGAAGAAAAGAGAGGAAATAGAGGAAAGAGAGGGCATATGAAATGCTGGCTTTGGCTTCACTTATGCTTTACGTAAATATAGAGTAAGAATAGGTGCGAGAGGAAAGAGAGGGCATATGAAATGCTGGCTTTGCCTTCGCTTATGCTTTACGGAAATATAGAGGAGGAAGAGAGGTAATAGAGAAAAGAGAGGGCATATGAAATGTTGGCTTTGCCTTCACTTAGGCTTTACGGAAAATATAGAGGAGGAATAATAGGTGAAGAGGAAAGAGAGGAAGACACTTCGGCTTGGCTGCTGGCTTTACTGAAATATGGATCATAAGTGTCCATTTCAGTAATGCCTAAGTCAGCATTTCAGTAAAGCAAGCATTTCAGCATTTCAGCAGTCCAGTAAAGCCTAAGCATTTCAGCATTTCAGCATTCCAAGTAAAGCCTAAGCATTTCAACAATTTAGCAAAGCCAAAGCCATCATTTCAGTAAAGAAAATGCCAGCATTTCAGCAAGGCCAAAGCAAGCATTTTAGCATTTCATTAAAGCATAAGTCAACCTTTCATATGCCAAAGCCAAAGCCAGCAATTCAACAAAGACAAAGCCATCATTTCAGTAAAGGAAATGCCAGCATTTCAGCGAAGCCTAAGCATTTCGATAAAGCAAGTATTTTAGCATTTCAGCATTCCGAGTAAAGCCTAAGCATTTTGTCGTATACTTGCCTTATGGGTATATAGATGATAAAGGAATGGATGCGCAAAGACACGGTAACAAATCAATGAAGATAAAGGTGATGGAGGTAGCTAATAGACTGGTTCCTAACCGGTCCGGAATGACAGAGGATTCCATATACTGGTATAGAGATGTGGCGGGTATCAAGACCGGCGTATGACAATGTGAGAAGCAAGTTAAGGAATAATTTGTAGTCTGTTAGGACTCTGAATCAATAAAGAAAATTAGAGATAGAACTCCCATATATGTAATCCGTGTAATCGACTAGGACTTCGCATGTAACCCTAGCTCCCCCGGATATATAAGGCGGAGCAGGGACCCCCGAAAACTCTCCGAGATCTGCAATTAGCAATCCGCTAAAGGCAATACATGACATACAGGACCTAGGGTATTACTCTCAATTCGAGGGGCTCGAACCTGTCTAAAATCTCGCTTTCTGTGTGTTTCGTTTGTTGCACCATCGAATTCCACGCTCGTGAGGGACCGGGTAGTACTAGTGCCGAGTTTAAGACTCAACATTTGGCGCGCCGGTAGGGGTCCCGGCGAGTTTCCGGTGAGTTCGATGGCCTCTTCGCTCGTCGTCGACTTCGTGCTCGGCTTCAAGATCCGCTTCGGGTCTCTCGACTTTGAAGCCGATTCCGCCGGAAAGTTACGTCCGACGAATCCGACTTGTAGTCGGGCCGCAGCTTCTTTAGCGCGATCACCTGCTACGGTTGACGCCTCTTGTCCGAAACCTTGCGGATCCGACGCAGCTTTTGCGCGAATCATCGGACCGCTCATGCCCCGGATCGGTACCCGATCCGTAACGCTCGGCAGCTTCTCCGGTCTTGATAAAGACTTCGAGGAAGGATCTCCGGCCTTCTTCCAAGTGTTCATGACGGGTCCGATCCTTCAAGAACATACTCCCGAGGAAGCAGCTGCTGAAGAAGCTAGGATGGCGAGAGACGAATCCGATCGCCGTCGCCGCGAAACGGACGAAGCGGACCGAGATGAACAGCTTGAAAGTTGTCTAGAGGGGGTGAATAGGCAATCTAAATAAAACCTGAAAATCACAACACTTAAAACAAATAGGTTAAATTCGCCACCGACGGAACTTCCGTCGTCGACGGAACTTCCGTCGGGGTGGAGAGAGTAAAACCTAGGGAATGAAGCAAAGGAGAAAATCTCACGATTCCGCTTGAATGGAAATCTTCCTTTTTCCCTTGAGAGTGTTGTACCTGCAGGAATTTAGTAGATACGCAACACACAAGTAGATCGGGCGAAAACACACCCGAGAGATAAGCACACAACAAAAACGAACAAGAGAGGCACGGGGATGTTTCACCGAAGATCGGACCCCTCACAAAGAGGTTCCTACGTCTCCGTTGAGGAGCTCACAAAGAGCCGGATTTCTTTCAACCCTAATCCTCCCAAGTGACCACAAAGGTCAAGCTTGGTTTTCTTCTTCTTCCTTGGATTCTTTTCCTTGCGGAGGCGAATCACAACCTTCACAAATTTCCCAAGGCTCACCACAAGCTTGGGAGCTCTAGGGCAACACCTAGCCAATCTAGGAGAACGAATCTCCAAGAGTAACAAGTGAAGAACGAGATCGGTTGCTAACGGAAGATGTGCTCTAGGTTGGGTTGATGCTATCAAGCTTGGAATCAAGATGGGAGCTCACTCCAATGGCTTTGGATCTCAAGAGGAGTGGAGAGGAGTGAGGGAGAGAGCTTGAGCAAGATCCGAGAGGTCAAAAAGCACCAACACTTTTTCTCACGGGTTAGGTCAAAGCTATATATAGTGTGGGCTCTAAAAGAGCCGTTGCTCAAGTCAATTATTGGACCTCACGGAACTTCCGTGGGTGACGGCACTTCCGTCACCCCATTAGGTCAAACACGAAACATGCCAGGACGGTACTTCCGTCCGAGTTAGAACTTCCGTCCCAAACTCTCTAGAACGGACGGAACTTCCATCAGCCCGGACGGAACTTCCGTCGGGCAATATTTGAACTGGAAAGATCTGCGAACGGTACTTCCGTCACGTTTGGTACTTCCGTCCCAAACTCTCTGGAACCGACGGAACTTCAGTCGGCCCGGACGGAACTTCCGTCATGTGTGGAGATGATAGGAAAAGATAGGTTTTTATATTTTCGGTGAGTCGTTATTTTGGTTCTAGGTTGTTTGAGGATAACTAGAGCACTTTCTTCCTCGCACGTAAGATCGTCTCACCCCTCTTAATAGTTTGGCACACCTATACTCAACAAGCTATAAATCTAAACTTGAAGCCTTTGCTTTTTGAGTACTTGATCACTTTTTCATTGAGGGGTTTACTTTCTCACATTGTGGATACTATCACTTTGTTGTCCTGCACAATGACTCAATAACCACATTAGAGCCTTTAATCATTTGTCATTTATCACCAAAGCCCACTAGGGGGCCTAGTGCATCTTCAATCTCCCCTTTTTGGTGATTGATGACAAATAATTAAAAGGGATAAACAAGATCAAATACGGAAAGAACAAAACAAACAAAATATAGCGGAGCTCCCCCTAAAGAGATGCATGGGTCACACAAACATGTGAGAGAGCTCCCCCTATATTTTGTGCTTGTGGGGTGCTAAAGACAAGGTGCACAAGTGACAAGATTAAGTGTGAAGAAGGAAGGCAACACAAGCGCAAATAGCTTCACACCACATAAAGCAAGCCACATATATCAATGATCCATAAACACGACATTAATGCATTAAACAACCATCATCCATCATTCAAGCACATAGTTTGCAAGGAATTAAAAGACTAGCCCTATTACAATAGAGCACAAATCACATAGTTCCATACATAAATTCCCATAAGTTCCAACAACTAAGATAGATAGATAAAGAAAGTAGTGATCCCTTTTCTCACTCTCTCCCCTTTGGCATCAAGGCATCAAAAAGAAAGAAAGGAAGGAGAGTAAGATAGGAAATCACTCGTCGCCCTCCTGCCCTCCAAAGTCCGGGGGTTCAAATTTGACAAGTTTGACATGTTCGATATTTTCATGTGGTCAAGCTTGTGTTAAAAGGATTTCTTGTCAATGTTTCCAAAATTTTTATCAGCTTTTGAAATGTCAAAGAAAAATGTTTTCAATTTTCAAATTGGATTTAAGTTTGAATTTGTATTTGCAAAAACATTTGGATTTTGAACTTCGTCCTGTAACGAAAAGGACTCAAAATGATTTTATCTTCATCCCTAACTTCTTGTGGAATTTTCGGAGGTCGGGAAAGATGTTTTCCGAATACTTCTTTTGCCGGGGGTTTTCTGCAAAATTTCCAAACCGGTACCACCCGCCGACCTCTCCTTCCTCTCTGTCTCACGGCGCCGCCGCCGTTCGGGAGCTTCCCTTGCCGCGCGTCCGTTCTCGGGCAAGCCATGCAGCAGCTGCTCTGCGACCACCTCACCCCTCTACCCCGTTGGGATATGGCCGAGCTGCCCTCGGACCTACCTCTCTCTCTCGCTCGCAATTCGCATGAACAGGCACCCCTCCACCGCCCCTCTCGCCTTGCCGTCGCACGGCCAAACCAGAGCCATCTCCAACCCAGCCGCCAGCACCCACAGCCTTCGCACGAGTCTATTGAACCTTTCCATGCCGCTCAATCGCACCCATCCGGCGTAGCCCGAGAGATCGATGCAATTTTTGGTCCGGGACGTCACCACCGTTGGTCACCGCCTCTCTCTCACATTCCTCTCCTCTAGTGAGCCAATTCGTGCAATTCTTGCTCCCATAGGTGCGCTATCTCTCTCTT
Source organism: Chloris gayana (assembly GCA_031894775.1). Taxonomy (NCBI): domain Eukaryota; kingdom Viridiplantae; phylum Streptophyta; class Magnoliopsida; order Poales; family Poaceae; genus Chloris; species Chloris gayana. The sequence goes on from JAUNZO010000447.1 coordinate 45,891, forward strand.
AGTCTTCCGGAAAACTCAACATCGAGTTCCCTTATCAGGTTTTCGCGAATTTTACCGGTTTTCCCCGGCTCCATGCACCGCCGTCTCTCGCCTCCACGGTGCACACCAAGTTCTAACCATCTCCATGGTCCAGAAACCCCTTGCCGTTGTTGCTCATGTCCGTCCGATCCTCTTAGTAGTTTTTCCCCAAATTTTTATGGACCACAGTGATTGCTAGCCCTCGTCGGAGTTGCACGCAAGCCGCCACTCGCCGCGATCATACCTCCGGCCACCCCTTGGTTCCGGTGACCTCACCACCGTGTTCGTCTTGTTTCCGCTCCCGTCTAGGTTGGCTGCCATCAGGTCAACTCGGCACGGACGTCGTTGTAACAACCCTAAATAATAAACATACATTTCATGTCATTCATCATCATGTCATCATGAGCATCCGTGAAATTATTTACTTTCGTATTAAGAAGATGCACATAAAATAGCAAAATAGCTAAAGAATAAAGCAAATGCTTAAAAAGAAATAAAATAAGAAGAAAATTTATGTTCAACATTTTCTATGACTCAAATATCAAAAATAAAGATTTACAAAACTCTCCTGAAATTATTTTGCTTTGTGAAAATTTTTGCAAGAAATAAACAAAGCTTCTTCTATTAATTTATCTTGGAATTTTTAATTCGAAAACAGTTTGGAATCTCAACCTGGACTTAATAGGAAAAATGTTTAAAATACTTTCAAATACCTCCCTGAATTTTTCGGGATTTTTCTGAGCTTTGTAACGGCCTTGTTTAATTAACCAAGAACCCGAGGGTGTTTTTGTAAAATCGCCGCAGCCCCACTCGTCGACCTCTCCTTTCTTCCTCCTCTCTGCACCGACTCACCACCACCGCCTCTCGGCGCCACCGCAGCTCGCCATGGCCGCGCGTCCTCCTCTTCCCGCGCCACGCAGCTGGCCACCACGCCACCTCATCTCTCGGCCGTTGGGGATAAAAGACCCGAGCTCCCCTTCTCTTCCTCTCCGGTTCTTCCCCACCCGAAGCAACCGGTCCGCCCCTCCCTTTCCCACGCCGGCCGGCCGCCTCATGCCGTCCCCCAACCCAACCCGCACCCTCAATAGCTCCGCGTTTCTCTCCTGCAGCTCGCCCGGTTTCAGCTCACCTCAAGCCGTCTTGACGCCCGAGATCGAGGCTGTTTTCCACTGGGACCGTCGCCACGGAAGACCGCCGCGGCTCCTCCAAATTCACCTTGCTCGGTGAGCCGTTTTGCCCAATTTTTGGTTCCCTCCGGGCGCAAGCATGCACTTCTTCATTTCCCGAGCTCACATGGAGAATAACCCACGGGACCACCAGCAATTCTGCCGTTCTTCTTCAAGCTCGGACCGCTGCCGGTTCCACCTCGTCGGTGAAGACCACCCTCCGGCCAGCTCCAAGGTAAACCATCACCGTGCCGCTATTGCTCATGTCTCGTGGATGCTTCCCATGATTTTTCCCTAATTTTTCGTGCACCACGTCGACCCCTAGGCCTCGCCGGAGCCGTGTGCCGGCCGTTGCTCGCCGCCGTGTACTTCCGGGCCGCCCCGCTCTCGTGGACCCCACCCCCGGGTTGCCCGTGCTGCGTGGAGTCGACAGGGCCAACCACCCGGCCTTCCCACCCGCTCTCGCGCCGCTCCGGCCGGCCGCCGCTGCTCGGCCACCACGGCCATGGCCGTGGTGCTCCTGGAGTTGGGCGCGCGCGGCCACCGGGCCGGGTCGGGTCCGAGTCGCTGGGCTGCCAGCCGGATGGGCCTGGCCATTTCGGCCCAATGACCCATTTTTCCTTTTCCCGAATTTATCCATTTTCGGATTCTTTTCAAACTTCAAATATTCGTAGAAAATTCCACAAAAATCAGAAAAATGCCAAACAAAGTTCATTAGACTCCTGAAATTATTCTATATTTATTTATGAATTCAAATGCTTATTTTGGGAAAATATAATTCCATAGTTTAATTAAGTCCTTTTTCTTTAATTAAGATAACCTATTATTTTATGCTAATTATTAATTGTTTTCGAAAAATAAATTTCTTTAAAAATTAGAGATACTGCAGACGAAAGTGTTTGTGAAAACTGTTTTTCAAAATTCAACATAAACACCGTCATTTCATGTGATCCCAAATTAATAGCTTAAGTGTTATCACATGTCGTTAAGCACTTATTGTTGTTGTTTAAAAACATGATTAATTATTAATGCATGAACCTGATTAATTAATAATTAATGAACATGATAATGATTAATTTTAAGTAATGACCTTGATTAAGCAATAATTAATGAGCATGATTAATTGTTACTTATTGCTTAACGAACATGATTAATTGTTAATTACTAATTGCAAGGTAATGAACTTAAGTAATGATTAATGGCTAATTAACGACCTTGGTTAATTCAATCATTGCACAACATCTCATGTACATTCATGCATGCATGGTTGTGATTCGCGACGTATTGTTGGTCGACCTAGGTTCTAGCGTGATCAAGGTTTCGTCCGAGGTCGAGCAAGGAGACGGAAGCTTCGAAGTCGACTAGCACATCGAGGAAGCTAAACCCGACTCGAATCCAGGCAAGCCCGGTGCATCCCACCTATGTTTTTAAAGTCTTTTCTTTCATCACGATAATTGTGTCGTGATTGTGCATTAGGTTACGAGGAATTGCTTGACACCCTAGATGCATGAGTAGAATTCCTATGTTACCTGTTTATCCCATGTTGGTTTTGTATCTCGATAGTTGCTACGCTTAATTCATAGGACTACGGTAGAAGTCGAGTGGTGCTGAGCACACTCGCGAGATGATACGATCCGATCTTAAAGCATGGAGGCTTTAAGTTGATTGATGTCTTTTAAGTTGAAATTAAGAATGAAGATGAAGATGAAATTGAGATTGGACGGGTCCTGTAGGAGAAAGGGCAAAGACGAGGTCTTGCAAGGTGGTAGCCCCGTCCGTGTCGATCAAGGACCGTACCGTTGTTGGCCCCGCTGAGCAAGTATTGAACGTACCGATTTACATACCGGTGTTTATGGGGCCAGGAAGCCGAGGTAACCTAATTGCCTCGGTGGTTGGACGTAGCTCATCCCCTAATTGGCTAGAGAATGAGGCAAGGCCTCATGTCTCAACGGGAGAGGAATGGGTGGTCGCTCACGGATAACGTTGAGGACGGGTATCACGTGGGGTCCTTAAGTTCTCGGGCGGATGGGAGACTAACCCGGCCACCGTCAGGAGTTAGCGTGAAAGGTTGTCGTATACGACCAATGGGGTGCGTATACGCCGTGTAAACGGGTTTTCCCAGCTGGTGAAATCGATTCGAATCGCTGTCCCTCGCGAGTAATGAGTACTGCTTGTTCACCGTGTCACATCGTAGTTAATCAAGTGAAAGATGAAGGAAGATGGATGAAAGGACTATTGTTTGGAATTTATCTTTTCCTGCAACCTTGATTGCAATAGTGATAGTCTCGCAAACCTAGAGGTTAATGAACTTAATGCTAAGCTAAAACATTAAAAGTAAGGATCCACCCTTTAATGCTGTTCACAAAGGAGTAAACACCACAGCCGGAAAGCCTTTGCATACTAGGCGTCGGCCTTAGCGTGCCATGTTGACGAGTCGGTCTTGCTGAGTATTAGAATACTCGGGGTTTGTTCGTTATGTTTTTCAGGAATCGAGTCGTACTTCCACAGCTCGTACGGTAGTTCCTGGAAGTGGAGTGTCCCGAGTGTGGTTCCCACCAATGGGAACGGATCCCAACGTTGTGAAGAGGAAGGACCGTGATGTACGAAGGGCTCGAGTGCATCACGTTGATTGTCTAATAGTGTTTTGTTGTATAAAGTACAAGTTTCCGCTGCAATACTCGTAGGTTGTTAAACTTCAATAATATTTATATTTCCGCTGCATCAATGTTTGTATTTCAAAAACCTGGTTGTATTATACCATGATGTATATATTCTAGCTTGTATGAGATGATGTTTCGTTGTAACTCGCTTCGTCGAGTGTCCCTCTGTACCAATTCCCGGGTGTCCCGGAAGGGATGTCACAGCTGGTATCGGAGCGGTTCGGAGGCAACAGTTCATCATTACAAGCTTGTTTTCAAAACTTAACACGTTTAGCGCGTTTAGAACACGAGAGAGTACGGAGCCCTATAAGGATGTAGAATAGTTAGACTTTTTACTAACTGTTCGACGTTTGGGTTTTGGAAAGTGCTAACTATTCGTGGTAGTTTTATATACTATAGTACGTATAGTTAGTCTACCGAGCATGCATCATGTCATATTGAGTGCTATAATAAAAAGTCTGGGGTTATACTTAGTTAGTATCATAGTGTAGAGTTAGTTCCCTATGGTGGGCATTAGAAAGAAATTTATGCCGGTGAAACAGAAGGCAAGCGTGAACTCTTCCACCGAGGCAATGGAATGGGTAAATTCAAGATCTTCATCTACGGATGATTAAAGGCAATCGGAGAAAAGGATAATCACCTGTAGTTGTCAAGGAGCCCTATGAGAGCTACGGATTTAAAGGGATAGATTAAAGATGCTCGTACAAGTACTACAAGTAAATCTGGGGTTTGAATGAGAGATAGTGCACCTCTTCTATATACACTTGCTTGTGGTTTGGAACTATAACGTATTCTACCGTTGGTATCCTTATACTCTAATTTTGGATTAGTGACACTAATACCAAGTTTATAACAGAATGGAACAAACTAGAAGAGGAAATTATCCTGAAAGCTCCCAGACAAGATATTCGAGAGTCGGCATCAACTCCACCTACCCTGCCACAAGCTATTGCCACTATATTGGAGTCTCGTGAAGAGCAACGGGAACTTCTTCAACAACTTGTTCGAGAATACGGCGCCACGGGCCGGTGGTCAAGATCAGCATGCTCCACCGGTTGACGTTACATATTCGGATTTCCTAGCTACTGGTCCACCCAATTTTTCGGATGAGGGAGATCCTCTAGAAGCGAGACCATTGGTTACGTACTATCGAGTCGAAGCTGGAGCTCCTACCATGCACGAGTATCGGAAGACTATCTTTGCCGCTCGAGCAACTAGAAGGATTTGTCTGGAGCATGGTGGGCTAATTACAAGGCCATGATTCCCGAAGGTCACCAAGTACTATGGCAAGAATTCACAAAGGCTTTTCGTGAACATCATATTTACGAAGGTATCCTGAACCAAAAGCGTAAGGAGTTTCTAGCGCCGAAGCAAGGTGATATGACCGTACACTCGTATTCAAAGTTGTTCAACCGTCCGGCTCAATATGCTCCTCGAATGTGGACACCGACGCCAAGAAGAAGGAATGCTTTAAGCAATGACTTACTACCAAGTTACAATCCCGGCTTGTTTTGGACCGAGGAGTTAGTTTTAATGAGTGGGTAAGTGATGCTATACTCATGGAGGATGCTATTCGTGTTCATCAAGAAGAGAAGGCTAAGAAGAGAGCAGCCAAGGAACAAGGAAGTAAGGTACCCTCCAAGTATCGTCTAGTCCACACTTCTGCGGCAGATCGGAGGTTCGAGCCTACGCCAACGGATCCCATTTCTCACCGGCCACCTCGGTATCAGCAACGGGTGGCTTCCTGTTCAGCGGTCCAACAATCGGACCTATCAAGTATACGCTCCTTATCTCAACCTCCACAATCCGCTGACCATTCAAGCTATAACGGTGGTTGTCTTGAACAATCGGCTCAAGATTGTGTTGCACCAACGAGCAGAAATTGTTAACACGCCCTCAAAATAAAGCAGTTGGTCAACGGAAGAATGCATTGAAACATGCTAAGATGAAGACTGGTCGTGTTAACTGCACCACCGTCGAAGAGATTCCGAAAGGGTCACAAGTCATGGCTAGATTGTTCTCTATCAACCATCATGCTGCCATTATTTTATTTGACTCGGGAGCAACCCACAACTTCATCGAGCAAAGGGTATGTCCAAAAACATAATCTTCCATCGTGCAAGATGACTTACCCACATCTCGTATCATCGCCTGGAGGTAATATACTTGCAGATCAAAGTACTACTGAGCTACAATTGAAATTGGGTCGTAAGGATTATCCCACCTCCTTTATAGTCTTGAACGGGCAAGGATTGGATGCGATTCTTGGAATGAGATGGATGAAGTATCATAAGGCAGTATTGGATATAGATGCTTTTGCAGTTCACCTGAACTCTCCTCTTCACGGACGAGATTGCTTTCGGTTGACTTCTTCCCAAACTATTCCTCCAATGATTTATAAGACTATTGGTAAAAGCTTGGAAGACATTCCTATAGTATGTGAGTACCCCGATGTTTTTCCGGAAGACTTACCGGGATTACCGCCGGATCGAGCGGTAGAGTTTAAGATAGAGTTACAGACTGGGACGAGCACCAATATCAAGAAGGCCGTATCGGATGCCGCCAAATGAGCTAGCGGAGTTGAAGGTGCAATTAAAGGAATTATTGGACAAGGGATATATTCGTCTAAGTTCGTCACCACTGGGGATGCCCAGCCTTGTTCGTGAAGAAAAAGGACAAGACATTAAGGCTATGTGTGGATTATAGGCCTTTGAATGCCGTGACCAGTCAAGAACAAGTACCCTCTTCCGAGGATTGACATCTTGTTTGATCAATTGATGGGAGCCAAGGTCTTCTCTAAGATAGATCTTCGCTCGGGGTATCATCAGATTAAGATAAGAGCCGAGGATATACCGAAGACTGCTTTCTCCACAAGATACGGACTATATGAGTACCTGGTGATGTCATTTGGATCGACTAATGCACCGAGCACACTTCATGTACCTCATGAATTCGGTATTCATGCCTGAGCTGGACAAGTTTGTCGTGGTATTCATTGACGACATCTTGATTTATTCCAAGTCGGAAGAGGAACATGCCAACCACTTAAGAGTTGTATTGCAAAGACTCGGGGATCATCAACTATATGCTAAGTTCAGCAAATGTGAGTTTTGGCTGAAGGAAGTGCCATTCCTAGGTCATGTGATATCAGCCGAAGGAGTGGCCGTTGACCCCGGCAAAGTTCAAGAAGTGTTGGATTGGGAATCATCGAAGTCTGTTTCACGGATCAGGAGTTTCTTGGTATTAGCTGGTTATTATAGAAGGTTTATCCCAAACTTCTCAAAGATCGCCAAGCCAATGACTAAGCTATTGGAAAAGGATAAGAAGTACGTATGGAACAAAGATTGTGAAGAAGCTTTTCAAACGTTGAAGAAAGCTGTTGACCACAGCCCCGTACTTGCTCGGCCGGATCCGACAAAGCCCTTCGATGTGTATTGCGATGCATCGGGAACAGGACTTGGATGTGTTCTAATGCAGGAAGGTCGAGTGATCGCCTATGCTTCTCGACAACTTAGGCGTCATGAGGAACACTATCCCACACATGATGCTGGAGTTAGCAGCGGTCGTTCTAGCATTGAAAGGTTGGAGACATTATCTCTTGGGTAACTTGGTACATCTATACACGGACCACAAGAGTCTCAAGTACATCTTCACTCAAGCGGATCTGAATATGCGTCAACGAAGATGGTTAGAGTTAATCAAAGATTATGAGTTGGAGATTCACTACCACCCGGGCAAGGCAAACGTGGTAGCTGATGCTTTAAGTCGCAAGGTTCATTGCAATAATCTCATGGCTCAACTCATGATTCAAGCATCTCCACAAGGAAGTGAAGAGCCGAATCTTCGGATTATACCGTATGGAGCATTGACAAATTTGGCTCTTATTCCTACCATTCGTGAAGAAGTGGTAGCAGCTCAGCAGAAGGATGCTGGTATGGAACACATCGGAAGACGACTCCGGAAGGGTGAAGTCAAGTGTTTCCAAAAGATGACGAAGGTGTTATCTGGTTCAAGAATAGGCTAGCAGTGCCTAAGAACTTGGAACTTCGCAAGAACATAATGGATGAAGCCCATACGTCCAAGTATTCTATTCATCCTAGAACCAACAAGATGTATCAAGACTTGAAGAAGAGATTTTGGTGGACAAGAATGAAACGAGAGATAGCAAGGTATGTCAACGAGTGTGATACACTGTCGACGTGTCAAAGCAGAGCATTTGAAGCAAGCAGGTCCACTTCAACCTCCGAGCATACCTGAATGGAAATGGGAAGATATCAGCATGGACTTTATTGTTGGATTACCAATGACTCCACGAAAGCACGACTCTATCCGGGTCATAGTTGACAGATTGACCAAGTCAGCTCACTTTATATCGGTACATACCAACTACAAGGCCAAGCAATATGCAGATTTATATATTTCACGCATCCTATGTTTGCATGGAGTACCCAAGACCATCATCTCGGATCGAGGAGCTCAATTTGTCTCTAGATTTTGGGAACAGTTGCTTGAGTCGTTAGGAACGAAGTTAATTCGAAGCTCAGCTTATCACCCCCAAACGGATGGACAAACAGAAAGAATCAATCAATATCTCGAGGATATGCTTCGAGCATGTGTTTTGACCTACGGTAAAGATTGGGAGAAATGTTTATCGCTGGCAGAGTTCTCATACAACAACAGCTATCAAGAGAGTGCCGGAATGTCACCGTTCCAAGCTCTATATGGACGTAGCTGTCGCACACCATTGAATTGGTCCGAAAGTGAAGAAAGAGTAATATTTGGACCGGATTTAGTGGAGGATGCTTGAAGAGCAAGTACGTCTCATTCAACAGAACCTCAAGAGAGCTAAGTCTCGACGGATCGGCTATGCCGATAAAAGACGTCGAGAGTTGGTATTCAAGGTTGGAGACCAAGTCTATCTTCGAGTATCTCCTACAAAAGGTGTTCAAAGATTTGGAATCAAGGGCAAGCTAGCACCACGATACATCGGACCTTTTCCAATCCTAGAAAGATGTGGAGCTGTGGCATATCGTTTGGAGTTGCCGACACACTTGTCGGGTATACACAACATATTCCACCGGTGGATATACCGACAGTACGAGGTGCAACGATTACAACCGGACTTGATGTATGACAAACGTCCGGTCAAAGTTCTCGACACCAAGGATCGAGTGACTCGACATAGGACCATCAAGTTCTACAAGATTCAATGGAGTAATCACTCCGAAGCTAAAGCTACTTGGGAACAAGAAGAGTTTCTTCGATCAAACTACCACGAGTTCTTTAGCACTATCGTCTAGTCGCTTCAATCGTGAATCTCGGGACGAGATTCCTGTAAGGGGAGGGCTGTAACAACCCTAAATAATAAACATACATTTCATGTCATTCATCATCATGTTATCATGAGCATCCGTGAAATTATTTACTTTCGTATTAAGAAGATGCACATAAAATAGCAAAATAGCTAAAGAATAAAGGAAATGCTTAAAAAGAAATAAAATAAGAAGAAAATTTATGTTCAACATTTTCTATGACTCAAATATCAAAAATAAAGATTTACAAAACTCTCCTGAAATTATTTTGCTTTGTGAAAATTTTTGCAAGAAATAAACAAAGCTTCTTCTATTAATTTATCTTGGAATTTTTAATTCGAAAACAGTTTGGAATCTCAACCTGGACTTAATAGGAAAAATGTTTAAAATACTTTCAAATACCTCCCTGAATTTTTCGGGATTTTTCTGAGCTTTGTAACGGCCTTGTTTAATTAACCAAAAACCCGAGGGTGTTTTTGTAAAATCGCCGCAGACCCCACTCGTCGACCTCTCCTTTCTTCCTCCTCTCTGCACCGACTCACCACCACCGCCTCTCGGCGCCACCGCAGCTTGCCACTGGCCGCGCGTCCTCCTCTTCTCGCGCCACGCTGCGGCCACCTCGCCACCTCATCTCTCGGCCGTTGGGGATAAAAGACCCGAGCTCCCCTTCTCTTCCTCTCCGGTTCTTCCCCACCCGAAGCAGCCGGTCCGCCCCTCCCTTTCCCACGCGGGCCGGCCGCCTCGAGCCATGCCCCAACCCAACCCGCACCCTCAACAGCTCCGCGTTTCTCTCTTGCAGCTCGCCCGGTTTCAGCTCACCTCAAGCCGTCTTGGCGCTCGAGATCGAGGTTGTTTTCCACTGGGACCGTCGCCACGGAAGACCGCCGCGGCTCCTCCAAATTCACCTTGCTCGGTGAGCCGTTTTGCCCAATTTTTGGTTCCCTCCGGGCGCAAGCATGCACTTCTTCATTTCCCGAGCTCACATGGAGAATAACCCACGGGACCACCAGCAATTCTGCCGTTCTTCTTCAAGCTCGGACCGCTGCCGGTTCCACCTCGTCGGTGAAGACCACCCTCCGGCCAGCTCCAAGGTAAACCGTCGCCGTGTCGCTATTGCTCATGTCTCGTGGATGCTTCGCATGATTTTTCCCTAATTTTTCGTGCACCACGTTGACCCCTAGGCCTCGCCGGAGCCGTGTGCCGGCCGTTCCTCGCCGCCGTGTACTTCCGGGCCGCCGACCCCACCCCTGGGTTGCCCGTGCTGCGTGGAGTCGACGGGGCTAACCACCGGCCTTCCCACCCCCTCTCGCGCCGCTCCGCCGGCCGCGGCCAGCGCTCCGGCCACCACGGCCATGGCCGTGGTGCTCCTGGAGTTGGGCGCGCGCGGCCATCGGGCCGGGTCGGGTCCGAGTCGCTGGGCTGCCAGCCGGATGGGCCTCGGCCATTTCGGCCCAATGACCCATTTTTCCTTTTCCCGAATTTGTCCATTTTCGATTCTTTTCAAACTTCAAATATTCGTAGAAAATTCCACAAAAATCAGAAAAATGCCAAACAAAGTTCATTAGACTCCTGAAATTATTCTCTATTTATTTATGAATTCAAATGATTATTTTGGGAAAAAATAATTCCATAGTTTAATTAAGTCCTTTTTCTTTAATTAAGATAACCTATTATTTTATGCTAATTATTAATTGTTTTTGAAAAATAAATTTCTTTAAAAATTAGAGATACTGCAGACGAAAGTGTTTGTGAAAACTGTTTTCCAAAATTCAACATAAACACCGTCATTTCATGTGATCCCAAATTAATAGCTTAAGTGTTATCACATGTCGTTAAGCACTTATTATTGTTGTTTAAAAACATGATTAATTATTAATGCATGAACCTGATTAATTAATAATTAATGAACATGATAATGATTAATTTTAAGTAATGACCTTGATTAAGCAATAATTAATGAGCATGATTAATTGTTACTTATTGCTTAACGAACATGATTAATTGTTAATTACTAATTGCAAGGTAATGAACTTAAGTAATGATTAATGGCTAATTAACGACCTTGGTTAATTCAATCATTGCACAACATCTCATGTACATTCATGCATGCATGGTTGTGATTCGCGACGTATTGTTGGTCGACCTAGGTTCGGCGTGATCAAGGTTTCGTCCGAGGTCGAGCAAGGAGACGGAAGCTTCGAAGTCGACCAGCACATCGAGGAAGCTAAACCCGACTCGAATCCAGGCAAGCCCGGTGCATCCCACCTATGTTTTTAAAGTCTTTTCTTTTATCACGAGTAATTGTGTCGTGATTGTGCATTAGGTTACGGGAATTGCTTGACACCCTAGATGCATGAGTAGAATTCCTATGTTACCTGTTTATCCCATGTTGGTTTTGTATCTCGATAGTTGCTACGCTTAATTCATAGGACTACGGTAGAAGTCGAGTGGTGCTGAGCACACTCGCGAGATGATACGATTTGATCTTAAAGCATGGAGGCTTTAAGTTGATTGATGTCTTTTAAGCTGAAATTAAGAATGAAGATGAAGATGAAATTGAGATTGGACGGGTCCTGTAGGAGAAAGCGCAAAGACGAGGTCTTGCAAGGTGGTAGCCCCGTCCGTGTCGATCAAGGACCGTACCGTTGTTGGCCTCGTCGAGCAAGTATTGAACGTACCGATTTACATACCGGTGTTTATGGGGCCGGGAAGCCGAGGTAACCTAATTGCCTCGGTGGTTGGACGTAGCTCATCCCCTAATTGGCTGGAGAATGAGGCGAGGCCTCATGTCTCAACGGGAGAGGAATGGGTGGTCGCTCATGGATAACGTCGAGGATGGGTATCGCGTGGGCTCCCCGGGTTCCCGGGCGGATGGGAGACTAACCCGGCCACCGTCGGGAGTTAGCGTGAAAGGTTGTCGTATGCGACCAATGGGGTGCGTATACGCCGTGTAAACGGGTTTTCCCAACTGGTGAAATCGATTCGAATCGCTGTCCCTCGCAGTAATGAGTACTCGCTTGTTCACCGTGTCACATCGTAGTTAATCAAGTGAAAGATGAAGAAAGATGGATGAAAGGATCTGTTGTTTGGAATTTATCTTTTCCTGCAACCTTGATTGCAATAGTGATAGTCTGCAAACCTAGAGGTTAATGAACTTAATGCTTGAGCTAAAACATTGAAAGTAAGGATCCACCCTTTAATGCTGTTTTCGCAAAGGAGTAAACACCACAGCCAGAAAGCCTTTGCATACTTGGCGTCGGCCTTAGTGTGCCATGTTGACGGGTCGAGTCTTGCTGAGTATTAGAATACTCGGGGTTTGTTCGTTATGTTTTTCAGGAATCGAGTCGTACTTCCACGGCTCGTACGGTAGTTCCTAGAAGTGGAGTGTCCCGAGTGTGGTTCCCACCAATGGGAACGGATCCCAACGTTGTGAAGAGGAAGGACCGTGATGTACGAAGGGCTCGGTGCATCCGTTGATCATCTAATAGTGTTTTGTTGTATAAAGTACAAGTTTCAGCTGCAATACTCGTAGGTTGTTAAACTTCAATAATATTTATATTTCCGCTGCATCAATGTTTGTATTTCGAAAACCTGGTTGTATTATACCATGATGTATATATTCTGGCTTGTATGAGATGATGTTTCTGTTGTAACTCGCTTCGTCGAGTGTCCCTCTGTACCGATTCCTGGGTGTCCCGGAAGGGATGTCACGATCGTCGTGCTCCGGCCACAGCCGCCATGGCCGTCGTGCCTTGACCTCGAGCTGGGCCGCGCGCACGCTGTGGGCCGCCCTGCCCATGGGCCGGCTCGATTTCGGCCCAAAGTGTTGTTTCCACTTGCTTTGTGAATTTAGTTAATTTCAGAATTTACTCAAATTTCAAAAATTCATAAGAAATTCATAGAAATGCAGAAAAATGTGAAACAAATTTTGTTGGATTCATAAAATAATGCTCTATTGTATGATGAATTAAAAATTCCCTTGTTTAGTTCCTGATTTTGTAGCATTTTCAAAAAATTCACATCATTGCTTTATTTAATTAAAATAATTAGCTCCTTATGCTAATTAGGGTTTTATTTTGATAAATAATTTCCTTTATGAAATAAATACTACAGAATAAATTTCATTGTTATTTGTCTTTTCATAAAGTAGCATATGCAATTATCATTTCATGTAAATACATCTCGAGCATTTCATGTTATCATTTCATGTCGATTCATGTCGTAGACGTGAGTAGTAATTCATCGATAAGTCGATAATGCGCACATCTTTATTTTGTATCATCATTTCATGTGAATGCATCTCATCATGTTATGTTAACATTCCAAGTCATTATTTCATGTTGCTCATAGTGTAGACCTTGGCTACTAATCATCGATCCTCGATGCACTCATTCCTTGTCATATCTCGCATCGGCACATTCGTGCATGTTGCTAAGTTGTGACATCGTTGACCATCATAGAACGCGAGTTCGTCCCATAGAAGGCAAGGATCTCGAAGGCAAGGATCGTCAAAGTCGACTACCCCGAGGGCCACGGATCATGAACTCATCTAACAAAGGAGCCGAGGTGAATCTAGAAGTGGTGATCAACGACGTTAAAGAATAGGAAGTTGACTACGCTACGGTTAAAGGCAAGCCCGGTGCATCCCACCTATATTTTAAAGTCATTTCTTTTACAAGAGTTAGTGGAGTCATGATTGTGCGTCGGGTTATAGGAATTGACTGACACCATAGATGCATGAGTAGGACTCCTATGTGAGTGTTACCCTTATACTTGGTACGGATAGCTCAACAACTGCTATGCTTACATCATAGGCAACGGTAGAAGTCGAGTGGTCGCAACACTACTCACGAGATATAGGATAATGACTTGTTCGATGATGTTAAGAGGAATGAAAGTGAAGTTAAGAGTGAAAAGTGATGATGATGAAGTTGAGACCGGACGGGCCCCGTATGATGAGGACATCACTCCTTTGGATACTAATGACACTCCTCCGCTGAACATTCAAGGACCAATCACTAGAGCTCGCACCCGACAATTGAATTTAGAGGTGAGCTCGTTCCTAAGTCTTTCCTTTCATAATTTTGAGAATAGTTTGCTACCTAATGATTTTATTATGATTAGGAATCAAGGAGAGGACCATAATATGAATGGACTGGGGCTTGGAGGCGTGGAGGTCCAGCAAGAGGCGCCAGGCATTATGGAGGCCCAAACCGAGTCGACTTCGAGTCTGTTTAGGAGTCCAGGAACAGTCTGAATTAAAACAGACGCCCAGATCGCATACGAAGTTGGATTTGGACGTTCTACATATGGCTGGAAAGATAATTTCATAATCTTTCCAGTGGAACTGGTCCCACGTCAAGATGCATCCGGAGTCACCGGGAATCATCAAAACATTGGAACGACCAGAATCTGTTTTTGGTGCTGCGTCACCGTTTTTGCCTTTGGGCCGTGTATCTCATGTGAGCCCATTAGGGGAGCGTCCAGGGGGTTCTTGCACGTCCCCAAGTCTTTATTAGCAGCAGCCGCCATCCATGTTAGGGTTGGGTTTTGCTTAGATTATTCTGCTTAGACAGTTTCGCCGTTCATCGGTTTGTGAGACCCCATCTCGTGAGATTAATCATACATCTGCAAATTTGGTTGCGTTCTTTCTTGTTCTTGCTTGTGTTCTTGATTCGCAGGCAGGGATTAGCCTTCTTGATGAGGTCAACCGTGCATCGACGGTTGATAACCATAGAGGACGTGGTGCTGCGATTGCGGGGTTCGAACGTGTTGTTCGGGAGCCGGATCGACGTGTGTCACATCTTCGCCAAATCAAGAGTTATCCGAACCTTTGGAAGATCGAGACCCTAGTCCACATCAAGTGGTAATCAGAGCTTCAGGTGCACCATCAGGTTCGCCCTACCTTTAGTTTAGTTTGTTTCTTTATTATCCTATCATCCACGAAAAAGCCAAAAAATTTAGTTTTAGGGTTCATCCTGTCCAAGCCGTGTTTAGCCTTTGCATGTTTCAATTTCAGAGTCCGTAGTGTTGAGTTTGTGTTCTAGTGATTGTTTTGTTGCTGGTTTAGTTTGTCTTCTTGTCGTCGGTTTGTGCCCCCTTGAAACCCTAGCCGAATTACCTCAAGTTTTGCTTTGTCTCGGGAGTTTTTGTCACCTCCGCTTGCATCCACCATAGTCCCACCCTACACTCCCACCCTTTTCATCTAAAACTCAACACCCCACGAACAAGACCTACTCCTGTTTCCGTTGCATACATTAATCGTCGAAAAAAAAAAAATCCTACCCGATTGCAATTCCGTTCACCGAAACCCTAATTCGGAGTCCCTTCCTTCAAACAGCCATAACTTTCGCATACGGACTCGAAATTAGGCAATTTTTTTTTGAAATTGGGTAGAAAATTTTTTGCATCTGCTCGTCCCCGCTTTGTCGGGTAGGAAAAATCTTAAAAAAATAAATAAAAAATAGTTAAGCCCACTGATCCGAGGGAAAAAGTTTGGAACCCGTCGTCGTTGCATCATACGGAAAATCTGTAGGTCACATTCCTTCTCTGTTTGACCTGAAACTTTGCGTGGTTTCTATTTTGTTGCCTCTCAGTGGAAGAAAAATATCAAAAAAATAATATCAAAAAAGAAAAATTTGTGATTTCTACTAGTGCTAAAAGACAAAACAGGGTTTGGCCTGTTTTTTGTGTCTAGTTGTTGTTTCTTCCTTGCTAGTTACCTTTTCTTTTGTTTCCTTTGTGCCTGTCATCCTTGCTTTGCCTGCCCTACTGTTCTAGGACACGTGTAGACCAGCAACTAAGGACAAGTAGCTTTGGACATTTATTCAACATTACTATCTGTTTTTGAATTGTGTTCCACTCACATATTTGGCCTTCCTAGCTCCACATACTACTTACGGACAGCACAGGTTTTTGACCCTTGCAATCATGGTACACGCCTTCTAGGTATCCTTTGCCTTGCTTGGTAAGACCCTTGTAAGAACTTGGTGAGACGTTCCATTTGCTTTTGTGAGAGTCACCACTGTCCACCATAGTAGTAGTGTTATTAGGGATAACCTTCACTGTTTGTTCCTGTTTTGGTATTTGCTATGGCGGGAGATGCTGCGGACGCTGGTACCCCTAAAGATTTCCACGAGTGTGTTAGTCAAGGGCAGCTTCGATCTGTTCTTGACAGGGCACGTGAGGAGATGACAGAAGCTGTTAACAAGGCCGTTACCGACGGCATCAACAAACTCAATCTCGGCAACCAGATTGAGAGGATCGATAAGCGTTTGTCCAAGATGACGGACACGGTTAATACTCTAGCGAAGTGGTGACAACGTTGGTCGGCAAGCTGACGGAGGTGGAGAACCGTGTGAAGATCCATGAAGATGAGGCCGGTAGCAACACCGGAGGAAACGAGAAAAGATGACACGGTGAATGATGCCACTTTCGACGCCGATGATGCAGCTATACGAGCCCAAAGGCTTCACCGGCGTCTACAACAGAACACCCAAGGTATGGGTGGCCAACATCGACAACAAGGTAACAATAATCGAGCCCACGATGATCCTTATGCTAAGATTAAGTTTACCATTCCACCTTTTTCGGGGCAATATGATGCGGAGGGTTACCGCGATTGGGAGATGACGAGTAGAGAAAAATTTAGTGGGCACCTAGTTCCTGAGCAGCATAGAGTTAGACAAGCCACTAGTGAGTTTAAAGATTTTGCTATCATTTGGTGGAATTCTCTAACTGTTGATGATATTCCAGTAACTTGGATTCAACTTAAGGAAGCTATGCGTGATTGTTTTGTCCCTCCTTCTTATCATAGAGATTTACGCAAAACACTAGCGCTTAGAACATGGGGATAAATCTGTGCAGGACTATTATGGTTAGCTTCAAAAGGGTTTACAATGCTGCATGATAGTAGAGGATAATGAGAGCTCTATTGTTCGTTTTTACTCCGGCTTGAGACGTGATATACAGGACATTGTTGATTATAAGGAGTTTAACACCATCAACCAGTTCTTCCAGTTTGCTATGCTTGCGAGAGAAAGAATTGCAGGGACGGGAGAAGCAACATAGGAGCAGCAGTACAAGTCGGCCATCTTACACCCCACGGTCGACGCCGTCTTTGGGGTTTTCTTCCCGGCCATCTCCACCAGCAGGCAAACGGCATCCCGCGTCCGCGAGTGGTGTTACGGCAACCCCACACGCACCTCCTACACGCCCTACAAATTCAGATAAAAATTCTGTGCAGGGTCCTGCTCAAAGTGCTTCATCGGTCGCCTCGACGGGGCGCACTTCCAACATTCGGTGCCACCGCTGCCATGGACTCGGCCATGTGCAGAAGGATTGCCCAAGTCAGCGGGCTTACGTGGCCACCGAAGATGGTGGATACATCATCACCTCGACATAGAGGATGATGATGAAGACGACGTCGCCGACGACACCAACGAGGGCCATGTACTTGGTGGAGAAGACACTTCGGGTTTCATGAACATCATTATACAACGTGTACTTAGCACGCAAATTCAGACTTCTGAAAAGATACAACGCCACAACTTGTTCCAGATTTTCTTCGTCATCAAGAATCGACGAGCACGTGTGATCATTGATGGAGGAAGCTACAATAACTTGGTGAGTTCAGATCTGGTTAAGAAGCTTAGTTTGGCCAAACGACCACATCCTCATCCATACTACATTCAATGGTTAAATGACTCGGGAAAAGCTAAGGTAACACAAACTTGCAAAGTTCCTTTTTCCATTGGTGTTTATTCGGATTATGCTGATTGTGATGTGGTTCCTATGCAAGCTTGTTCACTTTTATTGGGTCGTCCTTGGGAACATGATAATGATGCTACACACCATGGTAGAAGTAATAAATACACTTTTATGCATAAAGGACAGAAAATTACTTTAATACCTTTGACCCCTGCTGAAATTGTAGAAGCTGATAGAGAACGAGCTGCTTCTTTGAATAATTCTAAATCTGAAAATCAGCAAGTTGCTAATTCTGTTTTCCCACCTATAACGGATAAGTCTGCACCTATTTCTAAGGGAGATGGAATTAATTTGAAAGGTCGTGTTATGCTTGCTACAAAATCAGAACTTGCTGAAATTTCTAATGATAATATTATTTATGCTTTGATATGCAAACAAGCCTTGTATTCCTTTGATGATATTGCTAGCTCTTTGCCTTCTGCTATCACCGACCTTTTGCAGGAGTTTGAGGATATTTTTCCAGTTGAGATTCCTCCTGGATTACCACCTTTGAGAGGAATAGAACATCAAATTGATTTGATTTCGAGAGCTACCTTGCCAAACCGTGCTTATAGGACCAACCCCGAGGAGACAAAGGAAATTCAGCGACAAGTCCAAGACCTTTTGGACCGCGGGTATGTACGAGAAAGCCTTAGTCCTTGTGCTTTTCCTGTACTTTTGGTTCCTAAGAAAGATGGTAGTTGGCGCATGTGTGTTGATTGTAGAGCCATTAACAATATTACTATACGGTATCGTCATCCTATTCCTAGGCTAGACGACATGCTTGATGAGTTATGCGGTTCTCTAATTTTCACTAAAATTGACTTGCGTAGTGGTTATCACCAAATTAGAATGAAACTTGGAGATGAATGGAAAACAGCTTTTAAAACTAAATTCAGATTGTATGAGTAGTTAGTAATGCCTTTTGGGTTAACTAATGCACCTAGTACTTTCATGCGCTTAATGAATGAGGTTTTGAGGGCTTTTATTGGGCGCTTTGTGGTGGTTTACTTTGATGATATCTTGATTTACAGCAAGTCTTTAGATGAACATATGGATCATTTACGTGCTGTTTTTACTACTTTAAGAAATGCACACTTATTTGCTAACCTTTAGAAGTGCACCTTTTGCACCGATCGAGTTTCTTTTCTTGGCTATGTTGTTACTCCACAGGGTATAGAGGTGGATGACAAGAAAATTGATGCTATTGCTAGCTGGCCGCAGCCCCAAACCATCACACAGGTTCAAAGTTTTCTTGGTCTTGCAGGTTTCTATCGCCGCTTTGTCAAAGATTTCAGCACTATCGCTGCACCGTTGCATGAGTTGACAAAGAAGGGTGTTGTATTTCAATGGAGCAAAGCACAAGACGAGTCCTTTAGTTCTTTGAAGGACAAGCTTACACATGCACCGCTGCTACAACTACCAGATTTCAGTAAGAGTTTTAAACTTGAGTGTGATGCTAGTGGTATTGGCATTGGTGGTGTTTTGATGCAAAATGGCAAACCTATTGCTTATTTTAGTGAAAAGATAACTGGCCCTGTTCTGAATTATTCTACGTATGATAAAGAATTGTATGCTCTTGTACGTTCTTTGCAAACATGGCGTCATTATTTATGGCCTAAGGAATTCGTTATTCATTCCGATCATGAGTCGCTTAAGTATATTCGCCCTCAAAGTAATTTGAACCGTAGACATGCTAAGTGGGTTGAGTTTATTGAGTCTTTTCCTTATATTATCAAGCATAAAAAAGGGAAGGATAATGTGATTGCTGATGCTTTGTCTAGACGATACACTATGTTGTCACACCTTGATTGTCGCATTTTTGGGCTTGAATCAATTAAAGAACAATATGATCTTGATGCTGATTTTAAAGATGTTTTGCTGCATTGTAGAGAGGGTCGTACATGGAACAAGTTTGTGATAAATGATGGATATTTGTTTAGAGCTAACCGTCTTTGCATTCCAGTTGGTTCCGTTCGTCTTTTGTTGTTACAGGAAGCGTATGGAGGCGGATTGATGGGACATTTTGGTGCAAAGAAGACGGCGGATGTGTTGGCCACACACTTCTTTTGGCCACAGTTGAGAAGAGATGTTGAGCACTTTGTGGCTCGCTGCACTACTTGTCAAAAAGCGAAGTCTCGCTTGAATCCACATGGTTTGTATATGCCTCTTCCTGTTCCTTCAATACCTTGGGCGGATATTTCTATGGATTTTGTTTTAGGACTGCCTAGGACTAAGAGGGGGAGGGATAGTATTTTTATCGTTGTGGATAGATTTTCTAAGATGGCTCACTTTATACCTTGTCATAAGAGTGATGATGCTATTCATATTGCTGATCTATTTTTCAAAGAGATTATTCGTTTGCATGGTATGCCTTCTACTATTGTTTCAGATCGTGACGCCAAATTCTTGAGTCATTTTTGGCGCACTCTATTGAATAAGTTGGGAACGGAACTTGTTGTTCTCTACAACATGTCACCCACAAACTGATGGCCAAACCGAGGTAGTGAACCGCACATTGGGCACCATGTTGAGAGCTATTTTAAAGACAAATCTGAAGATGTGGGAGGAATGTTTGCCTCATGTGGAGTTTGCATACAATCGTGCAACACATTCGACCACCAAGGTAAGTCCTTTTGAGGTAGTGTATGGTTTTAATCCCCGTGCTCCTATTGATATTTTGCCTTTGCCTACTAGTGAGAGAGTTCACTTTGATGCTAAGGAACGTGCTGAGTTTATTTAAAAAATGCATGAAACAACTAAGCACAACATTGAAAAGATGACTGAAAAGTATAGGATTGCTGGTAGTAAAGGTAAAAGGGAAGTTAAATTAGAACCGGGTGATTTAGTATGGTTGCACTTGAGAAAGGATCGGTTTCTTGAGTTGAGAAAGTCTAAGTTAATGCCTAGAGCTGCTGGTCCTTTCAAGATAATTGAGAAGATTAATGATAATGCATATAAATTTGAGTTGCCTCCCGAGTTCGGGGTTAGTTCCACTTTTAACATTGCAGATTTAACGCCTTATTTGGATGAGGAGCATGAGCTTGAGTCGAGGACAACTCCGATTCAAGAGGGGGAGGATGATGAGGACATCACTCCTCTGGATATCAATGACACTCCTCCGCTGAACATTCAAGGACCAATCACTAGAGCTCGCGCCCGACAATTGAATTTAGAGGTGAGCTCGTTCCTAAGTCTTTCCTTTCATAATTTTGAGAATAGTTTGCTACCTAATGATTTTATTATGATTAGGAATCAAGGAGAGGACCATAATATGAATGGACTAGGGCTTGGAGGTGTGGAGGTCCAGCAATAGGCGCAAGGCATTATGGAGGCCCAAACCAAGTCGACTTCGAGTCTGTTTCGGAGTCCAGGAACACTCTGAATTAAAACAGACGCCCAGATCGCATACGAAGTCAGATTTGGACGTTCTACATGTGGATGGAAAGATAATTTTATAAGCTTTCCAGTGGAACTAGTCCCACGTCAAAATTCATCCGGAGCCGCCGGGAATCATCGAAACATTGGAACGTCCAGAATCTGTTTTTGGTGCCGCGTCACCGCTTTTGGCCTTTGGGCCGTGTATCTCGTGTGAGCCCATTAGGGGAGCATCCAGGGGGTTCTTGCACATCCCCAAGTCTTTATTAGCAGTAGCCGCCACCCATGTTAGGGTTGAGTTTTGCTTAGATTATTCTGCTTAGACAGTTTCGCCATTCATCGGTTTGTGAGACCCCATCTCGTGAGATTAATCATACATCTGCAAATTTGGTTGCGTTCTTTCTTGTTCTTGCTTGTGTTCTTGATTCGCAGGCAGGGATTAGCCTTCTTGGCGAGGTCAACCGTGCATCGACGGTTGATAACCATAGAGGACGTGGTGCTGCGATTGCGGGGTTCGAACGTGTTGTTCAGGAGCCGGATCGACGTGTGTCACATCTTCGCCAAATCAAGAGTTATCTGAACCTTTCGGAAGATCGGGACCCTAGTCCACATCACCGTAGGGGAAAGGGAAAAAACTAGGTCTTGCAAGGTTGTAGCCCCGTCTTTCGTCGGTTAAGGACCATGTCGTTGTTGGCCCTGCTTGAGCAAGTATTGAACAGTACCGAGTGCATGCTAGTTTTATGGGAACTAGTAAACCTACGTAACCTTAATAGCTTGCAATGGCGTAGGTTACCCGAATCCTTGGTCGTAGGATCCGTTGGGGTGGACAGGTTCACGAGGTGCTTGTTGAACGGCTGCCCACTCGAGGATTTGGACCCTACAAAGTTGTAGGATGTCATGGTGAACGGTTGATATACGTGTTCTTAAATGATGCGTATGTCGTGTACCTCGGGTTTTCCCAGCTGGTGATAAATCGATGCGTATCGCTGTCCCTCGCAGTAATGAGTACCGCTTGTGAGCTGAGTCACATCGTAGTAACAACTTGAACGAAGCTTTGGATAATTATGGTTTCTGTGATGATTTTTTACTTATGCTTTACAGTATTTATATCTTTCTTGATGCTAATGTATTTGTTACTTTTATGTACAAGTTAATAAATGCTAAAATCTTGAAAGTAAGGATCAATGGCTTAGTCGTTGTTTTATTATCAAAACCAGCTACACCCTACGAGCCTTGCATGTCTAGGCGTCGGCCTTAGAGTGCCATGTTGACGGGTCGGTCTTGCTGAGCTCTAGTTGCTCAGGCTTTGTGCCTTTGTTGTTTTGTTTCAGGTGATGCATTAGATTGCCCTGTTGGTGTTATGCCCTGGGATATGCAGATTCCGGAGGGCTGGACTTCCCACTGGGAGCCTAGTCTGCCGCGATAATGTGCTTGGCTACGTGATAATCCGTATGGGCTCGGATTTATCACCTTTTGCTGTATAATATCGTCGAGACGTATCAACGTTATGTTTGCTTCCGCACCTTTTCTAAACTTGAACTTGTTAAACTTCCGCTGCTTTGAACTTAATAAACTACGATGTAAATTATGAAGTTCTTTCCACTTGTTGTAATATAAAGTTGGTCGGTTGTTGTATTATCAAGTGTACTGCTAAACAGACACCTCGGGAATCACGATCCGTGGGTCGATGCAGTTGCAGCTGGTATCGGAGCCAATTCCATGGTAATACAACAACTACGACATATTTTGAAAACCACGTCGTATTTACGAGTGAGGATACGTTAGTATGCCCGGTATAAGGATGTTAGAGTTGGTGGCAAAAACTAACCCTGGGTTGTGATTGTTTAATTATGTGCATCTACGGAATCTTCAACGAAGGTACGTGCGTGGGCCGACACGCGGATATCGGTGTCTGTTCCCGCAGACGTATACGGGACCTCCTTTGGCTCGTGGGATACCACGGGACGATCCTTTTCCATGGATCGTTACTAGTAGAACTGCTTTTATTTTCGTAGTTTCTTTTGAATTTGATGTATTGTTTCTGAAATGGATCTTCTGCAGGTACACTAACCACGTTAGTGTGTTGTGTATCGAAAACTTAGATTAACTTACGTGGTTGAGTACGGGTCGCCACCAAAGTTTCGTTTACCGCTAAGACGGAAGTACTATTTTCTTTTGAGTGAGGAACGGTTAGGTTTAAAAATAAAACTTGCATCATGGCATGGCATAAAATAACTGAACTAAAATATGCCTTATCTCACTTTTCAACCTTCGATTGCTATTCGAAAAAAAAAACAAATTGGAATAATCAAGAACTTAAAATTTGACTTAAGGATGTCCTAAAAATTTCAAGTTCCGATTAGATTTTGTTCCAAATCCTATCCTTGGAAATCCTCGTAATTGATCTCAAATGTCTTGAAAGATCCTCAACTTCATTATCAGTTTGCTATTCTGAAATTTCCTTATCATGTACTTTGATTTTCCTAAAAGGATCGTGTTGGTCTATAAGGAGTAAGGAATTAAAGTACATCCACAATTTTATTTCAGAATGGTGAACACTCGCAATCGCTACGAGGCCGAGAGTTCCCAGCAAGGAGCTCGCAACAATGCACCTCCACCGCCACCACCAGCTACCTTGGAACAGATTCTCGCCATGTTGCTTGAGTCAAGGCGAGAGGACAACTGGATTGCTCGGAGAAATAGCTCAAAACTCAAGTCGTAATGGTGGACGTCATGACGATCATCCACGACAAAGTACATATCAAGATTTTCTGTCAACTCATCCGGTACCATTTGAGCGTGCCAACGAGCCCTGGATGCTGATCATTGGCTCCGTGGCATAGAGTCCAAGTTTGGATTGCTGCAGTGCACCAACGCACGAAGCCTCTCTTCGCAGCACGGCTACTGCAAGGACCCGCCAATGCTTGGTGGGCGAATTATCCGGCTTCTCTTCCGAGAAGGACACATAGTGCGAGTGGGATGAATTCAAAACTGCCTTTCGTGCTCGTTATATTCCTACCGCATTGATGGAAAGAAAGCTGCAAGAATTTCAAGATTTGAAACAAGGAGGGAGGACCGTTCTTGAGTATACCGAGAGGTTCAATCATTTGGCCCAATATGCTCCTCTTTATGTGGACACCGAAGATAAGAAGCGTGCTGCTTTCCGAAGGGGCATGAACCCGGTGTTAAAGGAGAAATTAACTTGGCAGTCCACTGGAACTTTTAATGACCTGGTTAATGCGGCTATCATTCAAGAGGATGCTCGGCGTGAAGTGCTAGCCGATGAGCGCAAGAGGAAGGCTCCACCAAGTAGTACACCTCCTGGTCCTCCACGAAGTATCGTCCGGTGTACACTTCACCCATTGGACAACGCTTTCGGGCTACACCTCGGCAACAATATTATCGCCCGCCACAGCAAGGTTATGATAGGACACCCCGGCAGCAGCCGTATGCTCAACGTGCACCACCTCAACAGCAAGCAAATCAGTCTGCGCGTAGTGTTCCTCAAGCTGGGCAGAATAAACCTAAAGGTTGTTACAATTGTGGTCAAACTGGTCATTTCATCAATAGTTGTCCATTTCCGAAGAGGAATGGTAACGAGCGATCGCAAGGGCAAGCTGCAACTCAACAACAAGGTTCTTCTAACGGGACTGGCCGTGTGAACTTCACAAGTCTGGATGACATCCCTGAAGGTGAACCTGTTCTTGCGGGTATGTTCTCGCTACATCTTCGCCCCGTTGTCATTTTGTTCGACTCGGGTGCTTCTCATAATTTTGTTAGCCGAGTCATGCATTCGAAGGCATAACCTATCTACCTATACCACTAAAAATCCTTATACTATTCGATCTCCTGGTGGTCAAATTCATGCTGATCAAATCCTAGGAAAGGCACCGGTGGAATTGAATCGGAAGGTATATTCCACCAACTTTATTATGCTAGAGCAGCAAGAGATAGATCTTATTTTAGGTATGCAATGGATGACTTTTCACAAGGCTTTGCTAGACATCGCGCCTCGCATCGTTCATTTGAATTCTCCAATTCATGGACCGGATTCCATTCCTTTGAGTCCGGTTCCAACCAAAAGTCTTATCGTCCATCATCTCGAAGAAAAATCCTTGGAAAATATTCCCATTGTTCGCGAGTTTCCGGATGTATTCCCCGATGATCTTCCTGGTCTTCCTCCCGACCGCGATGTTGAATTCAAAATCGAACTCCAACCGGGAACGTCTCCGGTTTCTCGACAGCCGTATAAGATGGCACATAATGAGTTGAAAGAGCTGAAAGTCCAAGCTGAAGGACTTGTTGGACAAAGGGTACATACGCCCAAGTTCGTCACCTTGGGGTTGTCCTGCCATGTTCGTGAAGAAGAAGGACAAAAGTCTACGCCTTGTCGTCGATTATCGACCGCTGAATGAAGTGACCATCAAGAATAAATATCCATTACCCCGTATTGACATTCTATTTGATCAATTGGTTGGTGCAAAAGTGTTTTCAAAGATTGATCTTCGTTCGGGGTACCATCGGATCAAGATTCGAGAAGAAGATATTCCGAAGACTGCCTTCTCTACTAGATATGGTCTTTATGAGTATCTAGTAATGTCCTTTGGATTAACCAACGCTCCGGCCTATTTCATGTATTTGATGAATTCGGTGTTCATGCCGGAGCTGGATAAGTTTGTAGTGGTCTTCATTGATGATATTCTCATATACTCCAAGGATAAGGAAGAGCATGCCGAACATCTTCGGATTATACTACAACGCTTGCGGGATCATAAGTTATATGCCAAGTTTAGCAAGTGTGAATTTTGGTTAGATCGAGTTCCATTCCTTGGTCATGTGGTTTCAAGTCAAGGCATTGCTGTTGACCCTGGAAAGGTTCGGGATGTATTGAATTGGAAGCCACCAAAGTCTGTCTCACAAATTCGAAGTTTTCTTGGACTAGCGGGTTATTATCGGCGTTTCATCCCCAATTTTTCACAGCTAGCACAACCTATCACGAAGCTACTGAAGAAGGAAGTAAAGTTTGAATGGAATGATCAATGTGAACAAGCTTTTCAGAATTTGAAGAAGTTGCTAACCACTTGCTCCCGTATTGGCTCAACCGGACATCACTAAATCCTTTGATGTGTATTGTGATGCATACGGTACGGGACTTGGATGCGTTCTTATGCAAGAAGGCCGTGTTATTGCTTATGCATCTCGACAATTACGTAAGCATGAAGAACACTACCCTACCCATGATTTGGAGTTAGCTGCGGTGGTACTAGCACTCAAGATTTGGCGACACTATTTGCTCGGTAACCTAGTGCATATCTACACGGACCACAAGAGTCTTAAGTATATATTTACGCAATCGGATCTGAACATGCGCCAGAGAAGATGGTTAGAGTTAATAAAAGACTATGAGTTGGAAGTACATTATCATCCTGGTAAAGCTAATGTCGTTGCCGACGCACTGAGTCGTAAAGAGCATTGCAATAATTTGGTGCTACAATTGATGCACAACAATGAAGATGTTTCTACTACTGAACCCAGTACACACATTATACCTATGGCAGCTATTCACAATTTGCCAGTCCATTCAACTATCGAGAGAAGAAGTAATTGCTGCTCGAGAAAAAGGATCCGGGTATGGCTCATATTCGAAAGAAAATTCAAGATGGCAAGGCAACATGCTTTCGACAAGATAATAATGGTGCTCTATGGTTTAACGATCGATTGGTTGTTCCTAAGGATCTTAAAATCCGTCGTAAGATTCTCGATGAAGCACACCAATCAAAGTATTCGGTTCATCCTGGTAGTAACAAGATGTATCAAGGATTAAGAGAAAGTTTTTGGTGGACTAGGATGAAACGAGAAGTTGCTCGCTACGTTGCTTGAGTGTGACACTTGCCAAAGAATCAAGGCTGACCATTTGAAGAAAGCGGGTCTTCTACAACCGTTAAGTATTCCTACTTGGAAGTGGGATGACATTAGTATGGATTTCATTGTTGGTCTTCCTCGCACGACTCGTAAACATGACTCCATCCGGGTTGTTGTTGACCGACTCACTAAGTCAGCTCATTTCATACCAGTCAACACTTGCTACTCGGTTCGCCGGTATGCCGAACTTTATATCTCCAGGATTTTATGCTTACATGGTGTGCCCAAGACAATTATTTCAGATCGAGGTTCCCAATTTGTGGCAAGATTTTGGGAACAACTTCATGCATCTTTGGGTACTAAGTTAATCCGCGAGTTCAGCTTATCACCCGGCTACGATGGACAAACCGAGCGTGTCAATCAGATTTTGGAAGACATGCTTAGGGCTTGTGTCTTAAAACATGGAGGTAATTGGGATGAATATCTGCCTCTCGCCGAGTTCTCTTACAACAACGGTTATCAAGAGAGTGCGGGTATGACACCATTTGAAGCCTTATATGGACGCAGTTGTCGAACCCCTCTAAATTGGTCGAGTGCGGAGAAAGAGTCACCTTTGGACCAGATCTAGTACAACAAGCTGAAGAAAAGGTTCGGGTTATTCAGGCCAATTTAAAGGCTGCCAAGCAACGTCGGGAGATGTATGCAAATAAACGTCGTCGACCCCTTACCTTTGACAAGGACGATTATGTCTATCTACGAGTATCTCCTATGAGGGGCATTCAACGTTTTGGTATAAAAGGAAAATTGGCACCTCGTTATATCGGACCGTTCAAAATATTGGAACAATGTGGACCGGTAGCTTATAAACTGGAATTGCCAATCAAATTATCTGGAGTACACAACATTTTTCACGTATCCCAATTGAAGAAGTGTCTCAAGCCTCCGGTGGACATTATTATGGAAGATGTTGAACGATTACAACCCGATCTCACTTATTCCGAGTACCCAGTAAAGGTGCTCGATGAGAAGGACCGCGTCACTCGGAAGCGAAAGCTCAAATTCTATAAGGTTCAATGGAACAATCACTCGGAAGATGAAGCTACCGGGAAACAGCGAGAATTTCTTCATACTCATTATCCGAGGATTTCTCCACCAATTTTCGGGTATGAAGCAGTAATGTATTTACCTCCTTTAGCTTCGCTTTAAATCTCGGGACGAGATTTCTTTAAGGAGGGAGGGTTGTGACACCCCTGGTGTCACTACGCTTACATTACCACACGACTGCACGCAATTATGAATTAGGCGAGAGGCATTTCAAGTTTTGTCACTGCTGAAATTAATTGGATTTAAAATTCCACTAAGAAACGGGCTACAAGAAATAACAATGTCAAAGTCCGCAACTTGGTGAGTGTGAAAATTCTCTTTGGTCAAGCATGTGCTGAAAGGAATTATGAGCAATTTTCTATAATTTATTCCATTTTGAAAATGCCCACAAATAAATGGACTCGAAGTACGAGTTTATTTTTCCAGTGGAATTTTTTGTGTCGAAAAATATTTGGAATCCGAGGTCCGGCCTAAAAGGAAAAAGCTCCAGAATATTCTCAAATGCATCCCTAAATTTTCTCATAATTCTTCGATCCTTGGAAGAATTCTTTTAATTTGTTGACTCTACGAGGACCTTTTTGCAAAAAAACCAAGCTTATCTCCTTCTTCAATCTCTCTCTCTGCTCTCTGCGTTGCTCGAGCTGGACACAGCAGCGCCGCGTGCCCCGCCCCTGTGCGCCACGCAATCTCGCTAGCCACGCAGCTGCTCCGCTTCTCTCCACGCCACCCTCGGGATAAGGTCGAGCTGGGTTTCTATTTCCTTTCCCTGTTTCGCTTGAGCTGCAAAAGCCATTAGCACTCCCACCCTCTCGCCTTTCCACTGCCCGGCTAGTTCGCTCCACCCCCACGCGAGCCACCACGTCCGGTGGATGCGCCTCGACCTTCTCGAGCTCTAGGAGCAAACCAATCCACAAACCGTGCTTTCAGCTGTGAGTATTTCCAAATTTTCCGAGAGGACATCACCGGCGACCACCATTAGCTCTCGTGCGAAATTCTCCACACACGGTGGGTATTATCCCTTGACTATCCCTCCTATATATGTTCAATTCTTTCATGCGTGAATTTACCTCTTATCCCTCCTTTTCATGGATCGAGTTGAGCTCGGGAAAATTTCTCCACGCCTCCACCGCTGGCCGCCATCGACCTCGTCGGTGCCGTGCAATCTCCGGCCATCTCCGCGGTCATTCACCATCGTGCCGTTGTTGCGAATCCTCCGTAGGTTCTCATGGGAGTTGTTTCCCCAATTTCTGTTGACCACGGCGAGTTTGCGACGCCGCCGAAGGTCGCCCTTCACTGCTGCCCGCCGCGGCGTCACTCCGGCCATCCTCCGGCGCCGGCGACCCTTCCATAGTTCTAAGCACATCGAGAGGAGTCCGTGGTTATGTTGCGGTTAAGTTTCGTCGTCGTTTGCTCAACTCCGGCGAGCCGCCGCTGCCGTCCGGCCGTCAGCCGCCATGGCCACGAGGTTGGGCCACACCGGCCGGATCTTGTGTGGCCACAGCCACTGCAGATCCTTATCTCTGTTGCCTTCCGTGTGGCTCGCGTTCCATTGGTTCAGTTCCAGGTTTTTTCCATTTTCTCGAATTAAAAATCCAGAAAAACACAATAACCTTACAAAAATCATATCTTTTGATTCCGAACTCCAAATTGAGTCAATCAAATTTTGTTGGATTCCTTGTTTCATGCTCTACCATCTGGTCATGTTGGTGATCAGAGAGTCTTGATGGTTTTTCCTAGAATTATCAGAACATCCAAAACACTAGTTAATTCATAATTAATTCTTTCTTTATGCTAAAATTGCAAACCCAAGTTTATTAGTTTAGTTTTTATCTGCTCTATCTGCTAGTGCAATGTTTTGGTACTGGTTATGCATGTGTGCATATGGTAGCTAATTTGCGCATACCATCTTTCATAATTATAAGTCACATAAAATAATAGGTTCAATTTAAAATAAAGTTCATATTTCTTGCATATGTCTTCAAGAACCATGTTTGTAACTTAGCTATGTTTGTATCATCGACATTTGCATCATCATACCTTTGCATCGTCTATATTTATCGCTATTGACATATCGTTAATTTAGGAAACGACGAAGTGCCGGTCGAGGATCTTCGGAAGGAATCAACACAAGAACCGGCACCAGAAGTTGCTAACATTTCCAGTATGGCACAAGGCAAGCCCCGGTGCATCCTCCCAGTTTTTAAATGTTTTTCCTTTCAGTATAACACTACTAGATGTCTAGGGTGTTTGTGCATTAAGTGTAGGTGATGTTTGAAACCCACCTGCATTGTTTCCCGATATGACCTATGTTAGTGATATACTTGTTTCAGGTAGTTCGATAGAAAACTGGCTATGCTTACGTCATAAGTTTATTGGTATAATTTGCTTAAGTGTACTCGGAGCATGGAGGCTTCGAGAGTTGGAAGTTAATGAATCTAAAAAGCTAATCTTGAGACCGAACGAGTCTGTTTGGAAAGAGCGAAGGCAAGGGCACTGGAGGGCTTGTCTCGCAAGGTGGCAAATCGTTCGTGTAAACCACTAAAAGTTGAGACATGGACGGGCCCTGTAGGTGAAAGGGCAAGTGCATGTGCCTTCGAGAGGACATGGCTTGCAAGGCTGTAGCCCCGTCTATCGTCGGTTAAGGACCGTGTCGTTGTTGGCCCTGCTTGAGCAAGTATTGAACGAGTACCGAGTGCATGCTAGTTGTATGGGAACTAGTAAACCTACGTAACCTTAACAGCTTGCAATGGCGTAGGTTACCCAAATCCTTGGTCGTAGGATCCGTTGGGGTGGACAGGTTCACGAGGTGCTTGTTGAACGGCTGCCCACTCGAGGATTTGGACCCTACAAAGTTGTAGGATGTCATGGTGAACGGTTGATATACGTGTTCTTAAATGATGCGTATGTCGTGTACCTCGGGTTTTCCCAGCTGGTGATAAATCGATGCGTATCGCTGTCCCTCGCGAGTAATGAGTACCGCTTGTGAACTGAGTCACATCGTAGTAACAACTTGAACGAAGCTTTGGATAATTATGGTTGCGTGTGATGATTTTTACTTATGCTTTACAGTATTTATATCTTTCTTGATGCTAATGTATTTGTTACTTTTATGTACAAGTTAATAAATGCTAAAATCTTGAAAGTAATGATCAATGGCTTAGTCGCTGTTTTATTATCAAAACCAGCTACACCCTCCGAGCCTTGCATGTCTAGGCGTCGGCCTTAGAGTGCCATGTTGACGGGTCGATCTTGCTGAGCTCTAGTTGCTCGGGCTTTGTGCCTTTGTTGTTTTTGTTTCAGGTGATGCGATGAGACTGCCCTGTTGGTGTTATGCCCTGGGATATGCAGATTCCAGAGGGCTGGACTTTCCACTGGGAGCCTAGTCCGTCGCGATAATGTGCTTGGCTACGTGATAATCCGTATGGGCTCGGATTTATCACCTTTTGCTGTATAATATCGTCGAGACGTATCAACGTTATGTTTGCTTCCGCACCTTTTCTAAACTTGAACTTGTTTAACTTCCGCTGCTCCGAACTTAATAATCTCGGATGTAAATTATGAAGTTCTTTCCACTGTTGTAATATAAAGTTGGCCGGTTGTTGTATTATCAAGTGTACGCCTAAACGAGCACCTCGGGAATCACGATCCGTGGGTCGGTCTGTTGCACTCCCCCGCCACTCCGCACCTATAAAAGGGACGCGCGCCGAGCTCCTCTTCGCACCGCCATGAGCGCCACCCTCTCCCCCTCCGAGCTGCCCACAATCCAGGTTTTCCCCTTCTCTTCTCGAG
Source organism: Chloris gayana (assembly GCA_031894775.1). NCBI lineage: Eukaryota > Viridiplantae > Streptophyta > Magnoliopsida > Poales > Poaceae > Chloris > Chloris gayana. Next base: position 77,928 of record JAUNZO010000447.1, read on the forward strand.
CTCTCGGCCATCGATGCGTTCCTCCAAAATACTCCACATCCGAGCTACCTCCCCTCCTCCTTCCACTCCGGACGGATGCGCAACAAGCTCCTCCAACGAATCACCCACTCCTCGGCCTCTCTCCCCCTCTCCCTGGGCGTGCCCCCGAGCTCCAGGAGCTCGACCATGGCGCCTGTCTAGAGGTAGAAGATGACCCAACCGTAAGAATTGCCATTTTGCACTTTAGCCCATCCGCCTCTCAACCCCCTAGTCCACCATAGATCAAGCCCACCACCCCGGTCCACAAATCCGTAGACCCAATCTACGAATTTTTAGAATAAATTTTTTCGAAAATTCCAGAAAATCGCAAGTCCTTGCACTTTTGCATTTAAGCCCCGACCTTCTTCCGTATTATGTTTAGGTCCCTGGATTCTTACGGAAAGACCCCTGAACTTTTTGGAAATTATATTTCAAGTCCTTGACATTTTACAAAAAGGTCCCTCCAAACTTTTATGTAACTACAAATAGGTCCCTAAAACCTTAAAAGTATTTATAAAAAGGTCAATGGAACTTCCAAACTCCATATATTTTAATCCGGAACCCCGTTTAGGGCGATTCTTGCGCTCATGCGATCGTCCTGACGCGTAGAATCTTTTGCCAGCCACCATAATCTCATCCCATCATAATAATTCACCTCCTTGCCCCCCTCCCCTAATCTCCCATCTCCACCGTTCGAACTCCCTTTTCACCGACCCTTCCGCCGTTGAACTTCCGAGTTCCAGCATGCCCAAACCTAGCCCCCATAATCTAGATCTTGCCCTCCTAAACTCCGACCTATCCCTTCCAATCATTGGTATACACTAAACCTGCTGATCTAAATGGAGTTTTAATTAGAGCTTGATTGTTTTTCTTATTTATTTTATTTCCTTTTCGTATTAGCTTCATGTATTATAGAGGGGAGAATCCGAAGGAGCCCCAGCTGGAGACGACGTCCGATGGCCTAAGACTCAAGACTGATTCCGGAAGAGATAGAGACGATTAAGTTTCGTCGTATGCTCAAGTTGCCCGCGGATGATTGAAGTGATAAGCTTTCATGCCCTTTTTCGCTGTATACTTTGGATTGTCACTTAGCATCATTCGGTAAGTTCTTCGTATATACTCATATTTAGTACTATATGGATTTGAGACTATCTATTTGTGCGTACCAACTACCGATCCAGGGATTGGTACAGGATGCACGATACTCCTCCCCGAGAGGGGTGTCACATCTCCCACTCAAAATATGGCCTAGACGACAATGCCATAATTTCGATGAGATGGATTGAGTTCTCTTTCTCGTTTTGTTCTTTTTAGATAACGAGTACCAAGAGTATCATGACACGAGTCAAAGAACGGATAGAAAACTTTGAAACACTAACCCTAGATACCTTCGCCAAGAATAGAGAGAGACGTGAGACGTGACCACGAACTCGTACCTTTATCTTGCGGTTAACTCCCACATCCGACTCGCCGGAGATGGAACAGACCACGCCGTCATTTTTCGCCGGTGTGAAAAACTAGCACCGACACGAGGACGCTCGACGGTGGCGCGCTCACCCACGGGTGAACGCGCCCGCCGGCGAGGGCCCTCGCGGCGCCACCGTGCCCTGCTCGCCATCGCAGTCACTATGGAATACGTCGAGCACCCCGCTGTCCTTCGTCGGCGGTCGGACGAGAGGTGGTGAGAAAGGGGAGAACAAAGAAGATCAGGCAGAGGAGCAGAGACGAGAAGCATCGGAACTAGAAAGCGAGTAGCACATGACATCCGGGGTTAGCGATTTGAGAGAGAGAGAGAGAGAGAGAGAGAGAGAGAGAGAGAGAGAGAGATGTCGGGGAGCATTACCGGAGGTTGTGTAGACGGGTGTCAAGGAGGAGGAAGCAGGAGCCATCGTGCTTGTGATGGTCGGAGTGGTAGCAAATCCGGAGGCGGCATCCGTGCCCGTCATCTCGACGTGAGTACGACTTCAACTCCGTCGGCGAGAGGGCGGGGAAGCGGTGGCGGCGGTCGACATAGATCTCGTCGACCCTCTAGCCTCCACCTCGGGCCAGGAACAGCGGCGGAGTAGATCGACGTGACGGTGGTGGATCTCCCCGTCGCTGGCTGCACATCCTAGATCAGCTAGGTTTTGGTCTATTGGTGGGGTTGTGGCGGCGCGGTGAACCTCGTATCATGTGTTCCAGCCACCACCTCTATTTTATATGCACGAGTGCGACACGGGCCCACCAATCATAACGGCTTGGGCGCCCTCGATAAGGCCATGTGTGGGAACGTTGGGCCGTTGGGCCTAACGGAGATCAATCCAACAGGGATGAGATCGATCTACAAAGCTAGAGGGTCGCTATGAAAAGGCAAGCTCATATTATGGTTACTGTGGAAGACGAGTGCTTCGCCATCTTAGTAGTGTTTTCTTGGGATATTACTTTATCCGGAAAGGGACCCAAACCCGCCCCCCCCCCACCGCGCCCCTATTACACTTGACTCGTGCATCACGACGGTGGATAGTGTTATCGCTTCCGTACGGTTGTGTCCCTTAATTAAACGCCTCTTCCCGTCTCATGCCTCCCCCTCCCTCATCTTCTACTTTCCGCCCTCCTCGGCTCTAGCACCGCTCATCCGTTTCTCTCCTCTACTCGGGCATCGCTCACCTGCTTCACTCCTATGCACTACCCCGCTGCCCTCCTCTCGCTCCGGGCACCACCGAGGTGGGCCGCACGACGCAAGAGCTGCGTGAGGCGGGCTACACGGGGTGCAAGGGAGGCCGTAGAAGGCAAGTGTTGCATGATGCGGGCGCGGCACAAGGCGGGTTGTGCGTGGCGTGAGAAGGTGGCGGGCCGCACGGCGGGGCACGAGAAGGCGGTGTGAGGCTCACGCGGGATACGCGTCGAGAAGCAACGAGCGTGGCTAGGAGAAGCGTGTGCCCTCCGGTGGATCCGACCCCTGCTCCGGTGGAGAAGTCGTGCCCTCCTGCGAGCAGAGGTGCCCGCCTCCACCCCTCCCTCTGCGCCGCTCTTCCTCCCCTGCCCGGATCTCGCCGCCGTGGCTCCTCTACTCCCCTACGTGGCTCCTCTACTCCCCTACGTGGCTCCTCTTCTTGGAGAAAAACAGGGGAATGGAAAAAAAGGGGGCAGGTGCGTGTTGGCCCAGCTGTTGTTGCACACGCTGCTACCGGTGCGCACGGAAGTGAAATGGACGTTTGCACACATCTTAGAACAAACCGTAGTCCAGTAGTAGAGATTTGGGGCTGGGCATAAATTGCAGTCACCTTTTCCTTCTTCCTTTGCCTCAACTAATAAATACTAAAATTCACGGGTTTTTCGGGATTACTCGAGAAATTTATACAAGAAGTGGGTTGGTGGGAAAGCCCTATTTCCTGGTACTTGTTGGAGCAATTAGCCTATGTATTTCGATCTGATCTTTCCTATTGCCCAACAAAGGTAGAAGGAAATGACAACGCATGCCGAGACGCAACATCGAAAAGGTTACCTGTAACCAGGTCAGAGTAACTTTTTTCCAGACAGATCACGTAACAAACGCGTCAACGCAACTGGAGAACTCAAAAGTACAACACAACACACACCTGATTCCTAGTGCCAGATGTAGGCGTCGTACTCGAGGATGAGCAGGTTGTTGGGGTCCGGCGACTGGATCATCTTGCTGAGCGTGTACCCGCGCGCCATCCGGAACGCGCCCGTGCCGCCGACGATCGGCCGCTCTATGACGGTGCCGAGCAGCGCGCGGCCGAACACCTGCAGCGTGCTTCCGTTGTACGGCCCGTCGGTAAACACGAAGTTGAGCGCCGTGAGGAGCGCGCCGTCGGTGAGAGATGAGCCGACGGAAAGGCCTTGCGCGCGGCCGATGAGCCGGGACGAGGGATCGGCGCCCTCCCGGAGCATGTCGTCGAGGGCGCCCGCCATACCGAAGACCGAGGCGTTGTTGGTGCCGCCGCGGGCCGGTGTCAGCTGGGCCGTCGTGACGTTCGGCCCGCCCGAGTAGAGCTCGTGGAAGTAGAAGTGGAGGTTGGTTGGCTGACCGCCGCCGGCTCCGGCAGCCTCCACGGTAGAGAAGAAGAGGAGGACGGCGGAGAAGAGTAGAAGCGGCTGCAGGAGAGGATTAGCCATTATTCTCGCGCTGGAGATAAGAGCTTTCTCCTCCCACGACAAAAACAAAACATATTACTTAAGCCTTGGGTCTTTAGCATCCGGCGAGGCCGTGTCGTTTGAGTGTTAGGTCACCTGCCACACGGTCAACGGCAAGGCTCAGCAATCATGCACCTCAAAAACAGGGTCAGTCAGTCTGCCCTGTGTACAGGCCACATGTACACTGTTGCTGCAACGTTGGACTTGCTTCATACTTTCTCCGTACAAAAATACAAGTATTTATTGACTTTCAGGTATACCATTCGTTTTATTTAAAAATTTATTAAAAATTTATTTATTTTGTTATAATTTATTTTATTCTTAGATATATTTTAAGAACGTCTTATTTATTTTTATATTTATATATATATTTTAAATAAGAGGAATGGTCAAACGAGAAACGAGAAGTTAACAAATCCTTATATTCTTGCACGGAGACTTTTTTTAATTGATCACAGTCTTATTCTTACTTTAATTTGATACCTACTACGAACTGAAAGGACCACGTATACTCTTTTTCCTTTTCCGAGGAGGGGCCACGGATACTTGACTAACTTCATACTACGTACCTACTAAGTTCAAAAAAAACTTCATACCTATACCTACTACCACTAAGACAGCATCAAGTTGAAGTATTAATCATAGATTGAGAGATCTGAATATTGGATGGCAGAAAAATCAGGAGTTGAAATCTTCTCAAACAATTCATACCCTCGCATTTTGTCGCCATATAAACTAATTAACAAAAAGGTTAGTATATGATCACTCCATGCGTGAAACTCATTCGAAACAGAAAACTGACAGAAAGTAACTTTTCAGGGTAGGTGCAAGCTGACTCGGCCGTTGGCCCTCGCTGAAACACGAATACCAAACAACATTACTCTTGATAAAAGCTGGTTCCACTTCTATTATCTAATTTGTTAAATTAGTAGGCTGTACGTCATTAGTATCAATAATCTATTTAGAGCTAATGTTGTATTAGAACGCTCATTAATTAACTTTCTACTTTTATCATCACAATTTTCTCTTTCATTCGCGGACAGGCCAAGCCGTCGGGGGTTCGATCCTCGATCCCACACAAGTGTGAAAAAAATCTCCTCGTTCTCTCCAGATCAAAACAGTAGGTAAAGACTCATGTCATAGCTCACAAGTGCCACACCCCTATCTTGCAAAATAAGAGGGATTGTTGCACAGGATCGTCTCGGGAGACATCCGACGAAGCGGATGTCATAGGACATACACAGATGATACGTTCACAATTTACAAAGACATATTTAGTGTACATGAGTAGAACATTTTAGATATGATCTTCAAATATTACAACACATAGAGCTAAAGTTCTGATTTTTACATCTCATTAGTATATTTGCGGAAGCGTAATTTAGTCTCGATAGTTGCCTAAAATACAACACATCAAACCCGTAGATGTGTCCATTCTTCTCAAATAGCTCACCTGCACAAAAATGTTAACAATAAAGCCCTGAGTATCTAATATACTCCACAAGTCTTATCCGACAAAGTGGTTTCTAAAACCGACTCATGCAGGGGGCTGATCGGGTTTTGCTGTAATTTACTTGCAAAAACAGCACCTATAATATTTCTAATTCTAACTTTTAGTCATATTAAAAGGGTGAATATAAACTTTAGTGAGCAAGACCTAACAATACAAGGTTGCAAAGCAATAATCAGCAAATATATATTCATTTTCACTTCTTACTACGATGCAATCTGCTCGAGACAAGAGGTACTTAATAAATGCAAGGGACGACGATATATATATATCGATTTACATCCTGTAGGAGAAACCCAAGTACACGACATACGCATGATTTAATAACACGTATGATCACCGTTCGTAAGATTAACTATAGAGCCGATAGGACTCCCACCTCTCCCAAGTAATATGTCCCCACATGCGATGCCTACGACGGAGCCATCCAAGGGTAGACCGCATACTCGTCAAACCATCGAACCCGGGATGCCACCATCAATTGACCTGTCAAAAGAATGGTGGGGTACCGTCCAACCCTACGGTGCACAAGCTACTAGGTTTCCCAGCTTCCATAATAAAGGTATGCACTTGACACAAGCAGACAATATGTATGATACAACAAACCATCAAGTGGCTCTCATGAATCCAACTTAAATAAAACTATGTATTGTCCATCTCGTACTATACAAATGTCCCAACAAGAATATCCGAGGATGTATCGTGGTCAATCTAGAATCTGATACCAACAAATCAGAACATCTGTTGGTATTTCTTACGTCACGAATAAATCCGCAAGCGCACGGAATACCGTTGTAGCACTTCACCCGGGAGTATTCCAAGGTATCGTATTTATATCCGCGAGGAACGGAGTATTTCTGCAACAAGGTTAGTTTACCCAAGGACAACCAAGACAACGACGCAAAATAGGGTCGAGAGGGTGACTCTTATCTATTTATCCTTTAAAGGTAGACGAACGCAAGCTAGACTTGTTTACTTCGGGCACCGTCTTAGGCTTGGTCCGCCAAGCCACTCCGGTCTACGAAAGCTCTACTATGTACCCGAACGTGGAGGGTTCCTTTGGATGACAGGGCTGTCACTTCCTGCCACCTACCTCTACAAACCGTGGGGCACACAGCAAACAAAGGCGATCTCCGGCCTAGACACCACGTCTATGCTATTGACCACTACTCTAGCCTCGGCCTTAGAACCGAGTTCGGAAAGCTAGAGTACTTCTTGCGAAGCGATGATCCCGTAAACAAGTATAACAAGAATTACGTCTAACACAAAGATATGTCACGATAGATAAGTAGATCACCACGTATAAATCACCAAAAAGAGTGTTTATACGCCAAGGTAAAAGAAAAGGAAATACTACTCCACTTTACAAAAGGGAGGAATACTCCTTCCTCTTCCTTGCCCTCTCTCCTATTCTACTAAAATACAAGAGGCCCTTGGCCTAAGGATGAGAGTTTTGTCTTGTATCTTGATGTTGGTGGTGTGTTGAGAGAGGGGGTGTAGCCCTTTATTTATAGCCTTGGAAGGTCGGCAACTTGGAGGCGGTTCCGGACGTCGGTGGCATTAATTGCAGGTGGAACCGACCTCCGGACGTCGGTGACAAACCGCCGGAGAAAGATGGGCCGGGGGGCCCACACTGTCGGTTCGGCCGAACCCGCTAGGGTGGTTCGGCCGAACCGGCCTGGACTCCCCGGGCTTGATTCTTCTCTGGTGCCTTCCCCTGGCTGTGTACTTGGCCCAATCCACTTGCTTGGTTTGATGTTGAGGCTCTGTTTTGTGGTTTTGGGCTTTTGGACTATATTCTTTAGTCCGGGAAAATCCGTCGATTGCAAAGTCCATGTTTCGTGCATGTTTTCCCTGTTTTCATATGAATTGCACCTGCATTCATAATTTCACCAAGACTAGTGGAATTTGTTAGAAATAATCCCTATGTCTATTCTTGGTGATGGTGTTTGATTCAAAAAGATGCAACATGTTGACGGTAAAATTGGACCATAAGGACCGTCAACAAGACCCCCACACTTAGCTCTTTGCTCGTCCTCGAGTAAAGGTGGGAGCGTAAGTTGAGAGATCTCTCCCCTTAGAGACCTGCACACATGTTATTACAAGCCACACCGTTTTACTTGTGAACATGACGGTGGCTAACATGCATTCTTGGATGATTGATAAGTGGAACAGCTCATGACTCAAGTCACTATACTTTTGCTCACTAAGCACCTTAGGTTTTTGAAAGTTTTGAAAATAAACAACATGACTCCCGCTCCTCTTCGATTCTCTTGAATCGCTCAAAAAGTGTTTTCCTCCCCAAGGCATTGTGTTGCCTCTCTTTTTCCTACTTCTTAGGCTTGTATGTGGAGCTCGGTAGGGAATGAGAGAGGCATACTTGTATCACAAATATTGCTAAGCCAAAAGAAAGGATCCATGGAGAAGCCAAGTCATGTAACCTTGATCAAGAAGTGCGTGTGTGTATGGATATGAAAAAGTGACAACTCCTATTGCAATTGACCTCTCTTTATTTTGCATTTTCGAGACATGGCTATCTTTTTATTTTCTTTCTTTTCTTTTCTTGCTCTATGCTTGAGCATCTCTTTTCTTCTCTCTTTTTCATTGCTCATCTTTGTGAGCTTTCTTTTCATTGCTCATCCGTGTGAGCTTTTCTTTTTTTTTTTTACATAGCCATGTCTCGTTTATGCGTGATTGAGAGAGAGAGAGGTAAAAAGAGGTGCAAACGAGGAGTGTCTTTATTTTGGTGGGGTGCTAGCTCCCGGTGTAGGAGTTTAGCCCTTTTTTGGTGGAGTGTCTTTATTTTGGTGGAGTGTACGTGATCTTGATCAAGAGAGCATGACAAGTTTCTCTCTAGGGTCACTCGATTTTGGTAAAGCTCATTGCAATCACAAGCAGCATATGTATGTAAGTTTTGCAAGGTATGATCATCATATGGCATTGGTAGGCATTTTTGTATCAAGAGAGGAGCATGAAGCCATGGTATTTTTGTTTTGTGAAATAAAATTCCCAAGGACTCGGTAAGCTAAGCATAAGATCATTTCGTCGAGCCATATCACACTTGCCAATAATCTAGAGAAACATGGGTCCTATGGATTTGATTATTTGTTCACGAGGCAAGTGGTGATGAAGCGAGTAATAAAAAGTGTGCAAGATCATCATGAGAGCATTAGGGAGAGACTTGGGAAAAGGTATTCAAAAGAAATCTTCCCAAGTTTTAGTTGGTCAAGTTTTAGTAATTGTTTTTCGCGTCTCGGAATGAACTTGACAAATAAAGTAGGCGAAAAGGAAGTGTGGGAAACGAACTCAAGTGCCACGAGGAAGCGAGGGCTGAGTGGGACCCACCAGGGTTCGGCCGAACCACCCTTGTGGGTTCGGCCGAACCGTCTGGGCCCCACCGGTGCTCGTTTCGCAGGTTGTGTTTGTGTTGTTTTCCTCGTGATGTTTCTGCGCGCTACGCGTGTGTTTGTCTTTGCTTTCCGCGATGTCCCCCCCACACTTGCCTTTTTGCCTCGTTTTCTTCAAAATAGACAAAGATATTTCGAAACAAAACTTGCTCTACCGGTAAGGGAAGACCGGGGAGCACTAATATGATTAAAAATTTAAAAGAGCAGGCGCATTATAATTTTGAGGAATTGAAAAAATGAAAAAAAAGGAAATTAAACTAAATGCGCTCGCGGGAAATGATGAACGCGGGAAGGTTCATTTTAAACGTCGTATTCGTCCTCCTTCCCCGCGTCCTTGAAGAGACGCTTGATCTTGGAGTTGGTGCTGCGGCGATGGCTCGCCTGGGCATCCTTCAAGTCTTCAATAGCGTCTTTGATCTCCGCGACATTGTCACGTAGGCGTTCATGGGCTTCGCGGAGATCAACGTGTTTAGCGAGGAGGATTTGGTAGGGGCTTTTTTAGGAGTTTTCTCCTCCTCGCTTTCGTACATTCCCCCTGCCCTCTTGATGGGAGAGGGAGAGAGACGCCTCCTTATCCTCTTAGGAGGAGTGTCACCCACGGATTCGCGGGCGTCTCTCTTTTCCGCCGAGGTGAGCGGTGGGATGAGCTGCTTTCCGCCACCGCGGATTCCCTTGATCTTGAACCTCTCGCCGGGCTTCTTGATGGGGCTAGGCAGGTTGCGCCCTCATATTGATGGTGCACCACCTGCCCGCTCTTGGTAGCGAGGGTGCCGACGTACTTCTCTCCGGGAGGGAGAGCGTTGTCGGTGGCGTCGGCGCTCTTCTTCTTGGGGGTAGATTTCCCCTTCTTTTGGCGAGGTGCCACAGCAGCGGGAGAGCTCTTGGAGGGTGTTCTTGCTGCTGTGGGTGGAGGTTCAATAGCGAGCGGTAGATCATGGATCATCAAGGCTTGCTCGCTGGGAATGGAGACATGATCAAGGATGTCTTCGAGGCCGACTTGGCGGCAAAGCTCGCTGGTGGTGATGGAGACGTCGAGGCTTGGGATGCTGCTGTCCATGGTGCTGGGCAAAAGCTTTTTTTTTGTGCGAAATGGACAAGGTGGAAGAAAGGTGCAAGGGAAAAATGAAAGAAAACACCTTCATTTATAGATAAAAGCATGGAAAGAATTAATTTGATTTTTCCCGCAGCATGGAAGGCACTAAGCGAGGAGATTTGATCTTGTGACCGTTGGAGACAAAAGATGAAAGAAAAAAGTGACCGTTTGGGGTTCAGATCTGGTTCGGCCGAACCAACAAGGGGGTTCGGCCGAACTGTAGTGGGCCCCTCTGGTCCCCTTCTTTTTCTGGTTGATTGCTTGCTAAAATTATTTCGGGGAAAGAGCTACTACGGGATATAGATAAGAAAGAGCTATCATGAGAGAAAATTTAAATTAATCAAGTGCATGACATCAAATTCTTTATCTTTATCGGGCTCGAAATAAATTTTAAGGCGCTGACCATTTACCTTAAATATTTTACCTTCGTCGTCTTGAAGTGTGATTGCTCCATGTGACGAGGTGTCAATAACCGTGTATGGTCCGTCCCATTTACTTCTTAATTTTCCATGCCCGAAGAGTTTCACCCGTGAATTGAATAGCAAGACCTTATCTCCAACCTTAAATACCTTTATCTTTATCTTTTTGTCGTGCCACCTTTTTGTCCTTTCTTTGTATATAGCTGAGTTGTGGTAAGCTTTGTCTCTCCATTCTTCTAACTCAGCTATCTCCATTTTTCTTTTGCGTCCGGCACCATTAAAGTCCATGTTCCATTTCCGGATGGCCCAATACGCTCGGTGTTCCATCTCGACGGGTAAATGACATGTTTTCCCGTACACGAGCTGGTATGGGGACATGCCTATGGGTGTCTTGTATGCTGTACGGTATGCCCATAGTGCATCGGGTAGCTTGTCCTTCCATCCCTTCCCCATTTCTGTTACGGTCTTTTGTAGGATTCGCTTGATTTGCTTGTTTGAGGTCTCGGCCTGCCCACTGGTTTGAGGGTGGTATGGAGTAGCGATATTATGCCTTGATCCAAGTTCTCTTAGGAAGCTTCGGAAGATCTTATCAATGAAGTGAGACCCTCCGTCGCTTATCACTAGCTTCGGTGTTCCAAACCTTGGGAAGATAATTTCGTGGAACATCCGGCGAGCATGCTTGGCATTTGCGGCCCTGCAAGGCATTGCTTCCACCCACTTAGATACGTAGTCTACCGCCACCAAGATGTATTCGCAGTCATGTGACTTGGTGAACGGTCCCATGAAGTCAATGCCCCATACGTCGAAGAGCTCGACTTGTAAATTGTAGTTGAGGGGCATTGCATCTCTTGCCGTGATGCCTCCAACTTTTTGACATTCCGGGCATCGCTCGACAAATTCCTTTGTGTCTTCGTACATGGCTGGCCAAAAGAAGCCACTTTGCCATATCTTGGCCTGTGTACGAAACACGCCGTAGTGTCCCCCGTATGGCGATGCATGGCACTTCTCAATGATTCGTGTGCTCTCGGGTATGGGCACACATCGCCTAAGCAATCCATCGGCGCAGACACGGTAAAGGAAGGGCTCTTCCCATAAGTGACGGCGACTCTCATAGATGAGTCGTTTCTTGCTCTTTCCAGGTGGTACGTACCTCGTTGCCATGAAGTTCACAATGTCGGCGTACCATGGATGTGAGTCCCTCACTAGGAGCAGCATGTCATCGCGTAGGAAATCATTGATGGGTAATTCCTGCAGGTTAGTGAATTGTATACGCGACAAATGATCTGCCACGGAATTTTCTACTCCTTTCTTATCACGGATTTCTACATCAAACTCTTGGAGTAGAAGAACCCATCGTATCAAACGAGGTTTAGCATCCTTCTTATTGAGCAAAAACTTTAAAGCAGCATGATCGGTGTAAACAATGACTTTTGCTCCAGTCAAGTAGGATCTAAACTTATCAAAAGCAAAAACAACAGCAAGGAGCTCTTTTTCAGTGGTAGTGTAATTTAACCGAGCTCCAGTCAAGGTTTTGCTTGCATAGGAGATTGCATGATGCTTTTTATCTCTAGTTTGGCCAAGAACAGCCCCCACAGCAAAATCACTAGCATCACACATTATCTCAAAAGGCAGCGTCCAATCGGGGGTTGGATAATTGGCGCTGAGATGAGTGCATTCTTAAGGGTAGTGAAAGCAGTCATGCATTCATCGATAAACTCAAAGGGTGCATTCTTCACAAGCAGATTTGTAAGGGGTCTAGCAATTTGAGAGAAATCTTTGATAAAACGACGATAGAACCCCGCATGTCCCGGAAAGCTGCGAATGCCCCTAACATTCACAGGAGGTGGAAGCTTTTCTATAACTTCTAATTTAGCTTTGTCCACCTCTATCCCCCTTTCAGAAATCAAATGCCCCGTAACTATGCCTTCTCTAACCACGAAATGGCATTTCTCCCAATTGAGCACTAAATCATTTTCTTGACAACGTTGCAAGACTTTGTCTAAATTTTCTAAACAATGATCGAAGGTTTTTCCATAAACAGAGAAATCATCCATGAATACTTCCATAATCTCTTCGATCATGTCGGAAAAGATAGACATCATGCAACGTTGAAAAGAAGCAGGTGCATTGCAAAGCCCAAAAGACATTCGTCGATAGGCGTAAGTTCCATAGGGGCATGTGAAAGTGGTTTTACTTTGATCGTCGGGATGGATGGGGATTTGATGATATCCTGAATACCCATCAAGGAAACAAAAGAAAGAATTATTTGCCAGCCGTTCCAACATCTCATCGATGAAGGGCAGCGGAAAATGATCCTTCTTTGTAGCCTTGTTAAGTTTTCGGTAATCTATGCACATCCTCCATCCCGTGACGGTGCGTTGAGGGATCAACTCATTTTTGTCATTATGGACGACCGTCATTCCTCCTTTCTTGGGTACAACCTGCATCTGGACTCACCCACTCGCTGTGTGGAACAGGATAGATAATGCCAGCATGTAAAAGTTTTAAGACCTCCTTTTTAACGACCTCCCGCATCGCATTGTTCAACCTCCTTTGAGGTTCCCTAGATGGTGTACTATCGGGGTCTATGGGAATGCGATGGGTGCAAAGAGCAGGGCTGATTCCCTTGAGGTCTCCAAGCGAGTACCCAAAAACGGAGTGATGTTTTTCTAGCACGGCTAAGAGTTTTGCATGAATGATAGGAAGAGAAAAAGTTTTCTTGCCGAGGGTGAAGTCTAAGGTTCCTGAAGGTGATATCCCTAAGAAAAGCTTTTCTATGGGATGACCGACCAAAACATCGAAATCCAGGATTCCGAAACGTGAAAGTCCAAGGAAACCTCTGCTTCATTACGCTTAATGCAAACATCTCTAATGATCCCCAAACTCTCAAAAAATTGCCCCGGTGGGGTTTTAAGGAGTTTGTCGGAAGGTGCCCATGTCTCGTTTCCAAATAAAGTTGAAGCAAAAGATTCGGACATGATGTTGGCACCTACTAGAGGATTATAGAGAACATCTACCATTACTCCCCGAATTGAGCCACGAATGGTTGATCTAGGATGATCAAGTTGAAGAACTTCCGAAGAAAGTTCGTTTTCCATCAACCATTTATCGCTCATAATTGCTGTCAACTTCCGAACAATTTTTGAGAGAAGAGATTTTTCAATAGGTTCGGGGTTGGTGCAGGGAGTGCTGGTTTCTTTTGATAGGAGTAGTTCAAGGTGTTTCCAAAATCTTCAAAAATTTCTTCCTTGAACTCAAATGGGAAATCAAGAGGTTCATCTTCCTCTATCATTGTTCTTGTGTTAGATGAGGACTCGAGTGCTAGGTGCTCCATCATGGGCACCAAGTGTTGTGTATCTTGCACAACGAGTTCCTCATCTTCTGACTCCGGCTCTACGAGTAAGTCAGCGGAAAAAGGTGTGTTTTCCACAATTCGATCCAAAAGTTCGTGTGCTTCCGCTATGGTCTTATGAGAAAAAGATCCACCCGCGGCCGTGTCAAGATAAAGTGCGGTATCGTTGCTCAATCCCGAATAAAAGTGTTGTAATAAAACGGGTTCGGGGAGCAATAATTCTGGTCCGGAATCTGTTAGAGAACAGAACCGAATCCATGACGCACTTAAGGTTTCCTTTTCTTCTTGTCGAAAGCCTATTATTTCCGCTCGTAGAGAAGTGATACGAGATACGGGGAAGAATGCTAGACAAAATTTGTCTCGCAATTCTTTCCAATCACCGTTCACTCTCTTAGCGGTGTAAGTGTACCATTGCTTCGCCTTCTCATTGAGAGAGAAGGGAAACAACTTCCACTTGAATGTTTCTTGTGTCATGCCATGGATCAATCGGCATGAACACAAATGTTTAAACTCTCGCAAGTGTTCATAAGGATTTTCATGTTTAAAACCCGAAAAGGATAAACCTCTAATCATCGAAATGTAATCGGGGAGAACTCATAGCCAGGTGAAGAAATAGGTTGTGATGATGATGGTGGCTCTAAGAGTTCACCCCGTGGAGTGGAGAAAGATTGGATGGTTGGGTGTGACTCCATGATATGTTTTTGTGAAATTTTGAATGTAAGGAAAAAAAATAAAAACAGAACGGTAAGTAAGATAGATTACGAGGGCAAACCTGATTCGTTACAAAGATAACAACCGTTCCCCGGCAACGGCGCCAGAAATGCTTGTTGGTATTTCTTACGTCACGAATAAATCCGCAAGCGCACGGAATACCGTTGTAGCACTTCACCCGGAGTATTCCAAGGTATCGTATTTATATCCGCAGGGAACGGAGTATTTCTGCAACAAGGTTAGTTTACCCAAGGACAACCAAGACAACGAAGCAAAATAGGGTCGAGAGGGTGACTCTTATCTATTTATCCTTTAAAGGTAGACGAACGCAAGCTAGACTTGTTTACTTCGGGCACCGTCTTAGGCTTGGTCCGCCAAGCCACTCCGGTCTACGAAAGCTCTACTATGTACCCGAACGTGGAGGGTTCCTTTGGATGACAGGGCTGTCACTTCCTGCCACCTACCTCTACAAACCGTGGGGCACACAGCAAACAAAGGCGATCTCCAGCCTAGACACCACGTCTATGCTATTGACCACTACTCTAGCCTCGGCCTTAGAACCGAGTTCGAAAGCTAGAGTACTTCTTGCGAAGCGATGATCCCGTAAACAAGTATAACAAGAATTACATCTAACACAAAGATATGTCACGATAGATAAGTAGATCACCACGTATAAATCACCAAAAAGAGTGTTTATACGCCAAGGTAAAAGAAAAGGAAATACTACTCCACTTTACAAAAGGGAGGAATACTCCTTCCTCTTCCTTGCCCTCTCTCCTATTCTACTAAAATACAAGAGGCCCTTGGCCTAAGGATGAGAGTTTTGTCTTGTATCTTGATGTTGGTGGTGTGTTGAGAGAGGGGGTGTAGCCCTTTATTTATAGTCTTGGAAGGTCGGCAACTTGGAGGCGGTTCCGGACGTCGGTGGCATTAATTGCAGGTGGAACCGACCTCCGGACGTCGGTGACAAACCGCCGGAGAAAGATGGGCCAGGGGGCCCACCTGTCGGCTCGGCCGAACCACTTCGGCCGAACCGGCCTGGACTCCCCTGGGCTTGATTCTTCTCTGGTGCCTTCCCCTGGCTGTGTACTCGGCCCAATCCACTTGCTTGGTTTGATGTTGAGGCTCTGTTTTGTGGTTTTGGGCTTTTGGACTATATTCTTTAGTCCAGGGAAAATCCGTCGATTGCAAAGTCCATGTTTCGTGCATGTTTTCCCCTGTTTTCATATGAATTGCACCTGCATTCATAATTTCACCAAGACTAGTGGAATTTGTTAGAAATAATCCCTATGTCTATTCTTGGTGATGGTGTTTGATTCAAAAAGATGCAACATGTTGACGGTAAAATGTTGATACAGTATAAATAAATATAATATAATGACATTTTTTGAAAATTTTGATATGAAAAAATTAAAATATTAACATAGTATAAATAAATATTGACATAGTAGATTCAAAATGTTGACAAAATTTTGAATTTCAAAAAATTCATAGTTCATTTAAATATTTTTTAAAAGTAGAAACAACATTTTCCAAAAAAGTTGATATGAAACATTGTAAATGTTGACATAATATAAGTAAAATGTTGACACAGGACATTCAAAATGTTGACAGAAAATTAAATTTTCAAAAATTCAAAAAAATCATATTATATCTCATTTCATAGAATTAATTCTAAACAATACATTGGTTTAAACGGATTCAAAAACAAATTTATGGTTGAGGAGAAAGAAGCATTAGAAGAAGACTCCAAGTCCCACTCAAGTGCTAATGGACAGAGTTTTGCTCAGATTTCATGCGATTAATGGGCTGAGTTTGCCAACGCTAGAAAAGAGAAGAAGTCCATTTAACCTCTCTCAGTTATTGTTAAAGTTCTATTTTTCTCTCTTAATTACAAAACCGGGTATTCCAACTCCTTAAACTATGAAAACCATTTATTTTTACTTCCAAGATAGTTTTGGATGATGGTTTTGTTCATTGGGAAATGCATATTAAATGTCACATCATCTTTTCTCAATTGAAAATTAAAACTTCCTTCCAAAGGAGTAAAATTCTATGATTTTAAATCGTTGTATATTTATGTTTATTCTTAAGAATTGTATAATATTTTATATGATTATATTTTTTATTTATATTTTTACTTCACTTCATTTAATAATTTTCTTTCTCAATATGAGTTAATTTAAAAATTAAATTCAACACTATTCATAATTCAAACATGATTAGAAGGAAAGCTATGATGGTCATTTTGAAAAATTTGAATTTATAAAGAAAAACATATCTGTACATCCATGTAAACAAACTTTGTTGCTAATATTAAATTTGCAACTACTAAAAAATTCAAAATTTTCCTAATTCATTTTAAATTTTGAATCTATTTTAAATTTTAATGTGAACAATGTGACATGTCATTAAATATGTGTTTCCACTGCCACGTGTGCGCCTCATAGACAAAGCCACCAACCAAAACTGCTACCGGAGGAAAATAAACGGTTTTCATACTTCAAGGTGCTAGAGTACCCGATTTTATAATTGAGGGAGGAAATCTTATCGGAGGTTGAAGAACTTCTTTCTAAAAAAGTAATTCTCCGAATAGGAATTTCCGTTGCACATGGCATCTGTGCATTGTGGTTCGGAGCCAAATTTTCAGCCCATCATTCCCGTTCATTTTGTTTTTTAACAGTCTTTTTCGTTTCTAGCTCATAGGCGAACGTCGATAGTATGAGTTGTCTGTCTTCAAAAAAAAAAAAAAAGATAGTATGAGTTGTCTCTTCTAGGCTTTTGGATGTTAGACTAGCTGCACCGGGGTCCTGGAAACGGTCCTCCGAGTACCACCGTGGCGCAAAAGTGCTGCACCGGAGTATTGAATCCCGCCGGGACCGTCCCGGACCACCTCCCGTGCGCCATATCCCGCGGACGTACGGAGGCCCGCTATGCGCCGATGTGGCACGGGCCCACGCACCCGCGCGCCATCCTCAACAACCCCGGAAGGGAGAGAGAGAGAGAGAGAGACGCGGCTTGGAGGCGAGGCGGACACGGCGGCGGCCGAGGCAAGCCCCGGCGGTCGGATCCACGCCCCGGCCGCCGGATCCGTGGCTCTGGACCCTAGCCGCCGGATCTGCGGCGGCGGGAGAGGCGGGTCTCGGCGGCGGGAGGCGGCGCGACGGAGGAGGAAGGGAGGCGGGCGGCGGAGGCGCGCGGGCCTACGGGTGAGGTCGTGGCGGCGGCGCGCGAGGACGGGTCCGGGCCGGGCGGCGGCGGCGCGTGGGCTCGGCGGAGAGGCGGCGGCGGTGTGCCCGGGCGGGTTCGGGCGGGGTCGACGGCGGGACGGATGGCGGCAGCGAGGGAGGCGGGGGCAAGCCGGCGGGATTTGGCCGTGGCGCGAGGCCTAGAGGCGGCCGGATCCGCGGGACGGAGGGAGGGAAGGCCGGCGGCGAGGAGAGGAGAGAGGTGGGGGTGGCCGGTGGTGGAGGGCGGAGGGAGGCGACGTGCGGGGGTGACCGGCGGGCGGCGGCGACGGCACGCTCGTGGGGAACGAAGGCGCGGGTGTGCTGTGTGGAGAGAAGGAGAAAAAGGATCGGGGAAGAGGGGAAAGAAAGGGAAAAGGGAAAGAAGAAAGGGAAAAAGGAAAGGAAAAAAAAGGGGAAAGAAAAAAGAGAGAGAAAAGGAAGTGAAAAAGAGAACAAAAAGAAAATAGGAGGAGAGATGAAAGAAGATGGTATTTGAAGAGAGTTGAATAAAATATTAGATAGTTGATATAGAGGATGAATATAGAGGTTGAATAGGTGCAGCAAAACTGTATATTGAGGATAGAATCTTGCCGACCGGACAGAATATTTCTTTTAAAGGATGATTTTAGAGTATGACGAGTTGTAGGCCTTCCTTGCGTCATGTCGGTCCGTTTTTGTTGGGTTCCTCCGTCTTTTGCTGAAACGGAGGAGGTTGCACTTTATTGCGAGACAATAATTTTACCGGTCCGTGAATTGTTTTTTTTTCAGATAAATTGTGTGCGAACGATTATACAACTCGTGCTAACAAGATCATCATCATGTATTTGAGTATCAATCTTAATATAATGGTGAATGTTATGCTCTTATAAGAAAAGTTTTATTGCATTTGCTCTAGTCTTGAGAGGTGTTTATGATAATCAAAAGATGCTTGAACTTAAACTCCAAAGTTATTCAACAAGTATGATTTATGTGGAGCAAAATTGAATACCCATGTGCTTGAATTTAAATATTCGGTTTATGAAGAATTAATTTAGTACCAACTCTTTATAAAACAAAATAAAATGCTTATGTTGTGACCTTTAGAACTATTTTATCAATGATCATACCTACCAATGCCATATTTTTTTTTGAGAAAATTCTCAAGAACCTCCGAATAGAAGAAAGACATTGGATTAATAATTGAGTTCGGTTAGGATTTTCATTTAATTCTTTTGGTATGAGACTTAGAAGCTAGCCATGCTTTCGTGTATCTTTGCCTTCAAGCCTTGAATTACTCATCTAGTGCCAAATTTCATCTCGGAGTTATATACACCTTGCCGAGTATCCAACCAAAATCAAAAATCTTTTTGAGAATTACCAATCCTTCACCACATCCCATATTCTTGGCTATACAATATATTGCATAAACAATGGAGCAAGGAAGAAAGGAATCTAGAGAAACAGGTGTGTGTAGCCTATATAACCAGATGTCGATCGGCACTAATTGATGAATCAAGCGAGAAATTCAAGAAAAATTCAAATAAATCAAATAAAGGGTGCACTTCGAAGTGAAAGATTTGCTCGAGGACTAGCAAAATTTTAAGTATGGGGGAGAAGATAACCCTCAAGGTGCTCAAGAAATTTGTTGCAATATTGCCACGAATTCTTCGAAACATGTGCAATCCGGTAGTGGAAAATTTCTTTCTTCTCAAGATCAATTTTTGTTGTGTGCGTGTCCAATTATCCGAAGGTGTGAGTTTCTTTCTACAAATTTAATTTCTAATGCCCTTTTTGATAAGTCTCAATATATCCAATCAAGAATTATCTCTTAGCTTTACAATATGTTATTGATTTATGTCTGCATTCCTTGAATTACCTTACCTAGCTACTCATATAAGCCTTACACAAATATTTGATCACTATGATGTAGATTATATGTTGAGTGATTTGAAAGATGAGTTGTTTCCTTAGATCATTTGGTAAATATTTCTTTATGTTCACAACATCCTTTTTGAGTGATTTACACATGTGGAAAGGCTATGAATTGTAAATTGGATATGACTTGACTTGCTTTGGGGTGTGATTTCAAGCTAATGCCCATATTTAAAATACTTTGATGAATATTAATACGGCATAATTCACAAAGGAACAATGCTCAACATTTGCTTATTTGAAATGCTTTTTTGATGGAAAGGAGGATGTGCATATGCTTTTTGTTTCTTTTACTTTACTCGGGACGAGCAAAGGTTTAAGTGTTGGGGAATTGTTGGCACTTCCTAGTTGCCCATTTTATATGTGAATATAGCCGCAATTAGATTATAATTGACACTACAATAGGCCATTTACCTGTGAAAATAGCTGGATATTTGTATATGCATGGTTTTGGAGCTTTGTTGCAGATACAAACTAAATTGGCATAAATAGAGACATTATGGAGGACAAGGGTCAAGGACGAAGAAAGAGCTAGAAGGAAGCTCATCATGCCGATCGGCACATATGAAGAAGTGGCCCATCGAGGGCAGCCCAAGGTCCATTCTACAATTATAGAAGGTTATTTGCACAAGATACTTGAAGTTATCTATCTAGAAGAGTAAGGAAACCTCAAGACTCAAACGTGCAATGCAAGACATTATCTCGAAGATCATGACATAGAAGGCCCACATGGAAGTTATGGAATGCAAGAGAACCGACTCGGAGAGGAGATTGACGAACACATGATATGAGTCGATCGACACCGCCTTTGTGGCAATTGGCACATCAAGGGATTTGCTAGAATATGACTCCTTCACATGCCTAGCCTCTATAAATACTTTTAAAACCCTAGAATGATGAGAGTCGACAAAGAGGGACACTAGATTCATGTGTTAGAGCCACTGGGCTCTGCCCGTCAAAATGGATCCCTAGTTGAGTTTCAAGAACCAGTGGTGTTAGAATTGATCCATCAAGGTAGGCCTTCGAGATAGTGATGTATATTACACTATGTATCTTAAGGATGATTGAATATGTTGATGATGGTTTTAGTGATTTGTTGATCTTGATTTTATAATCATGCATATACTTGTTCCAATTGCTTAGTTCTAGGCTAGGTATTCAAATATTATCTTAATCGTGGTGATTAGGCTAGTACTCGGATCCTGTATTAACTATGGTTGCTTGATGATGCTAATGGTGTGGTTTAGTGGTGACAGATCTAAGCTTGCGCAACACTCGTTGGTCGTAACTACGCACCTACTTATATACCGCAAGAGGACGGTGTACAATTGTAGCACTTTTTCCTTAGAGTATTTCAAGGTTTAATCGAATCCATAGAGACCAATGGAATTAAAGTATTGTTAACAGTAAAAGGATCTAACCGAACTATTGTAGTTTCTTGGGGTTGAGAGTGTGTTATTGGTTGTTGTGCCGATCGGCGCAAGGGTTGAGCCGATCAGCGCAGAGTCGTTGTTGTGCCAATCGGCGTACTCGGGAATCTGCAACTAACAATTTCAGAGACTCGATTAGCTGAGTAAGCTTATGTGAGTAACCAGATTTCTGCTACTTGAGATCGTAACCAGAAAGTCTAATTAGATAGCATCATAATGGATAAATTCTATAGATCAATTGTAAACCTTAGATGAATAAGAACATCCCAGCTTTCACGAGTGGCCTCCGATTTATCACTGCCGGTGACAAACCCCTAGTCGCTCTAGGCTTCTTATTCTACACAACTATCTACTGATTTTGTGCAAGTTTAGCACTGTCTCTAGAACTAAGCAATCAGAATAAGCATATGCATGATTATAGAATCAAGATTAACCAATCACTAAAACCATCATCAACATGTAATCATCTTTGAGATACATAGTGTAAGATACATCACCATCTAGAAGGTCTACCTTGATGGATCAACTCTAATCACCAATGGTTCTAACTGAACAAGGGATCTATTCTAACGGCGTGAAGCCCCGGTGGCTCTAACTCACGAATCAATTATCTTGACTGATTCTTCCTTAGGGATGTGAAGATTATTGTCCAACCTCCTTTGTATTGTGTCAAGACGATCTATAATTAGTTCTTCTTGTGATATCTCAATGACGCTCTTGGAAACTCCTTTGGAAGGTTGCAAATTCTTCTTGTTCGTGCTTCTCTTAGTATCCCAAGATTGATTTTGCACTAAGATATTAATCAAATCACTAGCTTCGAGTGGGAGTTTTTGACATGAATGAACCTCCAGCCAAAACGTCCATGTGTTGACGGGATGCATGACTCAATCCAGTGTAAAATCTCTCAACAATTTCTCCTCTTGAAAGACCATGATGAGGGCAAGCATCTTTATATTCATTGTATCTTTCCCATGCTTCTCCAATGCTCTTATCAACATACTGGGTGAATCCTAGGATCCTATTCTTCAAAGCTTGAGTCTTGCCAGGAGGGAAATACTTGGCCAAAAATTCAGCTGCTAGAAGGTTCTAAGTGAGTTTTGTTGCATTTGCTAACCCATTGTACCATTGCTTCGACGCCAAACTAGAGAAAACGGGAATAGGCGCAAGCTGCGTAGCCTCGGAGCTCAATCTTGCAATTCCGAATGTGCTGCAAACCTCCCGAAGTGCTGCAAATGTTGATTAGGATCTTCCGAACCGGTGAACGGCTGTTGTGCTACTATCCCAACATATCTCTCTAGATGATACGACAATTGATCTTGTCCTTCTTGGAAATCCGCCTTGATGACATTAGCCAATTGTGGCCTGAAGCGATCAACCAATGGCGTCTCTGGTGGTGGTTCTGCCATTATCTCTTCTTCTTCTTCTTGATCTTGAATCACAAACAGTCTCCTTGGATCAAAGCGAGCTCCTGGTCCAACTAAATCTCCAAGTGACTTGCTTACCTTCCAATGCTCCTTTTCTTGCGAAAAGCTTTTCCGATTCATCGATGTAATTAGAGGGTTTGTTTGGCTTAGGACTGTCCATACCTATTAAGTTGCACTCAATAGAATATATGCACAAAGGAAACGAGAGAAAGATAGTAGTAAAGCTAAACACTAATACATCAAACAATATTCAATCCTACATAGGTCCCCGGCAACGGCGCCTAGAAAAAATAGCTTGTTGATCGTAACTACGCACCCACTTATATACCGCAATAGGACGGTGTATAATTGTAGCACTTTTTCCCTTAGAGTATTCCAAGGTTTAATCGAATCCATAAAGACCAATAGGAATTGAAGTATTGTTAATAGTAAAAGGTTCTAACCAAACTATTGTTCGCTGTTGGGGTTGAGAGTGTGTTGTAGGCTATTATGTCGATCGACGCAGAGTCGTTGTTGTGCCGATCAGCACATGCGAGTGCCCCGATCGGCGCACTCTAGGAATCTGCAACTAACAACTTCAGACTTGATTAGCTGAGTAAGCTTATGTAGGTAACCAGATATCTGCTAGTTGAGGTCGTAACCAGGAAGTCTAATTAGATAGCATCATAATGGATAAATTCTATAGATCAATTGCAAACCTTAGATGAATAAGAACATCCCAGCTTTCACGAGTGGCCTCCGATTTATCATCGCCAGTGACAAACCCCTAGTCGCTCGAGGCTTCTTATTCTACTCAACTATCTACGGATGTTGTGCAAGCTTAGCACTGTCACTACTAAACCACATCAATAGCATCATCAAGCAACCATAATCAATACAAGATCTGAGTACTTCTCCAGTCACCACGATTATGACAACATCTGAATACTTAGCCTAGAACTAAGCAATCGGAATAAGCATATGCATTATTATAGAATCTGGATTAACAAATCACTAAAACCATCATTGCATCGTATTACCGAAGGGTTGTCGGTCATTTTCATAACGGTCAGCCTAGCTTAGTTTTCTAGTAGTGAATCATCCTAGAGATACATAGTGTAAGATACATCACCATCTAGAAGGCCTACCTTGATGGATCAACTCTAATCACCAAAGCTTCTTGAAACTCAACTAGAGATCTATTCCGGTGTCCCTCTCTGTTGCCTCCTGTTGATTTAGGGTTTTACAGGTACATATAGAGGCTAGGTATGTAAAGGAGTCGAAGACTAGCAAATTCCGGGACGCGCCGGTCGGCGCGAGTCGTGTGTTCCTTAATCTCCCATCCGAGTCGGTTCTCCTTTCTTCCATGGCTTCCATGTGGGCCTTCTATATTATGATCTTCGAGATATTATCTTGCATTGCACGTTTGAATCTTGAACTTTCCTAAATCTCTTCCAAATAAATGTCTTCAAGCGTCTTGCGCAAGTAACCTTCCATAATAGAGGAATGGACCTCGGGCTTCCCTTATCGAGGCCGGATCTCCTCTGCGCCGATCAGCGCACGTCTACGCCGATCGGCATAGTGGGCCTTCTATGCGTATTATGTCTCTTATCCTCCGTGTGGCCTTCATTTATGCCAGTTTTACCTATATCTGCAATAAAACTCCAAAACCATGCATATACAAATATATAGCTATTTTCATAAGTAAATTGCCTATATTAGTTTCGATCATACTCTAATTAGGACAATATTCATATGTAAAGCGGGCACTTAGGGAGTGCCAACAAACACCTTTAGATAATCAAGTAGGGTAAAATGCTCGCGTGATTAAGGGATTGCTCTTGGCAGCGATAATCGAGGGTCTCTCGGAAAGTAGGGATGTTCTTATTCATCTAAGGCTTGCAATTGATCTATGTAATTTATCTATTATGATGCTTTCCAATTATACTTCCTGGTAACGATCTCAACTAGTAGATATCTGGTTACTCACATAGTTTTATTCAAGCTAATCAAGTCCATGACGTTGCTAGACCTTAAATCAGCCGGTGCGCTGATCGGCACGTCCAGTGCGCCGATCGGCATCATAAGCCATCGCACCGATCAGCACTCAAGCCACCAGCACTCTCAACCTCACAGCCAACCATAGCTTAGTTAGATCTTTTATTGTTAATAATATTTAATTTCCATTAGTCCTTATGGATTGGATTAAACCTTGAAATACTCTCAGGGAAAAAGTGTTACAATGTATACCGTCCTCTTGTGGTACATAAGTGGATGCGTAGATACGGCCATCAAAGATCTGGGATGTTGCATAGACTGAATTGAAGAATTCATAATGCTACAAGGTGAAATGGTCGGCACATGACCATTTTCTAAAGAACCCGGTTGCCGTCTCAAGGTAGTGCAATGGGAACTAAACTCCCTTGTTCAGCCTAAACCATTTCAAGTATACCTGCAGGATTGTTAGAATCTTTGGTTCTAGTGGGTGTTTCTTTTCGGTTCTGTGATGAGTTGTTTAGTCTCATTTGTAACAAAAGTGGGACAGGGCTGCCAGCATTGGTGAAAGAACAGTTTTGAGTTATGGGTAACTAATGTTGTACCTTGGTTATTATGTAATATTCAAAAGGACACTAGCTAAAATTTTGTTGAATATTGTTTGTAGTGTTCAATATTCTCCACCCATTCTCAAAATATTGTTCTTAGTACAAAATTATAGTTCATTTTTGAACTGGAATTCTTGTCCTAGTGAAAACAAATTAAAGAACAGAAAGGAGGGAGTAGAATGGATCAAGATGATGCAGACACACCATGCAGTATCTAAATCGTTTTCTTGCTTTAAGTAAATCTGATTAACTTCACTGTAAGTATAACTTCTAGCGGTATATGCATCAATCACGGGAGCTCCTTTTCTCTCGATGCCTGTACGCTTTCTATTTAAACCAAATTTGTGTTTTTAGGTAAGCATCATTGTGTAAAACATAAATATTTTTAGGTTGGTAAAACATGAAATTTTCATTAGTTTTTTGTGCATCAATTGCTGGATTTAATAGAAGCGTGTATGGATCCCAAAGCTAATGTCAACTTATCTATGGTTCGTTGCAGGTTTTGAATGCTTGTGAAAATGATGTGCACACTGTTTGGACGGAGCTTCCAGAAGACATGCCATGTATAGTTGCAAGGTCAAGTGGAAGTGTGGTTTTCCTTGTTTTCCTCAAATGAACCACTGACACACCATAAACATTTGGACCAACTATCAAAGTCTTCAGCTATATTTTTTAGAGTAAAGTGCACAACTAATCACTCAACTTTTGACTGGCTGTGTCAATTAGGTACCTCCACTCTCAAAACGCATAATTAGCTCCTTCATCTTGTTTTGGGTCCCGTGACAGGTCCCATCGGGTACGAACCCACTTCGCTTGCCGACGTGGCATGCCTACATGGATCCAGCATGTAAAGATAAGCAGTGGACGTAGAGAAAAATGCAAGGAACCCCCTGTTAATTTACATCTGCCCACCTCCTTGTTTTCCTCATCGTGAAAGGTGTGAGGTGAGCGATCTAATTGGTGGTTTCGTGGTGGCCACGATCAGCGGCGATCGTGGTTTCAGTTGTAATCTGTACTTGTCGTGAGGCTATGTAAACTAATAGCGCTTTGATTGCAAAGTGTAATAAGGAGACATCTGAGATAGATTAATCCTAGACAAAGAAATTCATACAAAATAATTTAGCACCATGGATTTTTTGCCGGTGAACCAAATAGTCACTAAGAAGCATTATCCTAAGTGTTTACGGGCATCAGCCAGCATGTGTCGTACACAAAAAGAAAAGAAAAAAAAACAGAAGGAGAGTACTTCAGAAACAAACTATGCATCACGCTATGAAGGAAGTCTATTGCGTTAACTTGCATCTGTTCTAGCTCCAGCCCTCTTTTTTTTCCTGCAGCTTCCGTGTTTTTGTGACCTTCCTCTTCTTAGCAGTTGCAGTTGCAGCTTTCCCTTCTTTTCTGCATGTTGTGAGTGGAGCAGGTCTTGAGATTGGACTATTGGAAACAATGAACTTTGGGTCCGGCAGTGACCCTTGTGACTGAGAGAGCAAGCTAGTCTGAGATTCCTAAAGAATGTCAAAATAAGTATGTCAGATAACATAGTGAGAAGTTAATAAATATGTAGCATGAACAGATGAAATTCCATTTCTACCTGACCCACCATTTGACTCAACATAGTGGAACTAAGCTCTGACATCAATTGAGAACCTCCAACATCTACGAAATCCTAATCAAACAAACAGTACAAAATTGTTTGAGTGTTGCAGTTAACTTACAATAGAAAAAAACAGTAGAATATGTGTACCTGGGTTATGGCATTCACAGGTTCATCAATTGGACCATCAGATGCCTGTTGCATTGCAACCAACATCTTAGCATCTTCAGAGGTTATTCCTTCCTTCTTCAGTTTACAACCAGCAGAATTATGGCTTGGTCCTCGACAGTGAAGACAAGTAATAACAACTCCATGCTTGGTCAACTTGGGGCCATTTTTTCCTTGCAATTCATATGGTTGCTTTCTTCTACATTTTGGTGGCCTACCAACTTTCTTCACATAATGTGGTGGTACAACTTCTGGCCCATTTGCCTTCTTCCATTGGCTCTGGTCCAAGCAGGATCATATGTTACAACCATATATGCTCTACTAGATGCCTCAGATGAATAACAGTGAGGTAGCACATCAGTTGGTATTCTCTCGTGCCTGAGACAAGATATTGCATGATTACAAGGGATGCCAGTCAAGTCCCACCTCCTGCAATCACAATGCTTTGTTGTGATATCAACTATATATTCATAATCTCTTTCCTGCACTTGAAATACTCCCTGACCTACAGGCAAAGCATAGCACAAGTTAGAAGCTTCAGCATCTTTTAGGACCTTCTTTCTAATCTTCGGACAGAAAGGTCCTTGCATCTATTCTGCCACCTCCTTTTGCTTGTTGTAGTGCCTAGTCATTAGCTAACTTTTAATCCTGTCAAGCATGCTCAGAATAGGTAGCTCTCTTGCATCCAAAATGTACTTGTTAAATACTTCACAATTGTTGTTCAACAATATGTAACACTTTGGATATCTAAGAAAAAAGTTGTTGACCATGTATTTGGTGGCATCTTTTCAAGCCATTCATATGCATCCTTGTTTATTGCCTTCATCTTTTCCATGTTTCTATTCCACTCAGCAATGGAAGATGACCTCGCACATGCCCACAACTGGTCCTTTAGAACCTCACCTTTGAATTTCACATGATAATTAGAGTAGAGATGCCTAACACAAAATCTATGCTCTGAATCAGGGAATACTTGTTGCACAACTGGAACTAAGCCCTATAAGCACAAAGAATAATAGCTAAGAGGACATTCAAATAGGAAAAAAGCATAGTACTTTTGTTAGAAGTTTACTTTCTTTCACAAAAGACATACTTTTTGCTTATCCGGCATTATAGTCCAAGGAGTGGTGTTGTCGATGCCGAGGTCAGTCACTAGTGTTTCCAAGAACCATTTCCATGTAAGCAAAGATTTGACCTCCACTACAGCCATTGCAATGGGATAGATACAGTCATTTGGATCAATTCCCATTGCAGTTAGTAATTGTCCTCCAAACTTAGTCTTTATGTGACACCCATCCAAGCAAATTAGAGGCCTGCAACCACTAAGAAATCCTCTTTTGTAGGCATCAAGTACATGTAACAATGGCTAAATAGGCTACCTTGAAGTTTCAAGAAAATAGTAGTTCCAGGATTTCTTCTCCTTAATTCACTGCCATAGTCCCATAAATGTTTGTATTGTTGAATCTCGTCTCCATAGATGGCTTTCATAGCGATTCTCCTAGCTCTTGCTAGTTTGCTTCTTGAAGGGGTCAAGTTCCACTCTTTTTGCATAGTCCTTGCAAAATTTGTGAGACTCATCTTGTCATGTGCTCTAAATGACTCCATACACTTTGCAGCCAATCATTTGGATGTGCACTTCTTGAGAACCCACTCCTTCTGACAGTTATGTTCTCCATTATAAGTCTACCATAGAAGCCTTGCCCCTGCTATCTTCTGAAGCAAATAAGTTCCATGGACAACCCTCTGCACGATGAGCCCTTATTCGCTTCTTATCATTTATAGGCATCTTGATCTGAACCCTATTTCTGACACCATATTCTATGATTGCAACTCTCATTACCTGAATTGAAAGAAACACAATCCTACTTTAAAGGTTGGATTGTTCATGTCTTCCTTCGTACATGACTTGAACCTCGGGTTTACTGCACCTTCGTCATCAGGCATTGGTAGTTGTAGACCTTCATCATCAGTTGATAGCTCCTCACCAACCTTTGCATGTATAGACTCAGTGATTTTTAGTCTACTACCTGTACCTTTTTCCCTTTGCTATCTTCTATCCTTTCACAACTCCCTGATCAACTACATTCTCATCAACATTGTACACGAACAGGTCATCATCACCATCATCCAATTCATAGTCACTGTCAATAAAATCTCCATCTTCATCTTCACTGTCACTATCATCACTACCACCTTATTATTTTTTGCATATTTAGGTTGCTTGTCTCTTCTCCCTCTCACATTATCACTTTGTTCCTGCTACCTACCGCTACTTGTATCAGAGTAAAAAGAAGGGAATTGCTCATCAACATTTTTTGGAATATGATGGACCTTCTTGGGGCTGATAACTCTAGGCAGATTTAAAACTGGATTGGTAATGATGTCATCCCAATCAATGCCTTGGACACTTTCATCATGATCAAAGTACACAACCAAATTTTTAATCTTATCAACAACTGATGCCATGACATTAGTATCACTATCAGAAGCAATCATTCTAAGACCATCAGCAATAAACTTTTCTGGTAATAGCCAATAAATCTTTAGAGTGCCAGACCTTAAGTACCCTAAATCTTCCACAAACTGATCAAGCCACAACGGAGACCAAGTATCTGTTTCAACATGATCAAACCAACTAACTTTCCCATTGATTTATGATCAGAGGGTACCATGGCCAACAAAGAATCCCCCATGGTGTACCTCAACTAAGAACTTCTCAAAACTAGCATCTATGATCCATGCATCACACAAGAAAACAAACAAAATTAAGCTTTGTATGGATATCATAACCTAGCAATAACGAAAACAAAACTTTTCTACTTCTGTTCACGAACTCACAGCAAGAGAAAGAACCGTACTCTCTTGCCGTGATCTACAACTTATACATGTGGGTAATGACTATTGATGGACTCACCATACACAGGAGCAGATTCGACTTGCCACCGCAACCTTGCCCCCATCATCTGTGCACGTGCTCTTCGCCTTGGCAGAAGTCGCTAGCTGGAAAGCCTTTGTGTAATCAATGTTGAGAAATTCCCTATGGTCGCCGCTAAACGCGGCCGCCGCAAAACCACCGATTAGATCGCTCACCTCACCCCTTTCACGATGAGGAAAACAAAAGAGGTGGGAAGATGTAAATTAACAAGGGGTTTCCTACATTTTTTTCTACTTCCACTACTTGACCTTTACATGCTGGATCCACATAGGCATGCCACGTCAACAAGCAAAGCGAGTTCGTACCCGACAGGACCTGTCATGGGATTTGAAACAAGATTAGGGGCTAATCATGCATTTTGAGAGTGGATGTACCTAAATGACACAGCCGGTCAAGTTTAGTGACCAGTGCATTTTACTATATTTTTTAATCCAATCGCAACAGTACAATTGTGTACAACTATTTATTTTGGTTGCATAATCTACCATTTATTCATGCAAAAAATCAATTCCTACAATTCCATTAAAACTCTTACAAGGCTATTACTATTCCAGCGAGGCAGTTTATATAACAGGAACCCTCCCACGATAAATTTGATGCATATTTATTGAGAAGCACATGGCATTTCTTTTATGACATGGAGAGAGAGAGAGAGAGAGAGAGAGAGAGAGAGAGAGACTACATATATTTTGAGATGCAAATGGGACACGATTCTTAGGCCAGTCTCAATCCAAGTTTCATATGTATTGAAAAATCATTAAATAATATGCCACATAAGTAAAAATAGTGATGTGGCATAAAATTTATGAAGAGATAGAGGAATGCAGTTTCATCCCTATGAAACCTTGTGTACACGGTTACCTAAACTATGAAATTAGAATTAAACTCCACTGAGACAAATTTGTTTCATCTCTACATTTTTATCAATTATCATTGGTCACTTAGATGCAACAAGTAAATGATATGTCAGTCTATGAAACCGTGACATGAAACTTTGCATTGATAGAACTTGTTTCATCAACATTTCTATATGACATGGCATGCTTGGAAACTCTTGTATGACACCGTGCATTGAGACTGGCCTTAGAAGGGTAAGCTATAGATTGTTTAAAGAGAAATTAATTACATCAGTTAGCAGAAACTACCTCTACAACCACTAAAGTGGTAAAAGTCTAAAGGCAAGCTGAGATGTGGCTCTTCGGCACGTGACTTTTTTATTTCCCTCTAACACCTATCTATGAACCGTATAATTTTGACAACCGTGACAAGGATGATGAAGGGTGAGAGCTGAGTTGAGTTGAATTGCTCCTATGAGTGTAGCTTCGAAAACGAGTATCTCTAATACTTTAAATACAAATGAACATATTTGTTCACTAGATTCATGCATCCGTTCTGTATGTGAAAGTCCTATAATCGGTGACTTTTATTTAATGTGCAACTATAACTACTCGAAGAATTCTATTAGATTCCGGTTCAGTAAGGAAAAGACGATATGAGAAATTATATAACCTGCTGATGGAGGTGCAGGGGTTGGTGCAAGCTGACACATTGTGCCTTCTGGATGAAACTGGTCATGAACGTGACTCAGCTCAACAGGGCGTACGTATGGCGCATTATGATGCTTCCTTGCGTATCTGCCGGCTGAGCAACGACTTTTTCTACTATAAAAAGAGGAGTACTCGGTGTTCATACAGGAATGCTGCACACACGCGGCATGACATAAAAGACAGCACATGTGGAAGCCTCTAATAACGTAACATATGCATATGCAAGCAAAGCACTATGTTCGATATGTTCATGCATCCTTTGTTTTCAATGGTGACAACTGCTTGTCTTGTGACTGGTATGTTCCCTAAATTTATCAGAGTGGGTAAGTACAGCTATAATCCATGTTATTGAAATATTCCCTATCTCTCGACCAGAAAATACATTCAATGTCAAACTTTAATTTTATGAAGACATATGCGTATGTATGATAAAATTCTTGAACTATTGTATTATGTAAATGGTATTTCTACTCCAAACGAGATTTTAATTTAATTAGAAGGGCTGATAACGGCCCACATATGTCTCCTCGGAGTGCTAAGAATGTTTTGGCAGGGGCAGATGCGACATCTCCTATGTGAGTTTTGGCCAGAAAATAAATGATAATTAATAAAGAAGGGAATCACCTATCCTAAAGGCATGGATATCTTGTTTATTAAGGACATTTCCTGGATGGAATCCCTAGGAGTGTTATGATGTAAATATCCCTGTTATTGGTAGTGGAGTGAAGAACAATGTTGGCTCCAAAGAGTGACAGGCTTCTAGTTGATGGGCGACGCGAACATCAGAGCATGGTGTCAAATTAAGCACACCAAGACGCCCTTTTGGTGGCAGAGCTCGGCAATCCGCCTGGTATCTAGGTACTTGAGCACCGGGTTCGTTGGAGAATTGGCATAGAAGAGCAGTACAATTGAAGCAGCAGGGAGCAGCTGAGCAGGTAAGAAGCTGGTTGGCAGTTGCGCTACTAGCCGGCAGGGAAGACAGCTTACAGGGATACCGCAGCGCGCGGACCATCGAAAACATGAGTTATTCACACGGCGATCTGTTTCGTAAAATCGTGTGAATCCCAATGCGAATGTCAACTTAGCTATGAATGACTATGATTCATTGCTACTGGAACGCTTGATTAGCTCAATCAGCATACACGTGATCTTGGTTTGGACGGAGCTAGTACAATATGAGACAGCCCGTGCAGCCAGCAGGTAGTCTAGATATACTTGGTTAGTCGGTTTTCTTTATTTCTTTAAAATCAACTGCTAACACTGACCGTATCCATTTACAAGGAATCATCGAAGTTTTCATGCTGATATATATATTGATACAGGATTGAACAAGCACATCTTAGATTTTTTAAAGAGAAATTAATTAGTAACCGCATTTAACAGAAACTGCCTTTGTGATCACTATAGGGGCAAAACTCTAAAGACAAGCTGAAACGCGGCTCCTCGGCATGTCACGTTAGTTTCTTAATCCCCTCTAACACCTAACTGTAAACACTATGATTTTGGAAATCGTGGCAAGGATTGGTAGAGAGCATACTTGAGTTGAATGAGTACCTCTAATACTTTATTTAGACACAAATGAACATTTCATGTTCACTAGATTCATGCCTCAGCATTGTTTGTGAAAGTCCTGTACTGGGTACTTTTGTTTAATGCGTGCGACTAACTACTCTAAGAATCCTGTAAGATTCCCCTTCAATTAAAAGAACAAAAAATAGGAGACTGGAATATTACACAACGTGATGATGGAGGTGCAGGCTGGCGCAGAATGAATCAATTTTATCACATGGATATAACAAGGGTAAGAAAAAAGAGTAATATTGAATATTTTTACAAACGTTAATATTATCTCAATGGTTGGTCCACCATATAGCATGGCAGAAATTTGCATATAAGTGAAAACTGTTACAACTATGTCACTAAAAAATAACTCCAAATGTGAAAAAAGGTTGTTTACTTGAACACAGATGGCATATTTCAAGACTGGTTGCAACACCACGTAGGCTAAGATAAAGTTGTAAGTAACATTAGCAAGTTATATTCATGTAGTCATAACATGACACGGGGCAGTAGACAATATTTTGATTATCATGATTTTGAAAATATATTGGATCCAAAGTTATTAAACTTATCAGAAAATCTAAAATTGGCAGTGATACTGAATTTGCTGACAATTTATTTGCCAAGTGAAATATTTTTCCAAGTCGAACATTTATAGGCACCACACAAGACTGTAATTCACAGTTTCAGTCTCGTAGACAATGTTAATGCACTACTAGAAAACACCCCCTATAGTTACGCTTTATTTAAGGTCTAGATACGTTTATTTTGTCTCAATCAAAAAATAGAGACGTCTTCATAAATCGTGTCCGAGGCGTCTCCGAACGTACCGTGTCAAAGCTTGGTAAATATG
Organism: Chloris gayana; assembly: GCA_031894775.1. Taxonomy (NCBI): domain Eukaryota; kingdom Viridiplantae; phylum Streptophyta; class Magnoliopsida; order Poales; family Poaceae; genus Chloris; species Chloris gayana. The sequence continues at coordinate 111,809 of JAUNZO010000447.1, forward strand.
ATTTTTGAAAACATGTCTATTGAAGTATAAGATGTTTAATAGAGATGCTATAAAGCATAGATATGTTTACAGATACATTTTCACGAATGTGTTGTATGTATTAGAGTAGACACATTTTGTGACATGCTAATAATCTTAGACACGATTTTATTAATACGTTTAGACCGTGTTTCTATCAATATAGACACATTGTATACAATGCTTCAAAAATATTATTGTAAAACTTGTTCGAAATGATTGACTTATTCATGCAATTAGTAGGAATTGAACCTGCGACTTCATCATTTTCTGCAAGCTCATCTAACTAACTCACCTAGGAAACAAAGTTGATATTCTTTGACCATATATTCTTTTATATGCATGTTCTCTTAGTGCATTAATGTCTCTTGGATTTTTAATAGCATGTCAAAAATGTCTCTAAACGAGGGTAGATACGATAAAAACGTGTCTAATATCATCTCACTTTTTATACGATTTCAACAACGTGTTAGAAAATGTGTCTGATGTTATGGGATACGATTAAAGCATCTCTCAATACCATATCATTTTGAGATTCCCTCTAAAACATGTCAACAAACGTCTTTGCGTTGGATACTGATGGTTCAAAGCGTGTCTAAAATCGTAACACTTTGTGATGTTTTACAAAGCATGTCAAAAAACGTGTTTATCGTATTATTTACGTTAAAGCGTCTCTAAGATCATGTCATATTGACACATTCTCAAAATCGTGTCAAAAAGTGTCTCTAGCTACTGATGTAGGCACGCTTACAAAAACGTAGCAACATAAACGTGTGTAGAGGCCATTTTTCTTGTAGTGATGTTTGGGGAGAATTTATGAATTGGCATGCTGACCAAGCCTTTGTAGTGGGCTTTTGTTGATGATGTACTAAAGTAAATCATATGCAATACAAAGAGAAGAAGTGAATCGGTGACCAACATATGGTGACACTTGTTCGACAATGTACTCTAACAACACATACGACCATGGCTGATGATTCTCCAAACTAACCTGCAATGGGTCCAATTCATTCATGAGTGACTTCTCTCTATCGTGTGTGATCTGGTTGTCATCTCCGATACATGGTTATGGGCATGCATGTACTTGTCGGTCGAATTCTCATCACTAACATGACATAGTCCCTCATGTAAAATTTTATCGTCGTAGTGGTGTTATGTTCTTGTCTCTCTCAACCATTCGGGGTGATCTCCGGAGTCACCTTCAAGATGCTTCTGATTTGTCTTATTGATTCGGTCTGGATAATCAAGACAGAGCAGATATACTCTTTTTCTTAACAATTTAGACATTTTGTAAACGTTGAATGATGACTGAGTTTTTCAGTTATTGTAATTGGCTATAATTCTATTTTTTGAGAACGAAATCTTGGATTAATACAATATTCCCATTATTCTTTTTAAAAAGAAAGATAAGTGAAAATGGATCGCCCTGCCACCCCTCTTTGCATTGAATGAAATTTCCCTGCTCCCCATTTGGTAGGTCTCATTATGTCCCATTTGTAAGATTGATCTTATCAAATTTTACCAACATTCCCTTATCTAAGAAAAAACACACTGTAGAAACTTTCCTCCTCACGACCACACACAAGAAGACATAATATTGTTATCCCATGTTATTACCTAACAATTAGAAATATGTGTTCTCAAATACTAGGGAGAATGAAAACTTCTGTGTTGTAAAAAGTAATAAAACAATGTATTGCATATTTGCATCTTATAGACTCTATATAAGCAACAAATGCCAACAGTTTACAGTTTCCAACTTAATAAAAGAATGACCTACGAATTCCTTTGGAGTTAGCACAAGTGCAATGCCTACACATACATAATATTAGCACTTCATGCCTAGCTAGCTAGCCTATTGGGGAGAGCTACAAGATTGTATGTAGTTTTTCCTGTGTTGGTTCTAAATCATCTCAAGGGCTCGGAGTATGTCGTCCCTCAGATCCTCAAACTTCTCAATACCGAAACTGAACCGCACAAGGTTATCCTTGATCCCATTCTTGGCTTTCTCGTCATCAGTCTGGCCCCTGATAATCAAAAGAAATTTCATGCTCTGTAAGATTGCATTTTCATGTTGGAAATATTAATAATTAAGAAGTCTAGTAGGAGTAATAAACAAAGGATGATCGACAAGAACTCACCAGAAGGACATGACTGCCGGCTGCTGCACTAGGCTCTCACATCCACCGAGTGATGTTGCAATGAAGGGGATCTCTAGCGCGTCGATAAACCTCATGGTTCCATGCAAATCTGATGCCACCTCGAAGCTAACGACACCTCCGTAGCCTGACATCTGGCTCTTGGCGATTTGGTGCCACGGGTTGCTCTCAAGGCCGGGGTAGTGGACCCGCCGAATCTTGGGGTGGCTCTCCAGCATGCGTGCCATGAGTAGTGCATTGTGGTTACTGGCCTCGACGCGGAGAGCCATAGTTTTGAGCCCACGAATGATCATGTAGGCCGCGTTCTGCAAAAAAAAAAAAAATTGGAATACAATTAGTCTCACCATTCCATAAATAGCTTTCGATTTGGTGGTGGAACATAATTCTTCAGATATCAAGATGGATGCGCACTTACCGGACTGATGGCTCCGCCGAGGTCGTTGTGCCATGACCGTATTCTGGAGATGAGTTCTTGGGATCCACTGACGCACCCTGCAATAACATCGTGGTGGCCAGCCATGTATTTGGTGGCGGAGTGAACAACGACGTCGGCTCCGAGAGTGAGAGGCTTCTGGTTGATGGGCGACGCAAGCGTGCTGTCGATGAACACCAGGACGCCCTTGTTGTGGCAGAGCTCAGCAATCCGGCTCATGTCAAGGCACTTGAGCAGCGGGTTCGTCGGGGAGTCGGCGTAGAAGAGGGTCACGTCATTCTGTTCAAGAACAGCCTTTAGGGACGACTCCATGTCCTCAAGATCGATGAAAGTCGATCTGATGCCCATCTTGCCCATCCTATCACGGATGAAGGCGCGTGCCTCGCTGTAGCACTCGCTGGTGGTGACGACGTGGCCACCCGGCGGCACGAGGGCGAGGAGCGTAGCCACGATGGCGTTCATGCCAGAAGATGTCACCAGGGTCGCCTCAGCTCGCTCCAGAGCGCTGATCTTGTCCTCCAGAACCTTCACCGTCGGGTTCCCGTACCGGCCGTACTCGAAGCTCTGGCGCCTGCCTTCCTTGAACGCGATGAGGTCCTCGGAGTTCTTGAACCAGTGGGTCGTGCCGCTCACCACCGGTGTGGCAATGGAATCTGTGCCGACCGCACCGGCACCATCTGATACGAACTTCTCACCGGCGTGGACGGTGAGGGTCTCATCAGAGGCTTGTTTGCCGCCGTTGTTCAGCTTCAGGTGGCCTGATGTTTGGGCAGCACCGTTGGCGGTGAAGAAATCTTGGAGTAACGCAGCCGGAAAGGCGGCGGTGACACGCTTGTGCTTTGGGGAATTGAGGGGCTGCAGGAGCCGTCTCTGCTGCTTCTGGAGTGAGGGAATCTTTGCAAGGGAATTCGATGGAGCCATTATTAGCTCTCTCTCTCTCTCAAGAGATCAAGAACTGGATCAGGGCAGATTAGTCCAAGTTATTTGCTTGCTTCTGGCCACACAAGGCTTGAGAGAGAAGCGAAGAAGTTGTGAGCTTTGTTGGTGGTGTGGTGCCCGGCCATATATACACGCCAATCTACACCGAACTGCCCGCGTTTACGCTGTCCCTTGTAATTTTTGCCATGTGGTTCATATGCGCCTTGGTCAAAAGCGAGTAGTATGAGCTCAGTCCCCGATTAACAAAGTGCAGCTTGGCGACTACTAGCCGTGTGTGAGCTCGAACATGTTATTAAAGGTTATGGAAATAAAATATCAGAGACGGCGATAGATCAGGATCTAACAAAGGTTCGGGCTGACTTTTCCATCGGTTCTACGGCAGTTGATGGGTACTGCTAACTTGTTTATTCTTGCAACACATCTCAATGCGAACTGCTACACGTTGTGCATCACATGTCCCATGCGAACCCGTCTGCTGCCGTCCAGAGGCCCCTTCCCTCATGTACCGCATGCGGCCCCCTGTAGGTCGTACATGCTGGCCCCGTCAAGCCATCGAGGAAGACACCAACATGTCCAGGGAGATTGCCCGCCCGGTGGCCTCTATTGATGTTTGGTTTCATTGACAAGCGGGTCCCATGTTGATGACCACTTTCAATTCAACTCGTCTTTAGCTGATTGACGATCCATAACAGCGATTTGAGCTTACATAAATTTCTGCCGCGTCATATGGTGTACCGGGCAGTCATATTAAAGAAATGATCATGTCATTTTCTCACAGGCAATATACGATTTTTTGAATGAATAGTGATGCTACATGATCTTGATGTATGGATCGTGTAAGGAAAGGAAGACCAAGAAAATTCTGCATTGGATTAAATAAAGCCATGTGGGTCAAGCGAATGCTAACTTAGGCCCCGTTCGTTTCCACCCTCTAAAATTTAGATATCTGTCACATCAAAGAGAATCTTACTATTTAGTAGTACTTTTATTAATTTAATAACAAAACCTATGTCGCGACCCCCTCTAATTTGCGAGACGAATCTAATGATCCTAATTAATCTATGTTTTGCTACAGTGATGCTACAGTAAACATCTTCTAATAACACTATAATTACCCTCGTTGGATTCGTCTCGTGAATTAGATAGGGGGTCTGCAATTAGTTTCGAGATTAGACTTTATTTAGTACTCCAAAATAATAAAATTCTCTTTGATTTGACCCCTCTAAAATTTAGATAGGGGGAAACGAACAGGCCCTTAGCTATGGTTCAGTGCGGTTGGAGCGCTTTATTAGCTAGCTCAATCAGCAAGCAGGTGAACGTGGCCTCGGTGGTATGCGCGTTATTTTGGATAGAGCTTCCTGAAGAGACAACCTACGCAGCCCATGGGATATTTTTAGTTCTTTACTTGCAAGGTCTGCACGTAGGGTTTCCTTTCCTTATTTTTCTCTAGTGAACACAGGCGGCTCTGATGATCATAACCATTTCCAAGGACCATCAGAGTCTTAATAATATATTATTCAAAGCCAGCACAGTTTAGTACAACATCGTACAAATGTTTAATCTTAGGTATGTACAACCTCTTAGCTGCATCTGCAATTTCATTTATACACAACAGCAATGAAAACTTGTATTGATCATTATCGATATATATGCATTTACTACAACTAAAAGCGATAAGTTTGAGCAGGAAAGGTTTATAGCAGAAATCCTAAGTAGGGTTGAAAATGGATCGGATACGTATGGATATAGCTTACCCTATTTTTGTCCTATATATTCTCTCGGGTCTAGAATCGGAACATACAGTGTTCGATAGTTATTTCTTGACCCCATATCCTACCCCATATTCTAGTCTCAGAGTCAAAGATGGACACAGATACCAACAACCCCATCAGCAAGCCCCTCATCGACCGCCGCCGCCACCAGAGTCAGCCACTTGTGATGGCGTCGGCCAGTGCACGTGCACATGTCATTCAACTATGTCTTTCTCGTCTGCTTCACCCCTCTCCATCTTTGCATTTTGTTTGTCTTTTCCTCTCCTCTCCCTTCAACACACGTGTCCAAATCTTGGATTTATGGCCTGATTGTGCCTTGGAGGCCCAGATGTTCATTGAGGATAGTTGTATCTACTACATGATAAGTAACCAGATCCTTGCGTCCACACGCTGCCCCTTGTTGTCATTCAATGTCCAGGAAACTACTGCCCTTTGGGTTAGTTCTCCGTTGGACATGGTTCATACCTCTACACCTTCGTGGGCTATGATGGCACTGATTTATAGTCAAGTAATGCAGGGCCATCGTGCACTCCATCCCGTCAAACCGTTGGTGCTCCATCCCAAGGAAAATAATTTTGGAGGTCATTGAAAAAACACAAAATTTCAGAAATTTTGACAATTTCAACAAACAAAATTAAATTGATTCTAAAAATATTAAAAGATTTCATGAGAAATGCTTTTTAATCTACATAACATCACGATACGTTGCATATAGAAACAAAGCAATTTAATTGGGTAAAAGATAGTCAATGATGAAATTTCACTGATACAAATTATTTTGAACCATGCCCAAATATACAAAAATTCTGAAATTTTGGTGATATTTCATTGAAATTGTTTTCCTAACTCCCTCCAGTCGAACCCTGGGAACCATGAAAGGGCAAGAGAGGACCATGCTTCAGGACCATGCTTGAGCTGGAGTAGGAAGATTAGAACAGGAAAGACAACTAGTGTGGATCCGGCAATGTTGCCACCGTGCTGGCTCTCATGTACTTGAGAATGCTATCACTATTAGTGCATCAAGAACTCGATCAGGGTGGATTAGTCGAACTTATTTTCTATGAGCTAGCTAATGACATCAAGGAGGATTTGAGCTTGCTTCTGGCCACACAACCACACAAGGCTCGAGAGAAGACATTGTGAGCTCTGTCATTGGTGGTTTGGTGAATCTACACACAGACATGCTCACGTTTACTCATTTACGCTTTACTGGGGATTTTGGGCATGTGATTCTTATGCGCCTAGATCAATAGCGAATAGTATGAGCTCAGTCCCTGATTAAGAAAGCGTAGCTTGGCGACTAACCGTGTAATCAAGCGCGGTTAGTGAAATTAATATCCCAGATGACGAATATTGAGCATGGATGTCGACTAACATGAAATAACGTCATTCTGAACATATTATACGCGGCACCAGATTTGGTGGCCCTTGTGTCTTGTTTATTCGTGCATCACATCACAACGTGTAAGCTAATTTGTTAGTTGCTCTTAGATTCTTTTAATTACTCGGTGGGGCATTTGAACTTCAAATTCTACTGTACCCAGGTTCCAACTCACTTTTTGGTGCAAGAGGCTACAGCAATTGATGGGTACACACATTTCAGTGTGTACTGCTAATTTGCCCATTCATGCATTTTATCTCATTGTTTACTGGTAACTTTCTTACTAGAAGAAACTGTGTCGTGTTCTGGATGTTAACCACATTTTTGGACGGCCGAGGCTGCTGAAAAAAAAACAATGCCCATAGAGTCATATATGTTCCAATAAGAAGAGTTGAAGAGAGTTTATATTGACTTTTGTCCATTTTTAGTTAATAAGAACAGCCAAAGATGCTCCTGTTATTTCTTTTTACCGATCCCATCTTTTTTTTTCACCTGGGATCCAATCCCACGTGACAAGTGGGGGACAACATCATACAAGATTTGGATTTACCAAAAAATGAAAAGAACAATAGCTAAAATTTGCTCCCCACCCCTACCTCTTCACCTGATGTCAGTTTACGAAGGTAGGGATGACAGAGGGTTGATGTACCCTATTATAGTTTGCCAAGGGTAAGCCGAGTATCCATAGTGGTCATTGCGCAAAGACGTCAGGCATCGATTTAATATTGATCTTCCCCATTCCTTTTCTTCTTCCTCGTCCTTGTCATACGTCATCATCAGCCGGGGCTCAGTCCTAGCTCGTGTCCCGATCACCTTCATGGTAGCCTTTAGCATCGACTCCGCTCCCACCATGATCACCTCCTGCTGTCCTGCATATCTCCAGCATAAAGGCCTACCCAGTCTACATAAATGAGCAAACAGAAAACAAGACTTCACGAGGGTGCTTGGTGAGCTGTTTACCAAAACAAGCTCTATTTCTTGCTTTCCAGGTAGCTCGACACATTGTTGTCAGCTCAAGTACATGTACATATGTTCTCCTCCGGAACAACATGTTTGATCCACATCGATAACTGCTTACTAGAACGGGGTCAAGTGTTTTGGTTAAAGTACTTTGCAATCACTCTCCAAGAATAGAGGTGTGTGAACCATGTCCACCGGAGAACCCAAAGGGCAGCAGTTCCCTTGACATCAAATGATGAAAACGGGTACCATGGACACAAGGATCTGGTCACCCATCTTGTAGGTCCAGCTATCCTCAATGAACATATAGGCTTCCAAGGCAAAATCAGGCAAGAAATCCAAGATTTGGACACCTATGTTGGAGGTAGAGGAGAGGACAAGACAAACAGAAATATAGAGATGGCGAGGGGTGAAAGAGACGTGAAAGACATAGTTGGATGTCATGCACTGGCTGGCACCGTCACTAGTGGCCGAATCTGGTGGTGGCGGCGGCTAATGAGGGGTAAGCTATATCCATCCGTATCTGATCCGTTTTCAGTCCTACTCGGGATTTCTGCTATAAATGACTTTAATTTCCTACTCCAACGGTATTATCATTTTTGGTTGTAGGAAATGCATGTATATCGATAATGAACTATATAAGTTGCCATTGATGTTGTGTATAAATCATTGAAATTGCAGATGGACGCAGCTAAGAGGTTGTACCTAAGATTAATCATTTGTACAATGTTGTACTAAACTGTGCTGGCTTGTAATAATATATTATTAAGACTTTGATGGTCCTTCCAAATGGTATGATCAGCGCCGCCTGTGTTCACTCGAGAAAAATAAGGAAAGGAAACCATACGTGCACATGACCTTGCAAGTAAAGAACTAAAGATCCCATGGGTTGCGTAGGTTGTCTCTTCTAGAAGCTCCGTCCAAAATAACGCGCATACTACCGAGGCCTCTTGCTGAGATTGAGCTAGCTAATCAGGCGCTCCAGCCACAATTGACCATAGCTAAGTAACTAAGTTGGCATAATTCGCTTGATCCACTTGCTTGTTTTAGTGCAGTGTAGAATTTTCTTCCTCTTAATTCCTGCCTTACTCAATCCATATATCAAGATCATGTAGCATCACTAAGTGTTACAATTGGTATATTGCCAGTGAGAAAATGACATGATCATTTCTTTAATATGACTGCCCGGTACACCATGTGACGCGGCAGAAACGTGTGTGTAAGCTCAAAGCGCTGCAACAGATCGTCAATCAGCTAAACACGAGTCGCTGTTTTGAAACTGGTAATCAAAAGTGGGACCCGCTTGTCAGTGAAGTAAAATATGTGCCGTTGTGGGACCCACTTGCCTGTGCCTTCGATGTTTGGACGCTGACGCTTTCCACCGTGCGATACTTCATCAGTGGCTGCCTGATCGAGGTGCGGCAAGCGGAGGGGGATCACCTCGGCAAAAGGAGCTTGGCAGCAGGAGGCAGTCTTGTTGGTGTCTTTTTCTCAACGATCGCTCTTGGCGATGGCGTACGTAGAGGCTGGCTCTCGGCCGCTCGACGAGCTAGGACGGACGACCTCGAGCTCGAGACGGCGACGACGGGCATAGGAGAGCACGACGGCCTCGGGACGGGACAATACAGCATATCTTGTCGTCGGACGTGTTCGCACTGAGATGTGATGCAGCATACTATAGCATGCAGTTCGATGCGATGTAAGAATAAACGTCATGCCACGGAGAAATCAGACCGAACATTTATTAGATTGGGATTTGGATCGGACACATCATGATCTATCCGCCGTCTCTGATATTTTATTTCCATAACCTTTAATAACATGTTCGAGCTCACACACGGCTAGTAGTCGCCAAGCTGCACTTTGTTAATCGGGGACTGAGCTCATACTACTCGCTTTTGACCAAGGCGCATATGAACCACATGGCAAAAATTACAAGGGACAGCGTAAACGCGGGCAGTTCGGTGTAGATTGGCGTGTATATATGGCCGGGCACCACACCACCAACAAAGCTCACAACTTCTTCGCTTCTCTCTCAAGCCTTGTGTGGCCAGAAGCAAGCAAATAACTTGGACTAATCTGCCCTGATCCAGTTCTTGATCTCTTGAGAGAGAGAGAGAGCTAATAATGGCTCCATCGAATTCCCTTGCAAAGATTCCCTCACTCCAGAAGCAGCAGAGACGGCTCCTGCAGCCCCTCAATTCCCCAAAGCACAAGCGTGTCACCGCCGCCTTTCCGGCTGCGTTACTCCAAGATTTCTTCACCGCCAACGGTGCTGCCCAAACATCAGGCCACCTGAAGCTGAACAACGGCGGCAAACAAGCCTCTGATGAGACCCTCACCGTCCACGCCGGTGAGAAGTTCGTATCAGATGGTGCCGGTGCGGTCGGCACAGATTCCATTGCCACACCGGTGGTGAGCGGCACGACCCACTGGTTCAAGAACTCCGAGGACCTCATCGCGTTCAAGGAAGGCAGGCGCCAGAGCTTCGAGTACGGCCGGTACGGGAACCCGACGGTGAAGGTTCTGGAGGACAAGATCAGCGCTCTGGAGCGAGCTGAGGCGACCCTGGTGACATCTTCTGGCATGAACGCCATCGTGGCTACGCTCCTCGCCCTCGTGCCGCCGGGTGGCCACGTCGTCACCACCAGCGAGTGCTACAGCGAGGCACGCGCCTTCATCCGTGATAGGATGGGCAAGATGGGCATCAGATCGACTTTCATCGATCTTGAGGACATGGAGTCGTCCCTAAAGGCTGTTCTTGAACAGAATGACGTGACCCTCTTCTACGCCGACTCCCCGACGAACCCGCTGCTCAAGTGCCTTGACATGAGCCGGATTGCTGAGCTCTGCCACAACAAGGGCGTCCTGGTGTTCATCGACAGCACGCTTGCGTCGCCCATCAACCAGAAGCCTCTCACTCTCGGAGCCGACGTCGTTGTTCACTCCGCCACCAAATACATGGCTGGCCACCACGATGTTATTGCAGGGTGCGTCAGTGGATCCCAAGAACTCATCTCCAGAATACGGTCATGGCACAACGACCTCGGCGGAGCCATCAGTCCGGTAAGTGCGCATCCATCTTGATATCTGAAGAATTATGTTCCACCACCAAATCGAAAGCTATTTATGGAATGGTGAGACTAATTGTATTCCAATTTTTTTTTTTTTTGCAGAACGCGGCCTACATGATCATTCGTGGGCTCAAAACTATGGCTCTCCGCGTCGAGGCCAGTAACCACAATGCACTACTCATGGCACGCATGCTGGAGAGCCACCCCAAGATTCGGCGGGTCCACTACCCCGGCCTTGAGAGCAACCCGTGGCACCAAATCGCCAAGAGCCAGATGTCAGGCTACGGAGGTGTCGTTAGCTTCGAGGTGGCATCAGATTTGCATGGAACCATGAGGTTTATCGACGCGCTAGAGATCCCCTTCATTGCAACATCACTCGGTGGATGTGAGAGCCTAGTGCAGCAGCCGGCAGTCATGTCCTTCTGGTGAGTTCTTGTCGATCATCCTTTGTTTATTACTCCTACTAGACTTCTTAATTATTAATATTTCCAACATGAAAATGCAATCTTACAGAGCATGAAATTTCTTTTGATTATCAGGGGCCAGACTGATGACGAGAAAGCCAAGAATGGGATCAAGGATAACCTTGTGCGGTTCAGTTTCGGTATTGAGAAGTTTGAGGATCTGAGGGACGACATACTCCGAGCCCTTGAGATGATTTAGAACCAACACAGGAAAAACTACATACAATCTTGTAGCTCTCCCCAATAGGCTAGCTAGCTAGGCATGAACTGCTAATGTATGTGTAGGCATTGCACTTGTGCTAACTCCAAAGGAATTCGTAGGTCATTCTTTTATTAAGTTGGAAACTGTTGCTGGCTAGAGTTTGTTGTTGATATGGAATCTAAGATCCAAATATTCCACATATTTTTATACTATTTATTGACACAAATTTTTATTTTCCCTAGTATTTGAGAACACATATTTCTACTTATTAGATAACATATTCTATATTCAGTGACATTTTCCGTTTGCTTCCATATTTCTGTTTCCTCAAGTTACGCTAGGAGTCGCTTGGATGGTTGGAACCCGAAAGAGGAGCTATTTTGCAATTGCTCTTAGTTCTTTACGCTGGTTTCATCCACGATGCACAATGCATGCATGCTGAGTCAGCTTGCACCAGCCTTGCATCTACATCAGCATATTATATAAATTTTCAGTCTCATCTTTTCCTTATTGAAGGAGACTCTAACAGGATTTTTAGAGTAGTTAGTCTCACATTAAACAAACCTTGCCGATTATTGGACTTTCACAAACAGGACAGATGCATGAATTTAGTGAACACGATGTTCATTGTGTCTTAAAGTATTATAGAGGTCCTTGTTTTCAAAGATACTTATAGCGACAATTCACCAAATCAACTCTGCTCGACCTCACGGTTTAGTGGAAAATAAGATAGTACCATGCCGAGGAGCCGCATCTCAACTTGTCTTTTTTATATACTTTTGCCACTATTATAATCGTAGAGGCAGTTTCTGTTAAATGAAGCTATTAATTTCTCTTTAGAGAATAAGGTTGTTCTTTAGAGAAATCGTCTCCAACCTGTATCGTGTAAGATAGTTCTGTTCTCTATATATCTTTTACCTTCTTGCTATATCATCAAAAAATCTACTATATGCTTCTCAATAATTGTACATCAAAATTATGGGGACCTATATCCCCAAGGACTCCTGCTATAAACTACCTCTCGGAATGGTAGCAACATTGTAAGAGTTTTAAAATAATTGCAAGGGTTGACGTTGGTGTTTTATGGGCATGACAAAATTGTAAATTATACAACTAAACCTAGTATAGTAATGTTGTGCTGTTATGATTGTTGGCTAAGAATATAATATATTAGTGGGACTTTGATGGTCCGTCCAAATATTTATGGTCAGTGTCACCTGTCCATTCAAGCTAAATAAGCAAAACCACACTTCCACATGACCTCGCAACTTAAATATGTCAGATGGGCTGCTTGTTGGGTTGTCCTCGGTAAGCTCCGTCCAAACAGCGCGCACATCATCTTCGCATAATCACATGCATTCCACCCGCAATGAACCATTGTTAAGTAGACATTCGCTTTGATTGTTGAGACGACACGCAAGTGTAGAATTTGATTCCTCTCCCTTGCTACTCCGTCCATCAAGATCTTGTTTTTTTTATTGTCATTGAGATAAAAAACTATAATTCAAAATGAATTAGATTTGTATTAAGAAAAAATATGTAAATACTGAAGGGAGTGTATCACAACACTAAAAGCACATTCAACAATGTTGTGGTGCCACTGAATCATAACCGAGGTACACCTTTTGTTAAACATCAGTTGACTCCTAAATAAGACCAAACATCCACATCCACATATGTAAAGAAGGTTCAAAGTGAAAATACGGAGAAGGTAAATCATCATATGATTGATGCATAGATTAACCCTATATACTTTTTTTTTTGCAAATTGTCATATCATTAAGATCATATAGGTTGTGTCTGTTATGAAACCACAGCGGCAAACGACGATATTTTCGAAAATAACTGTGGTAATTTGTGGGCGAATTTGGATAGTTATGGAGGGGGTAGTTGGCGGTTGGGAAGTATCCCATGCTGCCGGTGCTGCTGATCTTCTCCCCTGCTATAAATAGGGGCTGATAACGACGGGTGGAGGGTGAGCTCCTGGTTGTAACTATCCACAGAGAAATAACAAAGCTTCTCGTTCTACCCCCATCTTCTGTGTGTCCACTCATACTGTGAATTCTTGTGTGTGCATTAGTGGTGTGATTGACTAGCTGATCCGGTTGTTTTACAACATGTTATCAGCGCGAGCCTCTACCAAGCTAAAAGATAAGAATCAACTCTGGTAATCGCTACCTACTGATGCACATGATTCTGCCATCAATGGTAAGTGCAAAGAACATGTACGAAGCTTGCTGATTAACAATGGCAAGCAAGACCAAGACTCATGCATTCATGACTAATACTGCAAAACAAGTGCTACCAGAAGATAGCACTAATTAGTTGTCTCTTTCTCTGTTTTTACTACACCTATCCATGTGCTACCAGCAGCTAGCACTTGGTGCTTACTTGAGTGCTGGTCCTGAAGACCAAGCACCACCTGCGCCAGTGGCCCCGAAGTGCCATGGCGAGACCTCCGAAGCAGGTCAGCGCGATGCCTCCGAGCTCGCAGCACCCGCAGCCCCGAAGTGTTGCGGGTTGACGTACTTCATGTGTCGTCTCCACCGACAGCCACCTTGCACCATGCACGTCGTCGCTGTGGATGCAGTGGTCCGTCGCGGAAGTTCCAAGCACCGCCGTGGGGAAGAAGCTCCACGCGCGTGCTATCGTTGTACCCCGTTAATCCGCCGCCTGCAGCTGGTATGGAGTGGTTGCCATGCACCCCGCGCGAGGAGCAAGGCGAGTCCCCGGTCGCAGCCCGAGGCAGAACCGGTAGGGGACCCCACCAAGGGGGATGCGGCCATGTAGCGCCGCCACCACCATCGTGTCGCGGTGGCCATCGGAAAGCGTGCCTCCGTTCAGCCGGGGCCCCGAAGCGCCCCGTGCCTCGCACTCATGGCGAGCTCCTAGTACGGCCGCTGGACCGGAACTCGGAGAAGGGCCCACGCGGTACACCGTCGCCGTGGCCGCCCGTCGTCGTGGGTATCCATCGCCGCGGGCGGATCTAAAGTCCACACAGGCGTGCACCGCCACCATGCCGTAGCTAGCGTCGCCGCGGACTGCGGCCCCGGCCGCCGCAAGGCTCCACCCTCGCTGCAACCACCAAGGGCCGCGGCCTCCCTCTAGGCACGTGCACGCCCGAGGGCTTCGCCCCATCCATCGCCGCGGCGGGCTCCCGCCCGACCGGCGTGCCACGCACCGCCATGGTCCTAGCCGTCGCCGCCCGGGACTCTCGCCCCTTGCTCGCATGCGATCTCCTCCTCCTCATCGGCCGCCATGGGCCTCTACCTGTCCGCCACAAGCCCCGGGCCGGATCCCGGTAGATCCGGTCGAGCTACCGTCCGGGCCGCTGCCACCGCACGTCGCGGACCCCGCCCCGGCCGGCATGCCGCGCGACCACGGCGGATCTCCGCTTGGCTGGCCGCCACCGGCGTGTGCCGCAAAGAGCTTCGCCCGCCCTGCGCGCCGCCTCGAAAGGGGATGAGGGAGGCGCTCCCTTGCAGCATATGCCGCTTACGGCCGACGGCTACGGTTAAACCCTAGCCGCGCCTTGGCCGAGCGGTTTGGCCCAAAGGCCGGCGCCTGATTAAATCAGCCCGTGCGCGCGCAAAGAAAGAAAAAAAGGGAAAGAGACTGGCCCAAATTTCAGCTTTTGCTATTTTACGCTTTAACCCCCGAAGTTTGGTTAAATCACGAAATTAATTTTCCTGGACCATGAAAAAAATTGCAGATTAAACCCTGAAGTGTTTAATTATAGTTTTTCCACATCTAACCCTGCCTTTGTCCGTATTTATTTAAGCATTATTATTTTACGCTCACCGACATGCAGGGAACTTTTCTGGGAATATTCATGACCCGCATAACCGCAATATTTACATGCATAATTTACCTAAAGTAAATTGCATGATATTGCGAGCATGTTGGACATTGCAAAGAAGGAATTCACCCAGCTTGCCTTGGATGGCAGCAACTACCTCACGTGGGCTCAAGATATTGTCATTAACCCGAGATCCATGCGTCTCGGTCATACCATTGCTAAGCCCGAAGTCGGCAAGGAAAAGGCTGTGGTTGTTGACGCCGAGAGTGCAAAGGCTTTGCATTTCTGCGTCATCACATACACCCGGACCTGAAACTGAATATATGACCGAGGAGGATCCGCGGATTCCGTGGGAATCCCCGAAAGATCGCTTTGACCAACAACGAGCCATTGCACTCCCACGAGCTCGGAATGACTGGATTACCCTGCGCTTCCAGGACTATAAGTCCGTGGCGGCGTATAACTCTGCCACTCATCGAATCGTCTCAATGTTGCGTCTCCGTGGCCAGCAGATCACGGTACATCGAGATGATCGAGAAAACCCCGAACACCTTCCACCCGGGCAACATTGTTCTACAACAACAATACAGGTAGTGCGTGGGAAAGTATCAAGTATTTTCCATCTACGAAAATTCGACTAAGCGATATATGTGCCGATACCACCTCCTCATCGTACTTCTATGGGACCCCACCGGAAGTTGGGGATATATGTTGGTTATGAGACTTTGTCCATAATCAAATTCCTAGAGCCTATGATCGGGGATCTTCATACAGCTCGGTACGTTGATTGCATATTTGATGAGGACAATTTCCCAAGCATTAGGGGAGACCGGCATCCTGAAGAATGCCGGAAAATTGTGTGGAATGCAACCGGGATGCAGTCCTTAGACCCACGCACTAGCGAGGCTGAACTAGAAGTTCAACGGATTATAAATTTGCAAAATCTTGCAAATAAGCTGCCGGATGCCTTCACCGATCATAAGGGAGTGACAAGGTCGCATATACCTGCAGTAAATGCGCCGGAGAGAGTGCGGATAGCCCCGAAGGCTACCGACTCGGTGTCACCCCCGATCCTAGTAAGAGGGGGAGACCTCCGGTGCTCGGGACAAAGCCCCACGGAGACGTTCGCGGAGGCACGACCATGAGCCACTTTTCCCACTCCGAGATTCGGTTGAAGAAGCTCAACCCGAAGTTCGGAATGTCCCCGAAGGACACCGTCCCGAAGACGGAGCCCTCGAAGAGGCGACCCAACCTCGAAGTTGGGATGGTCCCCGAAGGGCCCCATCCCGAAGATGGAAATCCCGGTGCATCACGAGCGCTTAAACGCACCGGGAAATCGGAACGCCCTAGCTCGGCCGTTACGGGAAATCACGACAAGCTGGAGGATATGGATGAGATCTCCACTAATTATGTGCACATGGGAGTGTTATTCAACAGAAAGACCACCATTGTGAATGTGAACTTTGCCTCAAAGGTTGCTTGCTCAATGGATCCGGATCCAGAACCAAAGTCCATGGCGTAGTGCCAAAGGCGCTCAGATTGGGATAAATGAAAAGCAGCAATCGAGGCAGAGTTGCGCTCGGTTTCTAAAAGAAGAGTGTTTGGGCCTGCAGTGCCAACACCCCCAAAGGTCATCCCTGTGGGATGGAAATGGGTGTTCCTCCGAAAGAGGAACGAAAATAATAAGGTGGTAAGATATAAAGCGAGGCTGGTGGCACAAGGGTTCACGCAGAGACCCGGCATCGATTATGATGAAACATACTCTCCCGTCATGAGTGGGATCACGTTCCGATATTTGATATCTATGGCAGCTAATCTGAATCTCAAAATGCAGTTGATGGATGTCGTGACCGCATACTTGTATGGGTCACTAGATTCGGAGATATATATGCGAGTCCCCGAAGGGCTCAAGATCCCCGGTCCGAATTCCAAATCACAACATGTATAGTGTACGCCTGCAGCGTGCACTCGTATGGGTTGAAACAATTCGAAGGATGTGGTTCAACCGTTTGAGTAACTATCTCTCGAAGAGAGGTTACACAAACAATGATGATTGCCCTCGTGTGTTCATAAAGAAATCCCGGAGTGGATTTTGCATCATCTCCGTCTATGTTGATGATTTGAATATCATTGGCACCACAGGGGACATTGAGGAAGCTATGGCTTATCTCAAGACGGAGTTTGAGATGAAGGACTTGGGTAAAACCAAGTTCCGCTTGGGCCTGCAGCTCGAGCACCTCCCTGGGGGAGTGTTCGTGCACCGGTCTACTTACACGAAGAGGGTACTTGAAAAGTTTAATATGGGCAAATGCCACCCTCCGAGAACCCCCATGGTGGTCCGTTCACTTGACGTGAAAAAGGACCCGTTCGGACCCAAGCGGGAGAATGAGGAAATGTTGGGACCTGAAGTTCCCTACTTGAGCGGCATTGGAGCACTTATGTACCTTGCGAATTGCACAAGACCCGACATTGCATTAGCAGTCAATCCGTTGGCCAGGTATAGTGCTGCCCCAACCAAAAGGCATTGGGTTGGCGTCAAAACCATTCTTCGGTACCTGCAAGGTACGCAGGACCTTGGGTTGTGGTTTCCAAAGAACCAAGATCCGACCATGGTGTGGTATGTGGATGCTGGCTACATGTCCGACCCACATAACACCGGATCCTAGACCGGTTTCATGTTTCTTTGTGGTGGTGCAGCCATTGCTTGGCGGTCCGTGAAGCGGACCCTGGTTGCCACATCTACCAACCACTCGAGAGATCATTGCACTCTATGAGGCCACATGAGAATGTGTTTGGCTGAGACGGATGGTTGGCCACATCCGGAACTCGTGTGGCTTGGACACCGTCGGTGCGCCCACCGTTATCTATGAGGATAACGCTTCTTGTGTTGCACGGATGCATATTGGTTATGTGAAGAGCAATTATACGAAGCATATTGCTCCAAAATTCTTCTACCCCCATGAGCTCCGGAAGAGTGGTGAATCAATATCCTGCACACTAAGTCATGTGAAAATCTTGCAGATTTATTCACAAAGTCTCTGCCAGGCGTCTAGCTTCTATAGATGCGTTCGAGGAATTGGCATGAGACGACTTAGAGAGTTGCAAGGATCGGGAAGAGAATGAAATCATGATCCCGAAGATCATGTGGTGATCCCGAAGATCACCAAAAGGGTTAGCCCATATCCGTGATCCTAAAGATCATGGGAGTGATCCTGCAGATCACTCGCGTAGTCCTGAAGATTACCAGATTCCGACAACCAACTGTTGTACTCTTTTTCTGTTGGTGAGTTTTTTCCCACTGGGTTTTCTCACGCAAGGTTTTTAACGAGGCAACAGGTGCAACGAGCTTGCGCATGCTATGTACACTTTTCTCCTGCCATTTTTTCCACTCGGGTTTTTGGAGGAGTTTTTAACGAGGCATAGGCATCGCGCGAAAATTCGCCCAAGGGGGAGTGTTATGAAACCACAGCGCCAAACGACGATATTTCCGGAAATAACTATGGTAATTTGTGGGCGAATTTATGGATAGTTATGGAGGGGGTAGTTGGCGGTTGGGAAGTATCCCATGCTGCCGGTGCTGCTGATCTTCTCTCCCCTGCTATAAATAAGGGCTGATAACGACGGGTGGAGGGTGAGCTCCTGGTTGTAACTATCCACGAGAGAAATAACAAAGCTTCTCGTTCTGCCCCCATCTTTTGTGTGACCACTCATACCGTGAATTCTTGTGCGTGCATTAGTGGTGTGATTGACTAGCTGATCCGGTTGTTTTACAACGAGTGTCCGTCGTTTGTCTTTTCTCCGTCGAAACAAGGATCAAGACCACATTCGCATGCTTATTTTTAGTGAGCTAATCAACGGCTATAGCAAGTGGTAAACAAAGCTAAATAATGTAATCAGAAGTGGGCCACACAACTTTGTTATGTCGCATACATACCGTGTTAATATGATGTCCGTTAGAAGTGGGCCATACAACTTTATGTCACAATACATACCGTATTAATATATTGTCACTTCGGCTAGTATAATAATTTTGTTTTATTTACTGTTTGTCGTGCCGTGAAGTATTTATTGTGCTACTATATTCTGCATTATTTTGGTTTAATGAGTTTTTACTCATACAAAAATATTTAAAAATATTCATAGGTAAATTTTATGTTATATAACTTTCATTTCATGTTTTGACATGTGTGCTACCTTAAGTTTTTGTGTATCCTCACATTGTTTTTGTATATTTGGATTCTTGTGCACCAAAATTTCTATGAACCTTTCCATGTTTTTATTTTTGATTGATGTGTAATAATACTAGTTAAAATAAATTAGAATTTAGACAGTATTTTTAAAAAATATTTTATACTTGAACTTATTCTACTAAATATAGAAATTTATTCTAAAGAATTCGATTTTTTCTTGAACATGTGATATTGTTTTTGCAATCAATGTAATTATTCATGTCGAAAGTTTAACATTTTCCTTACCCAAAGGAATTTTTCTCATTTGAGACAAAAATTTTGTTCTTAGTTAATAGATTTTCTTAAAATGTAAAATCTTTTTTTAGTAAATAGAATACTTTTATTTAGCTTAGGGTATTTTAATAATCATACACATGTTGTTTTGTTCTCAAACAATTTAACTTTGTTTTATTGGATTTGGAATTTCTCTCGCTTATTTTGCAATCAACGGTGGTCTAATAGTTTTTGTTTATGTTATATTATGAATATATTTAAGAAATGAGTAGTTAAATACTTCAATTTTTTGAACATGCGTGTGTAAAACAACCATGGTTTCAAAATGGAACTTCTTTTTATTAATGCTTAAACCTTTCTACAACATTAAATTCATGGATCTATTTTTTGCTTTGTTATATTTTCTAAGTAAATATTGTCTGACATTATTTGTTGTTTTAACTATCAAAATTATTTGTTTTCAAGATAGAATAACTTATAATTAGATCTAAAACTTTCTTATGAAGATGAAACTATTTCACTTGTGAGCTAGGTAAGAAAAATTTAATGTGTTACTATAAATATTCTATATTTCAAATATCTACTTTGCATTACATTGGTCAATATACGAAATTAATGAGAAGGGCCACGATCAAAACCAAAAGAAGAAGGCAAATTTTGCTCGAGAACACTAAAAATGTGGTATTTGCTGAAAGACATCATTTTTTTCTTTAATTTGCTGGTGGACACTGCAACTTCGTGGATATTTGTTGTGACACACTTTTGTAGTATCAAGTAAGGAAAAATTTGTTGTGGCACACTCCAAAACATGGTTTCGGATACAACACACCGCAAAAGTAAAAACTATGTGAGACATAGTACAAACTTGTGGATATTAGCTACAACACAAGTAAAAGCAAAAGGAAACGTTATTGTTAATTTTTTATCCGGATGCTCAAAATATGTTACAAGCTAAAAAAACTTTGCATAAAGATACATTGGTACATTCTCTATCTATGTAATTTTTGTCCAGATTTTTATCTAATATTTAAATACATTTTTATGAGGAAAAATATTTATTTTTTAAGTCTAGCTATATGAATACTTGAATAAATATCTGGAAAGAATCACATAGATAGAGAATGTAACAATGTATTTTTATGCAAAGTTTCAACTTGTAACGTATTTTGAGCATGCAGATAAATTTTTGAAACTATTATTTCCCTCTCCATTAATGTGTCGCAGATAATATCCACAACTTTGTAGTGTGCTCCACCTAATTTTGATTTTTATAGTGTGTTGTACCCGAAACCATCATTTTAGAGTGTGCCACAACAAATTTCCTCTATCAAGTAATTATTTCAACACTTTTACTCATAATACATTACAATTTATAATGTACAGTGATATAATGCTGCATTAGATATCCATGCGACAAAGTTTAAACTATAACGTATTTCGAGTAAGGAGGTAAAAACGTTGAAATAATTAGTTGATATTATTCCAAAAGTGCACCACAGAAAATATCCACAAAATTGCAATGTCGGCCAGCAAATTAAAGAAAAACAGAAGATGTCTTTCAGCAAATATCATACTTTTAGAGTGTCCTGGAGCAAAATTTGTCAAAGAAGAAAAGATACTATCGTACACCTAAATTACTGGGCCGGAAATGTGAAAGAAATACTATAAACTGGGCCGAGAAGACGAGTAGGGGTCCAAAAAGTTAGTACCGTGGGCGGAGATATGGTTCCCGAGCGGAAACGCCCACCAGCAGCTCCTTGAGCGCCACGGAAACGTCTCAGCGAGTCAAATGCCGCGTCGTCAGCTTGCACCCATATATATTCACGGCGGGGGACCAAACCGAAGTCATCCAGACACAGAAAAAACTTTGCGCCTTTGCACATAGAAAACGATCCACTTGGGAGTGCTCGCGGCCTGGCGGAAGAAGACGCCATGGCAGCGACGAAGGAGGCCGTTCTTCCTGTGGCGGGGCGGCGGAACGTGCTGGTGACGAGCGCTCTGCCGTACGTGAACAACGTGCCGCACCTGGGCAACCTTGTCGGCTGCGTGCTCAGCGCCGACGCCTACGCGCGCTACTGCCGCCTCCGCGGCCACAACGTCCTCTTCATCTGCGGCACCGACGAGTACGGCACAGCCACCGAGACCAAGGCCATGGAGGAGGGCTGCTCCCCTCGCGAGATCTGCGACAAGTGAGACATCCACATCCCGCAGCATCATCTGATTCCACAAAGCAATCGTATACCTTTTTGTGTATGACAGCTCGTAACAATAGACTCTTCCTATATATCTCTGCAAACACAGGTACCATGAGATTCATAAGCAGGTGTACGAGTGGTTCGACATCAGCTTTGATCACTTCGGCCGCACGTCGACCCCCAAGCAGACGGAGATCTGCCACGGCATATTCCGCAAATTGCTGGATAACAACTGGCTTTCAGAGAACACGATTCAACAGGTTGCTCTGTCATTCAACAAGTTCCACATACTCTGTTTGTTTTTGCATTTTCTCGCAAGTGTGCCGCCTATGCTGTTTCTAATTTCTGTTAAACTTGTACCTCTGCTGTATTCTGGTCCAGCTCTACTGCAACTCGTGCCACAAGTTCTTGGCTGACAGGCTCGTGGAGGGCTCATGCCCCAAGGAGGGCTGCGGCTACGACTCTGCACGCGGTGATCAGTGCGACAAGTGCGGGAAATTGCTGAATCCAACTGAGCTGATCGATCCCAAGTGCAAGGCATGTGCATCTGGGAATCTGAACCAGTCCCTCGCTCCTGCCAGCAATGGGTTTACAAACCTTCTTGTGCTGAACTCTGACCAATGTTCATGTACTGCAGGTTTGCACGTCCAGGCCCTCTGTCCGCGAAACTAATCACCTGTTCATGGAGCTCCCTCTGCTGAAGGAGAAGCTGGAAAAGTACATCAACGAGGCTTCTGGAACTGGAACCTGGAGCCAAAACGCCGTCCACACAACAAATGCTTGGCTCAAGGAAGACCTCAAACCTCGCTGCATAACCAGGGACCTGAAATGGGGCGTCCCTGTGCCACATGACAAATATAAGGACAAGGTTAGTCATCTGTTCACCTAAGATGAGTAGGGAGTTTCCATCTAGGGCCCTGCATTGAGATTATATGAACATGTCCAGGTGTTCTACGTCTGGTTTGATGCGCCAATAGGGTACATATCCATAACGGCGTGCTACACACCCGAGTGGGAGAAGTGGTGGAGGAACCCTGAGAATGTTGAACTCTATCAGTTCATGGGCAAAGATAATGTTCCATTCCATACGGTAAGATCCTTTGGAAGACCCAGTTTGGCCTCCACTACCCTTTGTCAGATGTGTTCAATAAAATCTTAATTTATGTGTGTAATAATTTCTCAGGTCATGTTCCCATCTACGCTACTTGGCACGGGCGAAAATTGGACTTTCATGAAGACAATTAGTGTCACAGAATATCTGAATTATGAAACAGGTTTCCCCGCTTATTTTCTATTTCAGCAGTTTGTTTAGTCTAGCTTCCTCCCTCTCTCCTGAGCATGGGCCTAAGCATGGGCCCTCTAAGCAGTACAAAACTATTGTACAAGCTAAATTTCTTTATAATCTACATACAGGAAAGTTTTCTAAAAGTAAGGGCATAGGAGTATTTGGCAATGATGCAAAAGACACAAATATTCCTCCTGAAGCATGGCGATACTACTTGCTTAGCAATCGTCCTGAGGTTAGATTTTGAAATTCATTATTGATATATCTTTGTCCATACATGCCTAAGATATTTTGTATTAATATTTTTCTTTGAACGCCTCAGGCATCAGATACACAGTTCAATTGGGCAGATTTACAAGCGAAGCTCAACAACGAGTTGCTAAATAATTTGGGAAATTTCATAAATCGAGTGCTAAGCTTCATTGCAAAACCAAAGGGTCTGTGGAAAAGAATAGTCTTACCGCATTGAATATGATCTCTCCATAGTTCATTGATTCTGCATGACAAAGGATGTTTGTAACTAACGACTTATGAATCTGCTGTTGCAGGAGCTGGTTATGGTTCGATCATTCCTGATGCACCAAATGCAGAGTCACACACACTGACACAAGTACTAGCAGAAGAAGTTAGCAAGTTGGTTGAACAATATATTGATGCAATGGACAAGGTAACAAATTATTTTTGGATCAAATGTGTTTTATTAGTCAATAACCTAAAATAGTACAGCATCTTAAACCTGAGGCCCTCATGTAATATCAATATTTTCCATTAAACAGGTCAAACTAAAACAAGGACTGAAGACTGCAATGGACATTTCCATCAAGGGAAATCAATACCTACAAGTAAGACTTGATTCTTTCATTTTAAAATTTTCTTGGCGTTAAACTCTAATTTTCTACCTGTATGTGCAGAATAGTAAGTTTTGGAAGCTTTACAAACAAGATCCAGCAAGTTGCGCCATTGTGATGAAGACTTCCATTGGACTTATACACCTCCTGGCTTCTTTGCTGGAGCCTTTCATGCCGTCTTTCTCGAAAGAAGTATATAAATGTCCCAGATTTTACAATGACAGATTACTTGCATTTCTGTATAACGTTCCTGTGAATCTAAAATATTTTACCCTTCAGGTCCTGCAGCAGCTGAATCTATGTCCAGAGGAACATCTATCATTTTCTGATGAAAAGGGGGATAGAGACAGATCACGAAGGCCTTGGGATCTCATGCCATCAGGCCACAGGATAGGGACACCTGCACCACTGTTCAAAGCATTGGTATACACTTTTGCATGTTCATCATTTTGTCTCGTTGCCTTCATTTCATTGATGCAATGCCATTATGTGCAGGGAAACGATGAAGTGGAGAGCTTTAGGGAAAAGTTTGCAGGCAAACAAGATAAAAGATGAGCGAGGGCTGAAGTTTCAGCTCTGTTGGAAGCCATAAACTATAGTTAATACTATACATAATTTATATTTCTGCTTCATAGAGCTGTTAACTTGCAGCAATGTAAGTTGTAAAGGGTGAATTCTGATGTGGAAGCAAATTTCTTACAGGATGAGATTGTATTCCACAAATGCACATAAACTGAATTTCATGTAGAAACATTTAGCGTCTTTGTCTAATAGTCAGTTGACCAGTACATAGTTCTACAGTTGATCATGATAATAAGGTGATGTACCCTCAACTTATGTGCGCCCATGTCATAGAAAACATTATTCATAGATTCATATCTGGGGGTTGCATCCTGTTTTATCCAAATTATCATATGTATGATAGAGGTGGGTAGCGCCAAATGAGGAAAAGCTTGTACAACATCATTTGAGATGGTTTGGACTACAGAGGCCTTAAGAGGCACAGGTGGAGGCACAAGTAAGCCATGCTGATATAGAGGGAAACCAAACTAGACATGGGAGGAGTTTGTGAGACATGGATAGGAGCGCGCGGAAACTAGCATTCCACGCGTCATAACCATGACTTTGAATATTTGGCCTCAGCTGTTTTACCATAACCTTGTTATCCATACATTTTTCCCCTTTGTGCCTTTTTTTTCTTTTTCTGTCTTCTTTTACTTTCTATGACCTTTTTTATTGGTTCCTAATGGTTCTTGACTTCTTGTGGGTTTCGATTCTAGTCAGCCGAAACATGCTCAGAACCAAAAGGCTTTGTTGTTGTCCTATAAAAATGGCTGGGTTCTGGCCAAAGTAACTCATTACAGGAAGAACAGGGAAGCATCATAAGGCTGATTTCATGTTCCATGCAAAGGATTCTATCTTGGACAGGAACTAACAGGAAACAGTGGCTACCTACAACTGTGATGAAATTATTTTCTTGTGGATACAGAATCTGGGCTATATGGCCCAAGCCTCAAAGTGACCCATGCAACATTTGCATACGCATAACAAACTTTAGTGAATGAATGTTCATGCGGCATTGGTATGTTTCACAGAAGCATTTTAATTTTCAGAACATACGTTGTTAGGGGATTCATTTGGTCATGCGGCTCGGGAATAAAGTTGTGAAACTTCAGATTTAGCTTCCTTGTTTATATCATAGTAAAACCAAGAGGAATCGATTTAGCACATTGAAGCTGCTTCCCTGAAACTAGCTACCATTGTATCAATTCTAGCTACCATTGTAGCGGTTAGTGCCATTTCTTCTCAAAGCGCCAATTTAAAAGCGAACAGCTAGAAGCTCCCGCATCAGAAGCTGGAATTGAAGCACAGTACAACCTACGAAGCCTGGAGTATAATTAGAAAGTAAAGAAAGAATCGGGAACATGAGGAAAACAATTTGATGCACACTAAAGAGTGAAACTGTCATTTGCCTCAATATTCAGAAAAATCTATCATTTGATCAAGACAAAAGATGACTACAATCTTTTTTTGAGGGGAAAGATGAATACAATCTTGTCTGGCACTATTAGCTAATCTAAGAAAAATGAAAAAAACAAACAATTAAATCCACAAATAAAAGAAGTTCCACAGTGCAGATTAACATGCTGAATACGTTTCACCTGTGAAACTTTCAAGTACTTTTAGCAATTTCATTGCATGTGTATCATTACTAATTACTAAGGTGAAATACTTACTAGCAGAGTAGCATGTAGTAGCTCCAGCTATCAAAAATTGAACTACTTTCAAGAGTATAGCCGTTGCCTCCTTGTGCAGCAGTTACTTAATCTGCATATCAAGGTGGGCCTAAAAGTATGCATCATAGTCCAAAATAAATTTCCAAAAGAATTACTTGATAATAGGATAACTGATGAAATAATATCAGGTTTCCTGACCACTTAGATAGCAGATTAATGTTGTCATGACAATTTGTGTCCTGGAGGTCCTGAGTTCGAATAAGGCTCCTTGCTAAATATAAGCATGGGGAAGGCTTGCCTAGAAATTCCCTTTCCTGGAACCCACAATGTGTTAGAGCTTTCAGCACTGGGTCTGGCTATGTTGTCACATGCAGAATCTGTTGTGTTATGAACGAAAATTCAGGACCCTCTCAAATACGAATAGGAAAATGATAAGTTTCAGTCAAGCTTTACAAAGTTCAATACCTTCCCAATCCTTGGTAAATTGTACAATCTTTTATTACCAATCTGCAAAGATTAGAATGAACGGAATTGAGATAACAAGCCCATTGGTTGGCCAGCTCATCATAAGAATTTACACAAGTGTGTAGAAGTAAGAAACCAGGCATATGGGGGCAAGGCCAAAGTTTCAAAATCTTAAAACTCATTTGTATGTTGTAGTAATACGGTAATACCTTATAATATCTGGAACTCAATTCAGAATTTGACATGGAAAACCTCATCAACTTGCAAGTTTTAAAAGGGTAGAGAAGTTTAATCCACATCAGCAAATTCACCAATCTGAACCCGTTACCTTGGGGGCTGGCATAACACGAGTTATCCAACGCAACTGAAAAAATCATCTAGCAGTACTCTGTCAGCTGTTCTAGACTAACTAATGCTACATGACACCAGTTGCAGAAATGTCAATCGTGCTTGCAGTACACCTCATTTGTAATGTGATCTCATGTAAGCAGTCATAAATTGCACCAGTGGCAGCATGTGACTTATCCTTCACAATAAACTCATGAACCACGCCATTCAGCTCAATGCAACTACAACCAGGAACTTTCTCTACTCCCAAATGTCTCATCATAACCCTCACTTTATCAGCCTTCTTCCTCATGTTTGACTGTGCATACATGGTAGCCAGTAGCACATAGATTCCACTATCACTCGGGTCAAGTTCTACCAATTTCATTGCTGCCTTTTCGCCAAGGGTGATGTTGCCATGCATCCTACAAGCAAAGAAGAGAGCACCCCAAACTACTGCGTCAGGATCCATAGGCATGCTGTTTACTAGCTGCTCTGCTTCATCCAAATGCCCAGCTCTGCCTAACAAGTCTACCATACATGAATAATGTTTCATTTTTCTCTCAAGGTGATATTTTGAGCTCATAAGGGAGAAAAATTTTCGACCTTCTTCAACCAAACCCGCATGACAACATGCAGACAGAACCCCTATAAATGTTATCTCATCTGGCTGCAATCCAAGCTCTATCATTCTCTGGAAGTACTTTATGGCCTCATCTGCATGTCCATGATTTGCTAGACCACATATCATTGCTGTCCAGGTAAGTGCATTTTTCTCTGGGATTTCTTTGAAAAGGCATATGGCCTTCTTTATGTTCCCACACTTTGCATACATGTCAACAAGAGATGTGCCAAGAGCAACACTAAGAGAAAGTCGATATCTGTCAATATAATGGTGAACCCACATCCCCATTTCTAGTGCCCCAAGCTGCGAGCAGGCAGATAGGAGATTGACCATGGTGATTTCATTAGGATCCACATTTGCCTCCTGCATCTCATGGAACAGCGCAATTGCCTCCTTGCCCAGCTTACGCTGTACATAACCAGTCATCAGAGCATTCCATGGGAATACATCCCTTTCAGGCATATCATCAAACAATTTCCGTGCGTCTTCCATCATCCCAAGCCTCGCATGCCCCAGAAGCATAGTGGTCCATGAAACGATTGTCTTTTTGTCAATCCTTTCAAACACCGACTTCGCCAGCTCTAAATTGCCACACTTGACATACATGTCCATCACCGCGTTCATCAACTTCACTGTGCACCTCACACCGTTGCTCTGCACATACCCGTGCAGCCTCTTCCCAAGCTCCAGATCCTGAAGCTGCGCACACCCTGACACAGCCCCAATCATCGTGACCTCATCAGGCCTCACCGATCCATCCTCTGCCATCCTCCAGAACACCTCCAACGCCTCCCTTGGAAGGCCCCTCCGAACATACCCGCCGATCAGCGTGTTCCACGAGACGAGGTCTCTAACGGGACTTTCATCGAACAGACTCCGCGCGTGCACCACGGGCCCAGAGGCTGCCAGAAAATGCATCGCGGAGTTCAGCACGAAGACGTCGGCACCGAACCCAAGTCTGCGCACTTGGCCGAGGACCGCGGCACCACACGCCGAATCCCTCATGCGCGAGCAGGCCTTGAACAGGAACGGGAACGTGAGGTGGTCCGGGCGTGCGGAGCCAGAGCGGAGGAGGGAGCGGTAGAGCGGGAGGCAGCGGTCGAGGATCCGGCCGCGATCCGGGCAGAGGGATAGCGCACGGAGCACGGCGTTGTAGGGCGCAGCGGAGTCCGGCGGGGAAGGCAGGGAGGCGAGGAGCGCAAGCGCGTGGAGGAGCGGGCGCGGAGACAACTGAGAAGAGTGGTCGGAGAATGCGAAGGCGGCGACAAGTCGGGGGCCGAAGGGGTTGAGGGATGGGGAGGAGAGAATGCCGGAGATGATGACATGTGCGTGGAGCTGGAGAAGGAGGCGGAGCGGCGGCGGCTGGCCGGCGGTGAGGAGGGCCAGCAAGCGGGAAGGCGGAACGGGAGGCATCATTCAAGCAGGACAGCAATTTGGCCCGGTCTATGACACGTGCCCATTATCGTGCAACGAGTCACCGCATTAGGGTGTGTTTGTTTCAGTGGATTGCCTTGATTGTCTTGGGTTGAGTTTTGGACGAGGCTATTCAATCCATATTTTTGTTTTATCGTCAGTCTGATATGATGAACAGAAATAAAGAATATGTTTCAAAAATATTGGATGAGTATATTCGAAAAATTTGATAGGACAGATCTCTTCAACTTGTCTAAGTATGATATATAATTAAAGATAACTAACATATTATGATATTAATTAGTATACTTTATCACGAGATCAAGATAAATAAACATTAATATATTAATTAATGTGCAAAGACATGTTGATTACAATATAATTATTGATAATTGCCTTTTTAGTGTTAATTATGAATTGTAGTACCGTGATTATTGTTTATACAAATGAAAGTAGGCTAATTAGTGTACGATTAACTACTATTATTTGCAAATAAAAATTAATTACTCGTATTCAACTTTTTCTCATCCCTCCAATCGTTACAAACAATGAAAGATTCTATCCAATCAAATAAATAACGACTTGAAAATATGGATGAGATGATCCTATGCAACCTTGACGTCTAATCAAACGCACCCTAACCGAATATCCATGGCCGAGGTGCCGATGAGAAATTTGCTATTTTGCTCACCCACGACCGACCAGAATAAGGGAGCCGTAGCTGAGTTACTCGACCACCCATAACCGAGGCTTCGACACAATATCCATGGAATGTTGAGTTGACGCCATTATCACACATGTAAAATGCCCATGAGCCTTTTTTCTCCGAAATTACCCTCATCCTTCTTCTTCCACCCTCCACAAGTTGTCATTGGCTCACCAAAGGTCCGCCAACCACCGCATGCTCGAGCTCGCCGTCGGTCTGTTTGTCGTCGGTCGGTCGAGCTCGACGCCTCCAACACGAGGCCGCCCGTCTTCGCCATGCCCGGGTTTGCTCACCGCCCCGCACCCGGTCCGCGTGCTCGTCGCCGCCCGCCGTTGCCATGCCCAGGTCCTTCGCGCGAGATCGCTAGTCCACCCTCACGTTCGAATGACACACACACAAGCTCGCCGCAGGTTCGTAACGGTTGCCGGACCTAAGGTCCGCCCACGCGACAGCCGTGCTTGCACTCACGGCCGGCTTGAGGCGGGGCGAACTCGAGCTCATCGCGACGGGCGAAGGCGAGAGATGCCGGTGTAACACCCCAAAATTTTAAAACATAAATCAAATTCAAAATTTGTGACTAATTTAAATTTTTAGGATTTTATTAATAGACTCACATATTTTCGAAAACAAAACTTCATAATTAAATTAAACTAGAGAGGAAATCGACATTTTATGAATAACAAAAATTTACCTTGAGAAGTGATTGTTTGTTTTCAACTTTCTCTAATTTATTTATGATTGTTGCACCAAATTTTCAAAACTCCAAATTTCTCCAAATTCAATCTCAAATCCAAATACCAAAAATCTAGATAAAAAAGCCTTTTTCCCCTTATCCGGACCAAAAATCCCCTTCTTCCTCTCCCCCTTGGCCCAAACCATCGCAGCCCACATTTTTTTCCCTCCCCTTGCCCGGCCCAAACCGCATCGGACCACCTCTTGCTTCCGCATCCGACGACCCCCTCTCCATTGCACGCTCCCGACGAAAACTTGACTCTCCAATTGTCGGGTACCTAGATTAGGGAACCCTAATCGGGGTACTTAATCACTATCATGGTCGGCTAACGACTCCGTCTTGCACGCATAAAGGATACGGAAGTGGGGCCCGGAACCTCCGCCTCGCCCGACCCCAAGTCGGGCGAGGTCCACGACTTCCGCCTCGCCCGACCCCGGGTCGGGCGGGCCCACGATCTCCGCCTCGCCCGACCCTGGGTCGGGCGGGCCCACGATCTCCGCCTCGTCCGACTCGGCGTCGAGTGGGACCGCAATCCTCGCCGCGTTTGCCTTTGCTTCTCGGAGAAGCGACCTCACCCACCGGATGGGGAGGAGTTACGGCGGGCCGGTAGGCGCAATTACGGCGCACGGGAACTCGTCTCATCAACGGGACGCGATGTGACCAGCGCAGTACCCTCCTGTCCCGTCCCGCGGCGCCGCACGCTCGCGCTAGCTTAGGCTGCAGAGCGGCGTGATCATTACCAAGCCCATGATGGCTCGTGGACCGGGACGGAGGCCGGGCGATTGACGAGACAACGCGTGGCTGGCCAACGGTGCAAGCCTAGGCCTCGTGAGGGCTACGAAAGCCGGGCCCGCGGCCTCGCCTCGCCCGACTCCGGGTCGGGCAGGTGGACCGCTTCCGCCTCGCCCGACTCGGGATTCGGGTGGGCCCGGCGGTCCTCGCCTCTCCCATCCTGGACTCGGGCGGGCTCGGCGGTCCCCGCCTCGCCCGACTCGGGGGCAAATGGCTTCCTCATGAAGCCTCGCAGGTGAACAGGGATCGCCATAACTCCGCTCGGGAACTCACCAATCCACGGGGATCGGGTGAGATCGGCGCAGCTCCTCTTGTCTCATCTTCACGCGCCGCCGACACCCCCGGCTCAACGACAAGACGGAGGCGCCAACACCATCTCTGCCGAAGCCATGAT
Organism: Chloris gayana; assembly: GCA_031894775.1. Lineage (NCBI taxonomy): Eukaryota > Viridiplantae > Streptophyta > Magnoliopsida > Poales > Poaceae > Chloris > Chloris gayana. The sequence continues at coordinate 143,493 of JAUNZO010000447.1, forward strand.
GAACGGGAGTGACGGATGGAGACCGCCATGCGACGGGACGGCTGCCACGGTGAAAAGCATGGCATTGACTCCGGCGCTACCAATCGAGACCGATCGTACGCCGCACGACCGGAGCGCCCAAAGCGGCCCGCATGCGAGCGGGTTAATGCACAGCGGCCCCGACCCCACTTGGGACGACATGTAGTAACTCGACCCCACCCGTAAGTGGCCCGGCCCTTGGACTATAAAAGGGACCCCACGCACGCGCGCAAGGGGGACGGACACACAACACGGATTGAGCTAATCAAACTCATCACACACACACATCCTAGAGCACATTGCACACGGAGGCTTGGAGCAACCCTCCTCCCTCGCATCCTTTGTAGCCCTTTTTGCAAGACAAAACACGAACAATCCTCGAACCGGACGTAGGGTTTCGATCGCCCGAACCAGTATAAACCACGCTCTCCTAAAACATCCAAGGCCTATCCGAATAGTAGCGTCGATCCCCTCCAAACACAAATTCACTTGTCGGCCGGTTTCACAACACCGACGGTTGGCGCGCCGAGAAGGGGACCTCGACGCGTTCGACGATCTTGAAGATGGCGAGCCACACCGTCGACCGGACTCGAGGCGCCCTCGTGACCTTCGGGAGCCCGGAGTTCATCGTGGCCGGAGCCGGGAGCCCGTCGCGCGTTCTCCCGCCGACCTCCCGGTCTCCACACCACTTTCCCGCCGTGTCCGCCGGCGCGGAGCTCGCGGGCACGGCGGACTCCGGCGGTGGGTCCGATACCGCCGGCCACCACCCCTCACGGGAGTGCATGATGGTGGAAGACGTGGACACCGGCGACACCGACGGCATCAACGACATGGGCCGTGCGGCCCGGCGGCCGCCGGGCTCCCGGCCGAGGCAGCGCCGCCGTCCGCGGCGGTAGACGCCGGCGGTGCCGGGAACGCACGGCCGCACGCCACGGTGCCACAACAGCAAACCCCTCCGGGAAGCCCCGCGCCCGAGAGGAGGACGACCTAGAGCAGCTGCTCCGACGCCGACGCGAGGTCGCGGAGACCGAGCGGCGGTTGAAGGAGGAGCGCGAACGCCTCGAGTGCGAGGTAGCGCGGCGCCGAGCGCAGCGCGAACTCGCTCGCCGGCGTGGGCGCGAAGCCCAAAGAAAGATCCCGGACGAGGCAAACCACCTCGTTCCCGTGTACGAGAGGCCCAGCCGGAACGTGGCTGCGGCCGCGACACCGATGCGCGCGCTTCCGCAACCGGTCAATGAGGACCAGCGGAGGATCCAAGAGGAGGTCGGAGACCTCCCGGACTTGGCGGCCGTCCAGCGAGGCCGAGCGTGAGCAAAGCTCCGCCGCGCGGCGAAAGAGGCCGGTGCCTCCTACCACACGCCAAGCCGGCCCGGGGACCGAAGGATTCGGCCCACCCAACCGCCGAGCAAAGCGGAACCGGGAACTCGCCGTCGGTTCGGCGGCGGATGGGCGAGTCGCGCGACGCACGCGATACCACGACCGCCCGGCGCCGGGAACAAAACCGCGCTCCAAGGCGCGAAGCCGAGGACCACGGGTACGCCCTCCGGCGCGGAGGGCGATTCGATCCGGAGGAGGATAAACCACCGGTAATGACGGGGCCCAAAGCCTTTGGGCCTGCCATTCGGCGGGTTCCGGTCCCCCGGCGATTCCGGCCCCCAGCGAGCATCACCAAATACAACGGGGAGACGAACCCCGCATTATGGCCGGAGGATTACCGCCTAGCATGCCAAGCCGGCGGCGCCACCGACGAGCGGTTCATCATCCGCAACTTACCACTCTTCTTGGCCGATTCGGCCGAGGATGTGGCTCGAGCACCTCCCGGAGGGCTCGATCCACGATTGGTGGGACCTGGAGGAGGCCTTCATCGGCAACTTCCGGGGCACATACACGCGCCCGGGAACCCGTGGGACCTCGGGACCTGCCGGCAGCGGGCGGACGAGTCCTTGAGGGACTACGTCAAACGCTTCTCCCGCAAGTGCAACACGCTCCCCAACCTCGCCGACGCAGAGGTGATCTCGGCGTTCATCGCCGGCACCAATAACGAGGGCTGGTGCACGAGCTCGGCCGCAACAACCCGCGCACCGTCAAGGAGCTACTCGACGTGGCAACCAGCCACGCCTCCGGAGAAGACGCCGTGGATGCCCTCCTTCATCGAGCCAAGGGCAAGGCGAAGCGGAACGAGAGTTCCGGAGCGGGCCCATCCGCCCCGCACGACAAGAAGCGTAGCGGAGGAAGAGTGGCGACCAGCACCGCCGCGACACCAACCTCGTCGCCGCCGCCGAGCGCAAGCCGAAGAAGCCGACCGCCGACGACGGCAACAAGGGCCAGCACTTCGAGAAGATGCCGGAGGCGCCGTGTCCCAACCACGGCCGACCCGTCAACCACGCCCTCGGGGACCGCGGGCCGATGCTCAAGTTCCCGGGCACGAAGGCAAGGAAGTTCGACCCCAAGAACCCCGGCCCCAAGAACGACGACGGCGACGACAAGGACGCGGACGGCGGTTTCCCGCAAACCACCGGCTGCCTCATGATCTTCGGGGAGGCGGGACCGGCTCTTCCGAGCGGCACCGGAAGCGGGAGCGGCGCGAGGTCTACGCCGCCGAACCTCGCGACCCCGACCTACCTCAAGTGGTCCGAGGCGGCAATCACGTTCGACCGCAGCGACCACCCCGAGCGCGTTCCCCGACCCGGACGCTACCCGCTCGTCGTCGACCCCATCGTCTCCAACAAGCGGCCGACCAAGGTACCGATGGATGGGGGTAGTGGTCCGAATGTTACGTATGCAGAGACTCTTGATGCCATGGGGATCGGCCGCTCTCGGATCCGGCCATCGGGTGAGCCCTTCCACGGGGTTGTGCCCGGAAAGACGGCTGTGCCACTCGGGCAAATCGACTTGCCCGTCACCTTTGGCACGCCGATCAACTACCGCACGGAGACCCTCACCTTCGACGTGGTGGACTTCCCGGCGCGTACCACGCCATCCTCGGGCGACCATGTTACGCGAAGTTCATGGCCGTCCCCAACAACATCTACCTCAAGCTCAAGATGCCGGGTCCGAAGGGGATCATCACCGTGAGCACGTCGGTTCAGCGTGCTTACGAGTGCGAGGTGGAGTGCTGCGAGCCGGCGGCGGCGCTCATCAACAAGTCCGACTTCCCACAGGTCGCGACTGCGGAGTCGGAGGACACGCCAACCCCAAAGAAGGCGGTCGGCTCTTTCGAGCCGGCCAAAGACACCAAGATGGTGCCCCTCGACCCCGCCGACCCCGAGGGGAAGAAGGTCATCATCGGGTCCGCGCTCTCCGACAAATAGGAAAGCGCGCTCGTCGAGTTCCTACGCGCCAATAAGGACATCTTCGCGTGGAAGCCCTCGGATATGCCGGGAATCCCAAGGAACATCGCCGAGCATTCCCTCAACATCAAGCCGGGGTCGAAACCGGTCAAACAACGACTCCGCCGCTTCGACGAGGAGAAACGCCGGGCAATTGGAGAGGAGTTAGCAAAGCTCCTTGCCGCCGGCTTCATCAAAGAGGTGTACCATCCCGAATGGGTTGCCAACCCCGTACTTGTAAGGAAGAAAACCGGGAAATGGAGAATGTGCGTTGACTATACGAGTCTCAACAAGGCGTGCCCAAAGGATCCGTTTCCCTTGCCACGCATAGACCGAGATAGTTGATCGGACCGCGGGGTGCGAAACCCTGTGTTTCCTAGATGCCTATTCGGGTTATCATCAAATTCCGCTAAGGATTGATGATCAAGAGGCCACCGCGTTCATCACGCCCTTCGGCACGCATCGTTACGTCACTATGCCGTTCGGGTTAAAAAATGCGGGAGCCACATACCAACGCTGCATGATCAAATGCTTCGGTGACCTCATCGGACGCATTGTGCAAGCATACGTGGACGACATCGTAGTCAAGTCCACTCGGACCGACGATCTAGTCGCCGACCTCGAAGCCGTGTTCCGGCGGCCGAGAGCCCACGGAGTCAAGCTCAACCCCGAGAAATGTGTCTTTGGGGTCCCGAAGGGGATGCTCTTGGGATACGGCGTCTCGCAACATGGCATCGAAGTCAATCCCGAGAAAATCGAAGCCATCGCAAAGATGGGGCCGATAAAAAACGTAAAGGGCGTGCAAAGACTCATCGGCTGCCTCGCGGCGCTAAGCCGTTTCATCTCCCGACTCGGGGAAAAGGGGCTGCCACTTTATCGTCCGCTCAAGAAGTCGGACAACTTTGTCCGGACAGCCGAGGCGCAAGAGGCCCTCGACCACCTCAAAGCCAAACTTTCAAGCGCGCCGATCTTGACTTCGCCGGTCGAGAAGGAGCCTTTGCTCGCTCTACATAGCGGCAACAAACCAGGTGGTGAGTACGGCGCCGGTGGTGGAGCGTGACGAGCCCGGAAAGGCGCTCAAGGTGCAACGGCCGGTCTACTACGTCGGCGAAGTCCTCTCCGATCGCAAGACAAGGTGGCCGAAGATCCGAGAAGGTGTTGTACGCGCCGATCGTCACTCGGCGCAAGCTTCGGCACTATTTTGACTCTCACCCGTAGCATGATCGTCTCCTCCTTCCCGCTTGCTGAAATTTTGGGTAATCCGGAGGTAGCGATAAAAATCTCGAAGTGGGCGCTAGAATTAATGGACCAGGGTATAGAATACACGCACCCATCCGCCATAAAATCACACACTCGGTAGAGTTCATAGCCGAGTGGACGGAGACCCGATTGCTCGTGGTTCCGGGCGAAACGGATCATTGGCGGCTGTACTTTGACGGCTCCCTCACAAAGAGGGGTCGCTGGGAGCGGATGGCAGCTCATCTCGCCTAGAGGTGCATGCATGCAATACGTCATCCGACTCAACTTTCCGGCCTCTCACAACGTGGCCGAGTACGAAGCCTTGCTCAACGGCATGAAGGCAGCGATTGATCCGGGGATCCGTAGGCTCGAAGCCTTCGGCGATTCTCGGCTCGTCGTAGATCGGGTGATGAACGAGTCGACTTGTACCAACCCGAAGATGGCGGCTTATTGCACCGAGATCCGCCGTCTCGAAGAAAGGTTCGATGGATTCCAAGTCAAACATGTCCTTCGGCGGGACAATGAAACGGCCGACTCGTTGGCCAAGATGGGATCCAATCGGCTGCCAACACCGGAAGGCGTTTTTGCTTGCGACCGGGATGAGCCGTCTATCAAGGAGCCAACGGCGGCCGACCCCGCAAAAGGAGAACAAGAGCCGGCTCCGACCGAGGCCGCGGAGGTCCTGGTCGCCGAGCTTGGCGCCAACGACGACACGGCGGGTCCGGTCGATCCGACTCCCGACCCCGAAAGGGACTCGGGGCTGCGCCCGAGTCGAGCAAATGATCGGCGGCAGCCCTACCTCGACTATCCGCTGCGGCAAAAATTGCCCTCCGACGTCATAGAAGCGCGCCGACTCGCCCGACGCGCCAAAACCTTTGTCGTGATCGGCGATGAGTTATACAAAAGGGGCACACCGGCGTCCTCCAACGCTGCATCCCTCTCGACGAGGGTAAATGGCTGCTTCGGGACATCCATGGTGGAACGTGCGGGCATCACGCCGCACCACGAAGTCTCGTTGGCAACGCGTTCCGACATGGCTTCTATTGGCCGACCGCGATCGCCGACGCCGAACGAGTCGTGCGCACCTGCGAAGGGTGTCGGCATTACGCACGTAAAACACACCAGCCGGCCCGGGCCCTGCGGACCATCCCCATAACATGGCCGTTTGCCGCGTGGGGCCTAGACCTGGTCGGCCCGTTCAAAAAGGCACCAGGAGGCTACACCCACTTGCTTGTCGCCGTGGACAAGTTCTCCAAGTGGATTGAGGCGAGGCCGATAGGCAAAACCGACTCGGACCAAGCCGTAAAATTCTTCACCGACATAGTGCATCGATTTGGAGTCCCAAACACAATCATCACCGACAACGGGACGCAGTTCACGGGAAAAAGTTCCTAAACTTTTGCGACCACCGGGGCATCCGAGTTGATCGGTCAGCTGTTTCGCACCCCCAAACGAACGGGCGGTGTGAGCGCGCAAATGGCATGGTCCTCCAAGGATTGAAACCCCGGATATTCAACAAGCTCGGAACATTTGCCGGAAATGGGCAAAAGAGCTCGGCGCAGTGTTATGGAGCCCGAGGACGACGCCGAGTCGAGCCACGGGTCACACTCCCTTCTTCATGGTGTACGGGGCTGAGGCCGTGCTACCCACGGATCCGGATTATGGAGCCCGCGCGTGCAAGCTTTCGATCCGGAACTCAATAAGCGTTATCTCGAAGATGAGCTGGACCAAATCGACGAAACGCGGGAAGCTGCACCGCTGCACTCGGCCAAATACCAACAAGCACTCCGCCGTTACCACGACCGCAAGATCAAGAAGCGCGCCTTCGAGCCCGGCGACCTCGTCCTTCGACTTCTCCAGGGAAATCAAGGCCGGCACAAGCTAACTCCGCCATGGGAAGGGCCCTACACGGTAGCCGAGGTGCTCCGACCCGGCACGTACAAGCTCAAGGACGCCAACGGAAACGTGCTCACCAACGCGTGGAACATCGAGCAGCTACGTCGCTTTTACCCTTAGCTTGTTGCTTCGGTTATTTATGCGAATAAAATAAAGAGAAAATTTTTCTCTCTTTCTTGATTGTTTTCGACAAATGACGAATAAGTCCAAATTTGCCGGCCGCCGATCCCGACTCTCCCGAGTCGGGGCTCCACCCGGCGGGTGTGCGAAGGAGGCCGTGTGCGGGCCCGGTTGTACCCACGGCTGCGGAACTCACACGAAAATCCCTCGGTGCGGGCCTGACTTGGACGAGAACCTAAGCGCCGACGATGGCTCGGCCGGTTCGATCGCTCGGCTCGGGACTCGACGCCTCTACGACTAGGAGCAGCCCGAGTTGTCGGTTACCCGAATGAAAAATCTAAAGCAACTAGGCGGTCCGAAAGAGAAAGGAGTCACGAAAGGGCAAGAGTTTAAAATTTCGAACAAAGTTCAATCCCACGAGTGCAAGACCAACTCGGACAGGACCTAGAACGCCAACGAACACTCGGCCGATCCGATCGGCCGACTCGGGACTACGACGCCCGGCGGCTAAGAGCGGCCTAAGTCACCGATCAATCGAATGAGGAATCTTAGGCTACTAGACGGTCCGAATGAGAAGGAAGCCAAAAAGGGGAACACGTGAGAAATTTCGAACGAAATTAAAACAGATAACTTGTTTACAAAATAAGCGAGTTCTTTATATCTTGGCCACCCGGCCGACTCGACTACCGGCCACTCGGCCGACTCAACTAACACACTACATTGCCTACTCGTCATGCGGCGACGGCGGCGGCGGGAAGGCGTGCGAGGCGAGGAGCTCGGCAAGCTTGGCGGCGACCGGCGCAGCCTTCTTCTTCATGTCCTCGATCTCCTGCTCGGAAAAGCCGGGCACCATGCCCAGCCGTGCAAGCATGTCGAGGTCAAGGTTGTCCTCGAAGTGTGTCCGCTCCAGTACCGAGTCCACAGGACCCGGCTTCAAAACTCTCACGCCGCGAGCACCAAAGCGATTGGCGATGGAGAGAAGGCGCGGCTCCAAATTGGTGGTCCCGGGCGGTCGTGGCACCTCCAGCTCATTGCGGAGGAACTCGGCACCGATACGGATTCGGTCGAGCCGAACTTCTTCCCGCCGCAGCCCGTCCGGGTCCGTCTTGAGCTCCGAAAATGAAAAAGAAGAAGAAATCACGAGACATGACACCAATCAAAAGCGAAATAGGAGGAGGGAAGAGAAAGAAAACTTACGGTTAACCTCACTCTCCAACGTCGAGAGTTGGGAAGTGAGCTTGGAGACCGATTGGGAGACGGCCTCCTTGAGCTTGCGCTCGGTGTCCGTCGCCTCGCGCGCTCGCCGCGTCCTCCTCCGCCTTCAACGCCCTCACCATCGCCGCTCGGACCTCGGCCAGCCGGGACTCGGCCACCCGACGAGCGTTCGCGGCATCGGACTCGGCCTTCTTGGCCCTTTCTTCCGCCGCCTCGGCCCTCTTGATGGCTTCGGCCAGGCGGGACTCGGCCGTCCTCCGCGCATCGTTGGCCTCGGCCGCCACCCCGGCCGCCTCGGCCCTCTCCTTCTTCGCATCCCCGGCCTCTCGGACGGCTCCGAGGGCTCTGCTCCGTGGCGCTTTGCGCCTCCCGGTCAAGGCGGGTCCGTTCCCTTTCTTGGAAACGGATGCGGGCATGCTTGGCCCGGCTCATCATATCCGGAGTCCGAAAAGGAGGACAAAATCATGAGCGAAGCGAAAAAGACCGATATTCCGCGAAGGAACGAACTCGCGCTCACCTCGGCCGGCTCCGCCGGCGACCGACGAGATGGAGCGCCGCGCCCAAGACGTCGGCGGCCCGGCCGCGAGCCGCGGCGGAACGCGCCCCAAAGGGTCCGCTCCGCCGGCTCGTCAAACGTGTGCGTCCGCCCTTGGGGCCCCACAACGTGCACGACCCCCGGCTCCGGCGCCGGCTGGTGCGGCGTGGCGGAGGAGCTCGGCGGAGGTCCCCGCGGCGGGAACAGCGCGGAGCCGGCAGCCCGCCGTCACCATGGCCGTAGTTGGCGCCGCCGTCTCCGGCCGCCCCCACGGAGCTTGCCGGCCGAGGGGCAGCCGGGGATGGCGCAGCGGGCCCCCGACCCCAGGGCCAGCCGCTTCCGAGCCCCGGCCAACGGACCCCGCGGGATGCGCAAGTCAACAAACCGAAAGACAAGAAAGAAGAAGGAAAGACAGAAGGAAGCAACACTTACCGGTACGGTTGTCGTTTGGGTGGCGGGCCGACCGCCGACCCAAGGCCCTCACGCTGCCTCTTGCCGGGAGCCGCCCGGGGCACTCGGCGCCGCAGATGAAGAGGTCATGGAGGCCGGCGCGGCCGTACTCGGACCCGACGGGGTTGCGGCCACCGCCGGAGCAGAGCCGCCGGCGGGCGCGATCACCGGCGCTCGAACGGACGCCGGCAAAGCCGCCGAGGCCGTTGTCACCGGCGCCCGGACGGACGCCGATTGCGCCACGGAGGCCGTCGCTGCCATTGTCGTCGAGGCGAGCCCTCCGGGCCCCGTCATGCGGCGCTGCGGTCACCACGGTTGATGTCACCGCGGCGGCCGAGGCCATCATCGCCCCGCCATGGTCGTCGCCACGGGGACCCGGTGTGTGGGCGGCGAGGGCGGCGTGGTGACGATCGCGGAGATCGGGGCTGCGACCCCGGGCACGGCGGCCGGGGCGGTCGACGTTGTGGTGGTGGTGGGCGCCGAAGTCGGCGCTGCGGCGCCGGCATGCGCCTCGGCCTGCGGGGAGCCCGGCGCTCCTTCCCGGCTCGGACCGGCGAACGACGCGCCGACGTCGTCCCGGCGAGGCCCACTCCCGGAGGGGCCGGCCGAGTCGGGCCTCGCTCGATGTCCTCCTCCTCGGCGAGCTCGCCGATGGGAGAGGACATGTCGACGAGTTCCTCGTCGTCACCCCAATCGCCGTCGTCGGAGTCGGTGCTGCTGCTCTCGGAGATGACGATCCGGCCCGAGCGGCGCCGGCGCTCCTTCTCCGCCTTCCGCTGTTGCCGCGCCGCCTTCCCGGCCTTCTTGGCATCCTTTCGAGCTTTTTGCTCCTCGGCGCGCGCTCGATTGACGGCCCGGACGTCGGCATCCTCGGGCAATGGGGCGGGAGAAGGAATAAATTGCAAACCTCCCCGCAACACGGAAATTAGAAAAGCAAGAGAGGTCGGAACTTAAGACCGACTCAACCGTAGGCAGAATTAAAAACTTACAAACAAAATCGCCCCTGTTGCGGGAGCATTGGTGGGTGATTGGGGACCGGCCAATCAAACCGATCCCACGCGGCGGCCGTCTTCAGCATCGCCTCCGCGAGTCGGGCCTTCAACTCCCGGAGCGAAATCCGAGGGTCCGCCCGGGGTTCACCATGCAGGTTCCCTCCCGGGCGAAGTCACTTCCCATCTCCGACATCATCCGACGCCGGGCTTGCAGCGGTGCGAGTCGGCGCAGGTGGTAGGAGCCGATGACCCCAACGCCGGTCACGCCGGCTCGGTCGAGCGCCTCGACCGCCTCCAACAGCGCGGCGATTCCCCTCTTCTCGTCGCCGGGCACCCCGAAGTGCCACTTCTCCGGCGCGGCATTGATGAGGTTGCCGGTAAACTCGGGGAGGGGCGTGGCAGCGGTATTCCCGAGGTAGAACCACCGCTCGTGCCGGCCCTTGTTGGAGTCGGTGAGGGCGATGGAAATGTACTTCTGTTCCGACCGCCCCGCGATCGGAAGCCGGCGCTGCCGATGGGGACGGCGCGAGGGTTCCCGGCCGCGTCTTTCTTCGTCACCAACCGGCAATCGAAGAAGTGCTTGAACAGCTCGAAGTGGGGGCGATCCCCGGAAGCCCTCGCACAGCGCCACGAAGGCGGCGAGGTGCTGGATGGAGTTAGGGTTGAGGTGCTGCAGCTCCAGCCCGTAATGGTGGAGGATGCCGCGGAAGAAGGGGTGAGGCGGCATTCCCAAGCCGCGCTCGTGGAAGTGGCGGAAAGAGACGACGTAGCCGTCCGGCGGCGCCGGCAGGGCCTCATTCCCCGGCACCGACCACTCCATGGCGTCGGTGCGCGGCATCGGAGTCCGCGCGCGACAAGGGCCTCAAGGGACCCGACGAGTGCAGCGGGACGGAGTCCAATCCGCCATGGCAGGGGCTCGGATCGGATGCGCGACGGTGGATCGGGGAGAAGTGAGGAAGGCGGCGAGCGGCGGACGCGGCGAGGAAAGGCGAGCCGACGGAGCACGCGAGAACAAAGGAAGGGGATGAGCTTTTTGCGAGCGCAAGGTGAGAGAGAGGTAACCGGATGCGTCCCCCTTTTCCCTTTAAATAGCGGTCATGTCAATCGCCCCGCGGCGCTTCGACTCCCGCACCTCTACTGTTTCGCGATTTAACCGGGTTCGGGGACCGAAGAGGCCGCCGCACGCGCTCGACGCGGAGCCATAATGCGAACGTAAGTTTCGCATCTACAGCGAACCGCCGCGAGATGCGCGCCGTCATGGAAGGCGAACCGTTGCGCTTCGACGGCGCTCGATGACGGGCCGATTGGGCTTGGAATCCCATGAGGCCCGCAGGTAAATAAGGCTAGGGGATGAAAACGTCCCGACGCCCAGCTTCCGACCCAGGGGTTCGAAGGGCGGCCCGACGAAAGGGTTCCGACGCCCGCCCTTGGACAAAATTAAGTCGGGGTTGTCGGAGAGGGATCCTTAGCGATCAACACCCGTGCACCGTAGCACAATGGGCCTCTACCGACGGCGTCCGAGTCCGAGTTGAAAAAGCCGTGGTCTTGAATCCCGCGAAGGGAGGGCAACGAGCCCGCCGACCCCGATCGAAAGGGGTCGGAAATCACAAAAGACGAGCACTCGGATATGAATGAGGCCGACTCCCGCTAGTCTCCATCGGATCCCCGCTAAGGGCAAGCCGAGGCCATCACTCGGACATTCCCGTTTGAAGCTTAAACGAGCACCACGCATCGAACCATCGAGGAATGACGTGGCCGCTCACCGCACGCCTCATCTTATCGCAAAGATGCGCGGGTGTGAACGAAATAAAAAGACGAAACAGCCCTCGGACGGATCCGAGCAACGAGCGAAGACTCGGGGGCTCGCTTTCGCAAACAAACGATAAAACCGCTCAAAAATCGTTAACCCTCGGCGCAAGTATTCTACTTGCCCCGAGGCTCGGAGCTACACCGGCGAGTGCGCTCGCGCGCACCCACCGGAAAAACAAATGCACGGGAAAATCTAAGGATTTGTCGTGGAAAGCCTTGACGGCGACCATTTGCCCCGGCCGCCGCCAAGGCTCGGGGCTATCGTCGGGTACCTAGATTAGGGAACCCTAATCGGGGTACTTAATCACTATCATGGCTGGCTAACAGCTCCGTCTTGCACGCATAAAGGATACGGAAGTGGGGCCCGGAACCTCCGCCTCGCCCGACCCCAAGTCGGGCGAGGTCCACGACTTCCGCCTCGCCCGACCCTGGGTCGGGCGGGCCCACGATCTCCGCCTCGCCCGACCCTGGGTCGGGCGGGCCCACGATCTCCGCCTCGTCCGACTCGGCGTCGAGTGGGACCGCAATCCCTGCCGCGTTTGCCTTTGCTTCTCGGAGAAGCGACCTCACCCACCGGATGGGGAGGAGTTACGGCGGGCCGGTAGGCGCAATTACGGCGCCCGGGAACTCGTCTCATCAACGGGACGCGATGTGACCAGCGCAGTACCCTCCTCGTCCCGTCCCGCAGCGCCGCACGCTCGCGCTAGCTTAGCTGCAGAGCAGCGTGATCATTACCAAGCCCATGATGGCTCGTGGACCGGGACGGAGGCCGGCGATTGACGAGACAACCGTGGCTGGCCAACGGTGCAAGCCTAGGCCTCGTGAGGGCTACGAAAGCCGGGCCCGCGGCCTCGCCTCGCCCGACTCCGGGTCGGGCGGGTGGACCGCTTCCGCCTCGCCCGACTCGGGATTCGGGTGGGCCCAGCGGTCCTCGCCTCTCCCATCCTGGACTCGGGCGGGCTCGGCGGTCCCCGCCTCGCCCGACTCGGGGGCAAATGGCTTCCTCATGAAGCCTCGCAGGTGAACAGGGATCGCCATAACTCCGCCTCGGGAACTCACCAATCCACAGGGATCGGGTGAGATCGGCGCAGCTCCTCTTGTCTCATCTTCACGCGCCGCTCGACACCCCCGGCTCAACGACAAGACGGAGGCGCCAACACCATCTCTGCCGAAGCCATGATGAACGGGAGTGACGGATGGAGACCGCCATGCGACAGGACGGCTGCCACGGTGAAAAGCATGGCATTGACTCCGGCGCTACCAATCGAGACCGATCGTACGCCGCACGACCGGAGCGCCAAAGCGGCCCGCATGCGAGCGGGTTAATGCACAGCGGCCCCGACCCCACTTGGGACGACATGTAGTAACTCCGACCCCACCTGTAAGTGGCCCGGCCCTTGGACTATAAAAGGGACCCCACGCACGCGCGCAAGGGGGACGGACACACAACACGGATTGAGCTAATCAAACTCATCACACACACACATCCTAGAGCACATTGCACACGGAGGCTTGGAGCAACCCTCCTCCCTCGCATCCTTTGTAGCCCTTTTGCAAGACAAAACACGAACAATCCTCGAACCGGACGTAGGGTTTCGATCGCCCGAACCAGTATAAACCACGCTCTCCTAAAACATCCAAGGCCTATCTCGAATAGTAGCGTCGATCCCCTCCAAACACAAATTCACTTGTCGGCCGGTTTCACAACACCGACACCATTGCACGCTCCCGAGGAAAACTTGATCGCTCATGACGGAACCACCATGGGTGGTGTTATTATCCTTCTCGGCGAGCTTTCGTGCTCCCCCGCCACTCCGCGCCTATAAAAGGGACGCGCGCCGAGCTCCTCTTCGCACCGGCGCAAGCGCCACCCTCTTTCTCCCATCGAGCTGTCCGTAATCCGAGTTTTTCCCCATTTTTCCCGAGCTCCCGGCCATGAATGCGTTCCTCCAAAATACCTCGCATCCGAGCCACCTCTCTTCTTCCTTCCACCCCGGACGGATGCGCGAGCTCCTCCTCTAGTTTTCCCCGTCTCCCCAGTGCGCGCCCTCGAGCTCCAGGAGCTCGCGTTCATGGCGGCCAACGCGAGAGGAAGGAGAAGACCTCTCCCGTAAGTGTGTTTTTGTTATTTTCCAAAATATCCCTTGTCCTTCTCCCAAATAAACCCACCTCCCTCTCTTATTTATACACAATTACACTCTAGCCCTTCAGTCCACCATAGACCCATGAACCACCCCCATAGACCCGGTCTATGGATTTTTCCACATAAAAGTAATTCCGGAAATTTTAGAAAAATCCTAGCAAATGCACTTTTGCATTTAAGCCCATGTCCTTATTCCGTATTATGTTTAGGTCCCTGGATGTTTACAAAAAGACCCTCAAACTTTTTGGATTTATCTTTTAGGACCCTAACATTTTACAAAAATGTCCCTCTAAACTTTACATAATTACAAATAGGTCCATGTGACCTTAAAAGTAATTATAGGAAGGTCCCTACAAATTCCGGACTTCATATCTTTTGATCCGAACTTCGTTTCGGCGATTATTGCGCTCACGCGATCGTCCCGACGCATAGAATATTTTGCTAGCCACCATATTCTTATCCCATCATAATATTTTCCTCCTTACCCCCCCCCCTTAATCTCCCATCTCCACCGTCCGAACTCCGTTTCCACCGATCCTTCCGCCGTTGAACTTCGAGTTCCGGCATACCCAAACCTAATCCCCATAATCCCGATCTTGTCCTCATAAACCCCGACCTATCCCTACCATCCATTGGTATATGCTAAACCTTCTCATCTAAATGGACAAACTTCCAAAGAGATAGAGACGGTTAAGTTTCGTCGTATGCTCAAGTTGCTCGTGGATGATTGAAGTGTTCGACTTTTGCCCCTTTCCGCTACATACTCTGGATTGTCACTTAGCCTTGTTTGGTAAGTTCTCTGTAAATCTTTGTATTTTAGTACCGTATGGATTTGAGACTATTCTGTTTGTGCGTACCAACTACCGATCCAGAGATTGGTACAGAATGCACAGCACTCCTCCGAGGGAGGGGTGCCACAGCCAGATGGGGCACGGAGGCACGAGGCGGGGTGGAGATTAGCGGGGAGCTCGCCGGTGAGAGGTCCGTCGATGGCGTGCCGGCTTGGGGGCCACCGACGAGATCCAAAGTTGTCACCATGGTTGGGAGATGGACGGAGAGAGGAAGAAAAAAGGTAAGGGTAATTTCATCCAAAAAAAAGATTCGTGACATTTTACCAAGTATGATAACAAAGTCGTGGGCATTTTAAAGAAACCCATGTACCGTGGGCATTCCGTCGAAGCCTATCAAAGAGGTGGAAAAAATAGCAAATTTGTGAGAGTACATGTACATTAAAACAGTCTTGCGTTCGATGTTTTACGTCCCAGAAATGGATATTAGGCCATTCTTAGTGTGGGTTTTATTTGCATTAAATAAGATGACACATCGGTTAAATTGCCGACATGGCAAGCTAATTAATATAAAAGAGATGAAGTGAGTCTCGTCAGGATGAAACACATATGACATTGTTTCAAATGTATGAAACTCAATTGAAACTTGCATTAAGAGTATAAAAGTTTAATCTCAATTTATTTCGACCAATCCCAATACAAGAATTTTATGTTATGGTATGCTATAAAACCGTGAAAATGAAATTGTACATTATTGAGAGAAGCAATTTCATCTATCAAAACCAAAACTCTATTGCTTATGTGACACTCTTAAAAAACATAAAATGCATGAAATCATGAACTAATACCGACCTTATATGTGACCAGTTATTCAAAAGAAACTATTGCTACTCTAAAATTAAAATAGTGAATTGTTGGTAATTCAAAACATTATCTAAGTCCATTACTAATCTGGCAACAATATATGACACCGCAAATATTTGTTATTGTCGTGAATATTGAATGGTCGATGAAATTGAGCAGGTGCCTATTACGGTTACGAAATGTGACTCTCACTAGTTCCATGCTGCGGTGGCCAAATTACACCTATCGGAGTACACACATGAATACCAATGTTGTCGATGTGGGACAGTTGTCCAACGATGCTAATATGAAGGTTGTCGCAGTTGCTTGAGAAGGATAGGCAGCTACTACTGCGCAACGTGCTAACCAATGCGGGTGCATCGATGTATACCTAAAAGCACGGTTGTACGATGCCGGTGAGATGTGTTTTTTTATAATAAGGGTACTCATGTATTAAACGTGAAAGCCGAGTACGAGAGGTTAGGGAGTGACTCCCTAGATTACATAGGTGTAGTTTCCGAGCTACAGCAGTAAAGGTACATAAGGGCTTCTGCAGTGGTGATGCGTGAGTAGCCAACGCTGGCAGTACACAACGCCACCCTTAGCTTTAACCATGTGCCGCTTGATGTGATAGCTGAGCAGCAACGATGTGAGTAGGGAAAAGAAATGGAGCTAGCTACCGACGACTTTAGGCATGGATATATCTCACCGCTGCTGCCGGAGCTAGATACAGCCTGCCCCCGTTTTGACACCGTTGTGCAGGACCGAATGGTGCCGGTGTAGGACCGAATAGTGCCGTATGGCATCGTAGAGGTAGCTACAAAAGCACCACCGCAGAGGCTCTAAGTATCCTTCTGTTATAACAGTAAGACCTACCGACCATAACCGAACTAGAGAAATGGAACAAGACAATTCTAGTTGTAGATCCGGAAAGCACACATAAGTAGCATGGGATCCGCAGTGTCATCGATTGAGAAAATCGACGAATAACCATAGCATTGACATCTTT
This sequence comes from Chloris gayana, assembly GCA_031894775.1. NCBI lineage: Eukaryota > Viridiplantae > Streptophyta > Magnoliopsida > Poales > Poaceae > Chloris > Chloris gayana. The sequence goes on from JAUNZO010000447.1 coordinate 159,879, forward strand.
CGGGGACCTCTTTAGTGCTCGAGACTTGAGATTGAAAAGCTTTGAGTCGTAGATCTCGTAGATGCTTCACCGGACTCAAGCGGGTAGAAATATACTCTTCATCGCTAACCCGAGGAACTCTAACAACAGTCTTGAAGACCCTCCCAATTGTACCCAACGACAAAGTAGATATGACCATTTATGTGATTAGAGATAGTCAAATCCACATCCATCATTACCTTGTTATGAAGATGGACCGAATCATTGGGTGGGATGTTGGCACGGAGGAAATCCATGTTAGTGGGCTTAGGTTGGAGGGAGTGACCCATGTCCGGCCTGCGTGTCGCCCGAGGGCCATACATGCGTGCCAAGAGCCCACCGTGAGCCAGGCGGGGAGGTCTCCTCGTCAACGTCGAGATCGGAGGGCTCAAGATTCGGAGAAACGAAGAAGCACCCCTCGGACCGCGGGTCGGCTCTGTCGGATGGGGTGCCCTCCCGCGGCGACACAAAGGCCAGCAACCCCGAGGTCTAGAATGGTGGCGAGGCCCCCGACGGGGTTCTAGGCACGCCAGGAGAGAGGAGTTGTAGGGTGCTGGCGGCGGCTTGTTGTTATTGGGACGGCGGAGTGAGTCGAAAGGGATCTTGCGGGTTGGGGGGGGGGGTGGGGGGTGCCATTGCCGGTTGCGGCGAAGGGGATGGAGGCGACTTTGTGGAGGTGCGGTACTAGTAGGTAGTGAAGGAGCAGCAGTGCCCCAAGATTCGAAGGTGACTACCACCAGCCGGGGGAGGCAGCAATGACAAGGGTAGGTTTTGTGGCTTTGGGGCGAACCCGCAGAGAGGGTGGGGTTGGAGGTGGTGAATCGGCCGTGGCTGCCGATGGTTGAGGCTGTTGGGTTTGGAGTAGGGGAAGAACTTATTTTATTGCCGCTCACCTGGAATTTTGGCTTGTCGACGGTGACATTCTTCCCAGCGAAGTCGAAGAAGATACCGACAACGACGACTAGTCGGAGGAGGGAACGCTTGCAGCCTATATGCTGACTTCTCAAACTCATGAAAAACTAGATAAAAACCAAAACTAGAGTACTAAAGGCTACGAAGGTTGAATCTAGTGCTACTTAGTTTGTGGGCCTGGTGGAGGGAGGGCTTCCCTCTCCTTCTCGCTGTCGGCGAGGTCGCCGGAGGGGAACCCTAAGCGAGAGGTATGGCGGTCATGCAGTCCAGCTTTCTTCGCTAAGCTTTCGGTGAGATGTGGCTTGACATTGTTGGCTCCTTACATATGTGTTGTACTGTACAACCTTCTTTGTTAGTGTTAGACGTTCATGAGAACATAATTGGAAGGTTTACGGTTCAACTTCTCCCTTTATGTAATCTGAAAGCTTACACCGACCATGGTTATCGGTCGGTAAATGTCTTTACCGACCGATGGAAGGCCCTTACCGACTGGCTGAAAAGTCACTCAAAGTGTACCACGATTCAACCTGAGTTAAGTGTCCATTTGATGCTCTCATGCTCCTACACGAGTTGGAAATCTGAAAACAAAATCTAGTACTCTATACCGGCTAGTCAGATTAGCAGTCTATAGTCAGATTAGCAGTTTATTTGTACCGGCTGATCTGTTCTGAGGCCCAAACTGGGCTCCAGGTCCGAACCGCAATTTGAGACGAAAGTGCCGCCGTACATCTGAAAAAAATAACAACAAAAACAGTTTTTTCGTATACATGTCAAATACAAGATCTCATGAAGGAATCTTAGTTCGCCTGCTTCCCTTTATTCCTTCCATGCACAGCCGTTCCCTACTGTCTTGGCTCACGTTGTTGGAACCTCTGTGTGGCAATACAAACAATATTCATACATTTGTTGTGTCGAAGTTTGGACTAAATCAGACAGGGATTGGAACAACAGCTTAGAAAAGAACGGCTTTTACTCACACATAACAGGTTAGAAGTAATTTACATACACCTGCCATGTGCGGCTCCTCGATGGCTTCTGAGAACTAAGCAGCGACGATCACAAGAAGAAACCTTTGCGGACCACGCACAAAGTAGTAATAGATACAAGTATATATTGCCAAAACACAAGAACTCCATGTGTCAGATTTGTTACGCTAAAAACAAATTAACACGGCCGATCTGTCTTGTGGTCCAACAAGAATTACCGTGTGTTTCTTGTACAACAAAGGCAGGAATGATTTGTTACGCTAGAAACAAACGCGGTTGATCTTTATTGAGGTCCAACAAGAATTACCGTGTGTGTTTCTTGTACAACAAAGGCAGGAATGATTTGTTACGCTAGAAACAAATACGGTTGATCTTTATTGGACTCCAACAAGAATTCATGTACATCCAGCATTCGTTTGAATCTCGCGCTATATATACCCGACAATCATTCGCAATCCTCTCAGTACACCTACTCATAAGAGAATAATTGCGCCATGGCTCCTGCGCCGCATGCCCTGGTGATCCCCTACCCAGCGCAGGGCCACGTCATCCCGCTGCTGGAGCTCGCGCACGCGCTGGTGGACAGGGGGTTCACGGTCACCTTCGCCAACTCGGAGTTCAACCACGAGCGCGTGGTCGCCGCCATGGCGGAGAAGAAGGGCGCTGGTGGGCTGCTGGACCGCATCCGGCTGGTGGCGGTGCCGGACGGCATGGCGCCCGGGGAGGACCGCAACAACCTCGTCAGGCTGACCACGCTGATGATCGAGCACATGGCGCCGGCGGTGGAGGAGCTCGTCGTCTGCAGCCGAGCCGACGCTGACGGACCGATCACGTGCATGGTGACAGACTACAATGTGGGGTCGTGGGCGCTGGCTGTCGCCCGGAGGACGGGGATCAAGTCGGCGGCCATCTGGCCGGCCTCGGCTGCCGTGCTGGCGACTCTCCTAAGCATCCCCAAGTTGGTGGAGGATGACATCATCGACTCAAAAGATGGTAATAAATTTCTGCTAGCACATACTACAGTTTAATTTCTGGATAAAAATTCTAACTTTTTAATTCCGGTCCCGTCCCGTTTTAGTCATTGAACGGCACGTTCGGTACCGGTCCATACCGGCATACCATTCCGGCCTTCAATTTAATAATAATATGATACGATTGTTCAAAAATATATCTTTGATATATAATTTAAATCATATATTTATTTTAAATAAATAACTTAGTGTATATAGTGATTATATTTAGTACAACATTTAGATATATCTCATAAAAAATATTATACTCTCAATTTAGACCGGTATGTACCGGTATTTTTATCGGTACGGGTGGTATGGACTAATATTGACCGATACCGGCCGGTGAAGACCGGTATTTTGACCAGTACGAAACCAAGGCCAGTACCGGAATGGTATCAATAAGTGAGAAAAATATAGCCAAAAAAGAGAGTATATAATAAGACAAGAAATTCGACTTGCAGGCTCGGCACTAAAGCACGACACGTTCCAGCTGTCCCCGGCCATGCCCGTGATGCACACCGCCCACCTCGCGTGGAACTGCATCGGCAACCACGGGTGCCAGGCGGCGCTGTTCCGGAACCTCGTGGACGGCGTGCGCGCGGTGGAGCCGTGCGACTTCCTCCTGTGCAACTCCTTCCACGACGCCGAGCGGGCCACGTTCGAGCGGTTCCCCAAGATCGTCCCCGTGGGCCCGCTCCTCACCGGCGAGCGCCGCGGCAGGGCGGTGGGCCACTTCTGGCGGCCCGAGGACGACGCCTGCATCTCCTGGCTGGACGCGCGGCCCGCGAGGTCCGTTGTGTACGTGGCCTTCGGCAGCTTCACCATGTTCGACCGGCGCCAGTTCCAGGAGCTCGCGCTGGGGCTCGAGCTGTCCGGCAGGCCCTTCCTGTGGGTGGTCCGCCCGGATATCGGCCACGGCGCCGTGCACGATTACCCGGCCGGGTTCCTGGACCGGGCCAGCGGCAAGGTCGTGGCGTGGTCGCCCCAGCAGAGGGTGCTGGCCCACCCGGCGGTGGCCTGCTTCGTTTCGCACTGCGGGTGGAACTCCACCATGGAGGGCGTCCGGAACGGGGTGCCGTTCCTGGCGTGGCCCTACTTCGCCGATCAGTTCGTCAACCGGGACTACATATGTGATGTGTGGAAGGTCGGACTCCCGGCCGAGGCCGACGAGGCGGGGGTGATCACCAAGGAGCACATCGCTGCAAGGATAGAGGAGTTGATGAGTGACACTGGCATGCGGAAGAGGGCGGCGGCATTGCAGAAGGTGGCGCACGACAGCGTCAAGGACGGAGGATCCTCGCACAACAATTTCGACATGTTTATTGATGCCATGATGGCATAATAATTAACGTCCCACATGTTTCGATTAAAAGGATTATTATTACTGGCTCATCTCGGAGTCACATAGTATCCGGCCGAACATGTTACTGGCCCCCGCACAAAACAAAAGAGTTATATATTTCCAAAGAAAATTATATGTCCTCGATTGAATTTAAGTCTCAATTAATCTAGTGTGGGAACTAGTAACTTGGTATGCTCGATATACAACATAAGAAATCAACCAAAAAGAAACACGTCAAGTTCCATTTAGCTAGCTAGATAGTTTACCAAATTAATGACCTGAATGGTTCTTAAATTCGGCTTATCTTTTTTACTCTACATTTCAGGGAAGAATACAACTTTTCCCTCACTCCTATTTTTAACGAAAAGGGTTTGCCGGCCAGCCGGCAACAAGGTTCATCATAGCCGGCAACACTCCAGGCTCCTTATTTCCTTTGTCTGTATATATGCGTAACATGATTTACTGATTAGCCGGCCTCTGCATGTCACATGTGTTCCAAAACCGTACGATTTGCTACTACTACCAAAAAAAAAAAACAAGGAATATCTTGTCACATGCCGATGCAAGCATCTATACGTGCGCTCTGCACTGTATATGTACTTGTTACTGCAACAATTTGGCCATAAACTAGGCTTCTGCCGTGTATGTTCCAGTTTAGATTGTTTTTTTCCGGAGGGTACTCTGCTAGGCGACGTAGGCTCTAAGAGAGGATGAAGAGAAAACTTGTTGCCTAATTTCGTGCATCCTGTGCAATCATCTTCAAGCAGCATGTTGGAGGCTCAAATGTGGTTGGATTGGCCCCCAAACTTGGTTGTTCTACGCGTAGAATACTATATATTGGTTAGTTGGTTTGAGGATTGTATTAGAGCAGCATCAGATTTCAGGAGAGTTTGTTAGTTTTGTTATCATTGGATTGAGTAGTGAGCAGATACAGTAGATGAATTGTTTGGGCGGTGAAACGACCAGTTCTGTTAGCAGCAAATTTAGCAGTGAGTAGTTTTGGTAGATTGATTGTTTTCTCAACAGATAGAGAACTCGAGGAATTGTTTGCCTACCACATTTCGTTGTCACTGAATCTATGGTATGCTCTGTAACACCTAGAAAAAACATACAACAACACATAGGAATCCTACTAAAAAATCCCACATAGCCAATATTGTATTCATAAGTAACGTAAAAGTAGAAGTTGAATGGATGAATCAACAAAACATCTCTTATAGAATTCAAGATTTCAGCAAGACTGCTAAAAGAGTAATGACCTTAAACACCGCTCCACAAGTCAAGGAATAGACTCCAACTCGGACCAAGGAAAAATATTCATTTCTTTGTTAATATTGCAAGAAGACCACCTATGAAAGTGCAAAAAGTGAAGAGACGTACAACTAATTCCCATCCAATGCTCATGTCCTCTAAATTTAGGCATCTAAGGAGAAAAAAATGAAAGCGCACAAGGTTTATGGAAAACAACAACAAGCATACAACTTCAACAAAGTTTTTTGAATGACTGATTAGCTAAACAACAATTTAAATATCAATAATAAATGTAGTATTAGCCTAAACATAACTTCAAGTAGTAAGTTAAAAAAAATAATAACTTCATAATTATAAACATCCATACAAATGCAAATGCAAAGGATGTAATGCAATGCATGACTTTTCTTCTACCCTCAAATTCCAACAAAAGAAAGTGAAGGCTGCAACAACATTACTCATTTTAATGTGCATTGATGTAACGGTACTTACCACAACAACATTATGCTATAGTGCATCTTATGTTTCCAATGTAAAGTGGAAAAAGATTCAAAATTACCATGTATGCACTTCATCATACACTTCAAAATTCAAATGAACATGATCCATAATATGATAAATATACTTCAATAAGAGATAAATTCTCATTTAACAAATTGTCGGAGGTAATCAAATCACAAATTAAAGCAAATAGACCACAATGCTTTGTTTACCTGCCTTCTTTGACAAGTCAAGCCAAAAGTTAAGCATGGTATGTAGGTCTGTAGGAGGAGAACCACTTGGTCACACAAGTAATACTCAGAACCAAATGAGCCATGCATTTATCTACCAGCGGTAAAATAGTCGACAATGTAGCATTGCAATCTATCCTCCTACTGCAAGACAATTGATTTCAAAAATTCATATCTTACTCGAATAGTCCACCAAATACATAGTTAAATAATCCATAGTGAAAGTCACCTAGAGGGGGGTGTGTGAATAGGCGAACCTAAAATTTTCTACGAAATAACACTAAGACGAAAACGTCAAATACCGGAACTTCCGGTAGGGTACCGGAACTTCCGGTGCAGGGTGATAAATGCGGAATTAAACCCTATAAAATTCTAGTGTTTGCAAGAAAGAAAGGAACAACCCTATGCAATTCTAGGAATTTAACGGGATAACGGAAAACTAACAAGCAACCTAGTAAATTAAACAACAACGCGCAAGTAAAAGAGGGAGCACAAGAGACACGGATTTTTCACCGAAGTTCAACCCCACCAAGGACTCTACGTCTCCGTTGAGAAAGTCCACCAAGGACCGGGTTTCTCTCAACCCTATTTCTCCCTCAAGTCACCACCAAGGTTGAGCTTGAGTTTTCCACTATCAAGGTCCCTTCCGGGACGGGCAATACAAACTTCTCAGGCGTCACCACACAAGTTGGGAGCTCACGAGCACGCCTAGCCGTCTAGGAGCTCAAAGCTCCAAGAGTAACAAATCCAAATCACAAGCTTGACGGGAGTGAAGATGCTCAAGAATAGAATCAAGTCTCTCAAACACTTGCTTAAAGTCTCTCACTCAAATCCTAGCTAAAGGATGGAATTTTTTGCTTTTGGAGAGGATTTGGAGTAAGTGGAGTGAAGCTCAAGTGTGTGTTGGTTCGGAAATTGTCAAGAGAAGCGAATGGAGGGGGGGGGTGTGGCTTATATACCACAACCCAAAAAGAGCCGTTGGCCTGTCTGAAAACCCCACACCGGAACTTCCGATAGCATATCGGAACTTCCGGTATGGTTCGAATTAGGGTTAGATCTCGGACTTTTGGCCCGCACCGGAACTTCCGGTACTTAGGCTTAGGGTTGGAGAACCGGACCGCACCGGAGCTTCCGGTGCCGTATCGGAACTTCCGGTATGGCATTCCGGAGAGCTCAAAGCTCTCTGTTAGCCTACCGAACTTCCGGTACCGTGGACCGGAACTTCCGGTATGGCTTTTCCCGAGAGCAAAACTCTCTGTTGGCCTACCGGAGCTTCCGATACTAGGGACCGGAACTTCCGGTATGGCTTTTCCCGAGAGCAAAACTCTCTGTAAGCCTACCAGAACTTCCGGTACCATACCGGAGCTTCCGATGTGTTCGGAAAGCATGGGTTTGGAGGGGATTTCCGAGTTTGTGAGCATCTCCATTCTTTGCCAAATTTGTGATTTGCATCCCTCTTTATAGTACGACATCCCTATGACTCAAAGCAAAGAAATAAAGCGAGGCACAAGCTTTGAGAGGGGCCTTTTCCAAATTCTCCTTTTATTGCATTTCACATTTCTTTTCTCCTTTTTGATTGTGCTTGCTACACGTTCATGTGCTTTGGATATTCACTACACACATTCTCATGAAAGCATTAGTCCAAATTTAATTGTATTGATATCAATCATCCAAAACAAAATGAGGGGTCTAGATGCACTTTCAATCTCCCCTTTTTGGTGATTGATGCCAATACAATCAAATTTCTAAAAAGATGAATCAAAAAGCACAACTTGCAAAGATAAAAGATGAGCTCCCCTTAATATGTGCATGAAATTGAATTTCAAGAGTTGGTCTATACAATACCAAATGCACATTAGAGATATAAATCATGAGGAGCTCCCCTTTATCTATGCATCCATAATAAGAAAACCACAAACAATGCAATATGGCATTTTATCATCACACAAATGCATCTAAAAGGGAGAAACAACAAATCATCAAGCATATCACATAGATAGATAATTTAAAAACAAGTCTAAACTTATTACAATCATCCATAGTTCCAACCAAACCACTTGTCCATCTCACACACATAGTTCATTACAACATAAAAACGAGATAAAGATAAATAGAAATTTCTTCTCCCCCTTTAGCAACACATCACCAAAAAGGAGAAAAGAACCATAACGTCCAAGAGAAGATCACTCGTCGTCATCGTCGTCGTCGTTGCCGTCCTCTTCATCGCTCTCTTCCTCATCCTCGGGCGTGCCACTCCCTTGCCCTTCTCATGGAGCGGGATCCGAGTCCTAGAGTGGGGAGCGGAGGCGGTTGGGACATCCTCTCGCGCTGTCATCCTCTCCACTCTCGGTGCCACTGCCCTCCACATCCCGAGCTGCTGCTCGTGCTGCTGGTGCCGCCACTCCCGCGGCCTGCCGATAGGGAGCCCAAGGGTCCTCCCACTGCCGAGGTACTATCGATGCAAGATCCAAGGGAGGAGGTGGTGGCTGCTGCTGCTGCTGAGCTAGGTGAGAGAGACACCGGTGATGTCCTTCATTTATGCACCGCTGCTCCATCCTCATCTCATAATGTCCTCACTATTAGCCTTGCACATGCAAAAGATGGACTTGAGGACCGAGGTAATGAATCCGGACTTGCTGATATGGAGACCAAGGGTCCTCCCACTTGATCCACTTCATTTCATGAGTCTTGTTCTTCAGCTTGAGCACTTCCTTGTACCACTCAGCTTCGGTGTGGTCCCAAAACCTGATGTCCTCCACACCTCTTTCCTTTGCCTTGAGCCACGGGTACTTGCTCCTATATTTTTGCACCTCATCTTTGTAGAAAGGTACATTATAGCTTGCACTCGCCACTTACAGACCGGTGACCGCAGCTCATATTTGTAGTGCTCCTGCATGTTGCGGGCAATGGGGAGAAACCACTCATCCCCTCCCACATTGCCAGCCTCCTCCTCACTTTCTCGCTTCATCACTCGACGCGGGTGCGGGAGGAGGTCTCCTAGCTGTGCTCTTTCCTTTGCCTCTTCCAAGACCTTTGCCCTTGCCGGGGCCAAAACCGCGGGAGGAAGACCGGTGGCCGGCTCCCGTGGCTTGCCTTTTGACAAGGCACGGATTCGGCACATCGAAGTCCGAGTCCGAGTCCGAGTCATCATGACTTTGGGGGGGGTTGCTGGACGCTTGGACACGGTCCGCTTCCTGCCACGAGTCATCTAACAGAGAGAAAAACATGTGTAAGGAGCAACATACACAATGTAGGAATTTTGAGATGCTAAGAAGATGCTAACAGGATAGGCTCTGTCGGAACTTCCGGTACCGGATACCGGAACTTCCGGTACTCTCGGTACCGGAACCTCCGACGGGTTCCTGAACTGTTAGAAAGTGACCCATATCGGAACTTCCGGTAGGGGTCAACCCTAACCTTAGCAGTGCGAAGAAATCACATCTAGCCAACAAATCTTCTTCCTAGAAGCATGCTAGTGTTCTAGAACTACTAGAGAACCATCTAAGCATCAAATATTCCTAGGGATTCAAGGATTTAAGCCTAGATCTAGAAGTGAAGGCAATGAAGGTATACCTTATCCTCTAGCTAGGAGCTTGGAGAGGACCGGAGGGATGAACTTGAAGAATCTTGCCGTAGACCGTTGCCGGAAGTTGCGGGGAGCTTCCGGTTGATGAGGATCCGAAGAGAAAGGATGAAAAAGTGGAGTCTTTTTCAAATGGGGCTCCCCCTATTTATACTGCCGCCCCGCATCGGAACTTCCGGTAGCATACCGGAACTTCCGGTGTGGGCATGACATCCGAGGGTGAGCTCCCAGTCGGAGCTTCCGGTATCGGGTACCGGAACTTCCGACCGAGAGGAAAATGTCCTCTGTTCGAACTCCGATCGGAACCTCCGGTACCCTACCGGAACTTCCGACCGGGAAACAAACGTCGAGCCCCGGTCCCGTACCGGAACTTCCGGTAGGGGGAAAACAGAGAGGGAAGAGATGAAGTTTTGGGGAGAGTTTTCAAAAATAATTTTGATTGACTAGTGGGATGTCTTGACATCATGTGATCAGTATACAATCAACAAACAAAGCTATGATCACATTTTGACAAGATTTGACCCATTGGTCAAGAACCAAGAAAAACTCTCAAAATAGCTTGGTTAATTTTCGAAAGCATGCATTTCGACTTAAGATCCAAAAACGATTAGAACAACAAGCAAATGTGCACGCTTTTACACCACGTTACTAGAGTCAAGTATATTTAGCTCACTCCTTAGATAGCAAAACCGGCTTTCATCTAATGGCTTGGTGAAAATATCGGCCAATTGATTTTTGGTTTTCACATGGCTCACCTCAATATCCCCTTTGATAGAATGATCTCTCAAGAAATGATGGCGGATATCTATATGCTTTGTGCGCGAATGCTCAACGGGGTTATATGCTAGCTTTATGACACTCTCATTGTCACATAGGAGAGGAACACAGTTCAACTTGTAACCGTAGTCCCTTAGAGTTTGTCGCATCCACAATAGTTCTGCACAACAACTACCGGCTGCCGCATACTCCGCTTCGGCCGTGGATAGGGCAACGGAATTTTGTTTCTTGGAAGACCATGACACTAGGGACCTACCCAAGAATTGGCAAGTCCCGGAGGTACTCTTCCTATCCACTTTGTCCCCGGCATAATCCGCATCGGAATAGCCTATTAGGTTGAACTTTGAACCCTTGGGGTACCAAAGCCCTAGGTTGGGTGTGTGCACTAAATATCTCAAGATTCTTTTAACGGCCACCATGTGGCACTCCATAGGAGCGGCTTGGAATCGTGCACACATACACATACTAAGCATGATATCGGGCCTAGATGCACAAAGGTAAAGCAAAGAGCCGATCATGGAGCGAAAAACCTTTTGATCAATCGGCTTGTCTTTCTTGGTGAGGTCGAGATGGCCATTTGTTGCCATGGGTGTCTTGGCGGGCTTTGCCTTGTCCATGTCAAACTTCTTCAATATGTCTTGAGTGTACTTGGCTTGACATAGGAATGTGCCTTCCTTGAGTTGCTTGACTTGAAATCCTAGAAAGAATGTCAACTCTCCCATCATAGACATCTCGAACCTCTTTGTCATTATCTTGCTAAAATCATCACAAAACATTTGATTAGTAGAACCAAATATTATGTCATCGACATAAATTTGGCACACAAATATATCATGATCAAAACGTTTTGTGAAGAGGGTTGCATCGGCCTTGTCCATTTCAAAACCCTTTTTCAAAAGAAAATCCCTAAGGCATTCATACCATGCTCTTGGTGCTTGCTTAAGCCCATAGAGCGCCTTATGGAGTTTGTACACGTGGTTAGGATACTTGGGGTCTTCAAAGCCCAGTGGTTGCTCCACGTACACTTCTTCCTTGGTTGGTCCATTTAGGAATGCACTCTTCACGTCCATTTGATACAACTTGAAGTTGTAGTGAGTGGCAAAGGCAAGTAGTATTCTTATTGATTCAAGCCTTGCCACGGGAGCATAGGTTTCATCAAAATCCAATCCTTCTACTTGTGAATATCCTTTTGCCACCAATCTTGCTTTGTTCCTTGTTACAACACCGTCTTCATTTTTCTTATTGCGGAACACCCACTTGGTGCCCACAACATTCTTGCCTCTTGGTCTTTCTTCTAATGTCCAAACTTCATTTCTTGTGAAGTTGTTCAATTCCTCTTGCATGGCCATTACCCAATCCGAGTCCTCGAGTGCTTCTTCTACTCTAAATGGCTCCAAAGAAGAGACAAAAGAGTAATGTTCACAAAAATTACAAACACGAGAACGAGTGATTACCCTCTTTTCTATGTCACCAAGAATTTGTTCCATGGGGTGGTCACGTTGCACACTTTGGTGTTGTCTTGGGTGTGGTGGATGTGAGTTTGTTTGACCGCCATCTTGTTCAACCTCTTGATCATGCGATGTGGGTTCATCATCTTGTGCTTGAGCATGATCTTCATTACCAACTTCTTGATCTTGATCAACTTGATCATGATTTGTGCATGGTTGGTCTTGATTTGAGGGAGGAGGTTGATCTTGATCATTTTGTGGTTCTTGCGGTCTCACATCACCAAGTGCCATTCTCTTGATTGCTTGCCTAGGAGCCTCAACATCTGCATTGTTAATAACAACTTGCTCCCCTTGAGAGCCGTTAGATTCATCAAACATCACGTCCCGTGAAACTTCAACACAACCGGTGGTTTTGTTAAAGACACGATAGGCGTGACAATTTGAACCATACCCAAGCAAGAAACCTTCATCAACCTTAGGGGAGAACTTTGAAGTCTTGGGTTTCTTGTTGAACATGAAGCATTTGCTCCCAAAAACTCGAAAGTACGAGATGTTAGGCTTTTTACCGGTCAGTAGCTCGTATGGTGTTTTCCTCAAGAGTCGATGGAGATACAACCGGTTTGAGGCATGACATGCGGTGTTGATTGCTTCGGCCAAAAAACGGTCGGAGGTCTTGTATTCATCAAGCATGGTTCTTGCCATCTCTATGAGTGTGCGGTTCTTTCTTTTGGCCACCCCATTTTGTCGAGGTGTGTAGGGTGCCGAAAACTCATGCTTGATGCCCTCCTCATCAAGGTACTCTTCAACTTGAGTGTTCTTGAACTCGGTACCATTGTCACTTCTTATTGCCTTGATCTTCATTTCAAATTCATTTTGTGCTCTTTTCAAGAAGGTCTTGAGTACATCCTTCACTTCACCTTTATCACACAAAAAGAATACCCACGTGAAGCGAGAATAATCATCAACAATAACAAGTCCATATTTGTTACCGCCAATGCTAATGTAGGCAATGGGACCGAAGAGGTCCATGTGAAGCATCTCCAACGGTCTTGTGGTTGTCACAATGTTCTTGGATGGATGTGGTGCTCCGATTTGTTTTTCGGCTTGACATGCACTACAAATTTTATTTTTCTCAAAGCAAACATCCGTTAGTCCAAGGATATGACCGCCCTTTTGGAGTTTGTGAAGATTTCTCATACCGACATGGGCTAGTCGTCTATGCCACAACCATCCCATGTCGGACTTTGCAACTAAGCATGTGTCAAGTTTTGCTTTATCCGCGGTGAAATCTACAACATAAAGCTTTCCTTTGAGCACACCCTCAAAAGCAATCGAGCCATCACTTCTCCTTGAGACAATCACACCCTTGTTGTTGAACAAGCAATTGTAGCCATTCCACAAAGTTGTGAGATAGACAACAAATTGAAGTCAACGTTATCCACAAGCATAACCTTCGAAAGTGAATGCGGAAAAGTTAAAGGAATGTTACCATAACCCAACACATAGCCTTTTCCGTTGTCTCCAAAGGTGATATATTCATTTCTTTCTTTGCTTGGCTCGAATGACTCGAACATTTTCTTGTCTCCGGTCATATGATTGGTGCATCCACTATCCACCACCCATGATGAGTCACCGGAGGAGTATTCCTACAAAGCAATTTATGCTTTGTTTTTAGGTACCCAAATTTGCTTGGGTCCTCTCACATTAGTAACAAGTGTCTTGGGCACCCACAAGATTTGTGAGTCTTGTTGCGTGGCCCAACATATTTTGCATAGACACGACCATGCTTGTTTCTCATTAGCACATAGGTCGCATTAAAATCGTAAAAGAGAGCACAAGAGGGGTTAGGCACATTAGCACGCGAATCATAAATAAGAGAAGATTTGTTAGTGTTCTTGATTTGCTTTTCCATCTTGACTTGCTTCTTTTAGTGTCCACTCTCCTTGGTGAACTTGATGAATTCGGTGTCGTTCTTGTTGATTCTTGCATTGTGCTTGTCACCTTGCTTGTATCCAATGCCATCCTTCACATGTGGCCGTCTCACATTGGTGTATGCGCCCCTTGCATACTCGGCCTTGGCATCATCAATGGCCTTCATCTTCTTTTGTGCTTGTTGTTGAAGCTCTTGCACTTGCTTCTTCAAGTCATCGATGGTCTTGATGTTTCTTGTACAAGCTTCAACATCAATCTTGTTGCATTTCATATTTCTTTCCTCCTTTTTGATTGTGCTTGCTACACTTTCATGTGCTTTGGATATTCACTACACACATTCTCATGAAAGCATTAGTCCAAATTTAATTGTATTGATATCAATCATCCAAAACAAAATGAGGGGCCTAGATGCAGTTTCAAATAGGAAGGTTACCACACGTTCTATAAAAACTTCAGTAGCACAAAATACACATTCTATCGGGTGTCAATATTAGGGTTAACCAGCTCGACGGATTAAAGATACAAAGTTGTGTGTCACGGAATAATCACTCGGTTGGGTCCTCGGGCATTCCTTCGTCTATCCCGACTCCAATCCCTCAAAGGCGGATACCTAGGCCGCCCCCGGGAATAACCTCCGCCTTGCTCGACCCCTTCGCCCATGGGTCGACAATGCACACATCCCTTGGATAAAGATACTCGCCTCGCCAAGGTCGGACGAGTCGTTGGGTAGTTGTAATAGGTGTGCCATGATAGGACAAACATACCACCATTGTGCCGCCAACTCTCGTGAATTCCTTTCCACGGTGATAGGTCGAATGACTGAATAGTGTCACTCGGTCATGATGACAACAAATAGATGGGGCGTGATCTCTCCACACCTCGTGCATCGTCTAGAGGAGCAATGGTCCCTAGGATTGTGGAAGACCCATTACTTGACAAAGACTACATGTTTTATATCCCCCTTAACATATAAAAGGGGTTGGGGACTTCATCGGGGACGCGATCGAAACAATCACCCGTGCAAAGCACATGCACAAGAACCTAGCGCATAATGCAAACTCACACACTAGAGACTTGGGACCATGCTCTCTCTCTCTCTCTCCCACCCATTTGTCACCCCTTACTTCAAACTCAACATTAATAAGAGGAGTAATTTGAACTGGATGTGGAGTAATTTTCCTAAACTAGTACTAATCTTGTGTCCTCTTGTGAACCATCTTGTTGTGATGTTTAGTTCTTGAGACAAGGTGGCCTCCCTAGGATGCTTGAGGTGTGTTGTGGCGGAGATGACTCAAGTCTACATACATAGAGGTTCAAGCATAGGAAACTTCGGGATGGGATGCATACTTTCCAGGGAGAAGTTTGTTTATTACTGGGCTTATATATACACGAGGGCACCATTGTTGTAATCGTGAGGCAATAGTTGTAAGTAGACAAGGTGTGTTGTTTTTTTTTAAAAAAAAATCCGAGACAAGGAGTGTTGGTTGCTAGGCCTCTTTCACTATTGCTATATTTATTATGGGAAGAACACTCTTTTGTTCTTGGCTAATGATCCAGAGAAATTGCTTCCACGGATAATTTTCTAACAAGATAGTATAGTAAGAATACATAACTAGTATACAAATATAATAACCAAATAAATAGATATATCATAAAATTAAACAACAATCACTTGACCTAGGCACAACCATATAGAAAGACTAGTATTATTGAATGGAATGAAGTCTTACAAAGAGGAACGATAAAAAATCCATACCATATCTACAAAAATACTTGGGAATAACACTACTATAGAATATGAAATTTAGTGGCGAACGCACGTTGGACGCTAATGGCAGGCATTTAAAGACCACCACTAATCTAGTAATCTGGGCCGCAAGATGTTGACCGCTACTAAAAATCAATTTATTTTGGTGGATAGTATAATATAACGTATTAGTAACTATTTTTTATGATGTTAGCATTTCCACCACAAGAAGTCCCTCATTTGTGACCGTTGGATGAAAATAGACGATTGAGAAGTTCAGTCCACATAAAAATCGGACTCTGCTCCAACCCTAACCTCTCTCTCTCTCTCTCTCTCTCTCTCTCTCTCTCTCTCCACGAGTTGCTCCCTACGGAACGTAGACGGTGGTGAGGTTACCCATTCCTCCTCTTCTTCACGTTGTTGAGGTTTCTACCTTCTCCTCTTCGTGGGTTGCTAGCGCCGACGAGGCCAGATCCGGCAGCGGCGAGGTCCCCTTCCTTCTATCCCTCGTGCCACGTGATGAGTTGTGTCAATAATGTCCTCCGCTTTCTCGGGTGAGCTCGGCACCCTTCACCTCTCCACGCAGAGTAGCACCTTGGGGTCTATCTTGTATTACAAGTAACTTAGCATACAAATTTGAACGGATCCTAACCTTCTATAGAACTTATGATCTTGTCAATGATATAGAAACTTCAATTAAAAGTGCTTGCTTGAGGCCATGATGATGTCAGCTTAGCAAGGGTTTTGATGCACCAGATTTGTGATAGACAGACGACACCGATGTTTTGTCAAAAGAAAGGGGAAAGAAAAAAATATCAAATGTTTATGATGAAGAACATGGAGCACCTGCAATAAGCAACTTAGCACAACTTACGCTAAACAATCAGTCGTATCGTAGCTTAGTATTCCGGACGGAACACCATAATTTAGAGCATCGAGGCTCACAAGATAAAGTTTTCACCAAGGAAAACAACACATCCGGACACTTGACCATCAAGCTTTGTACGTCATCCATCCTATAGACGAAATAGCAGGTTGCAACAAGCAGTTGGACTTTTGGTTTTGGTAGAAGTTAAAACCTTAACATAGTTGCAATTACCAATAAATATACTATAGCACTCAAGAGTCCAAACACGTAATACACACAAATAGTTTTTTTTTGAGGAAAATTATGAAAACTCTATTGGAGATTGCTTGAACTTTGTTGCATTGGTAACAAGGATACAAACCTTGTTACAAATAATCTATTACATAATCGGATTTTACATTGGGGGAAAGGGGAGAGGGTTAAGCCGTTACACATAAGGGACGGAAACTAAATCTACCATTAAGGGGAGAATCTAACACTCCAAACCTTAAGAATGTCACAATCATTAGGATGATCACAACGGTGAGACCATAAGGACAAATCATAACATCAGCGAGCAACTACTACAATCTTTGACTCGTCTTCTTGCTTGAAAATCTTGTCATTCCTACACTTCCAAATGTTCCAAAGAGTGGCAAGCACCGAACTACGGACTCTTAGTTTTTCGAAGCTAAGCGCCACCATGTCATTCCATAGGTCTTCAATTGTAGAGTTCGGAGAGGGAGCTGGAAAACCCAAAGCATTGAAAATACTTACAGCTCGAGGACAACGAGGGAAAAGATGGTTGATGTTTTCATTTGTCGAGCTGAAAGGGCATTGTGCTGAGTCTATTTGGTTGTGTCGGAAAAGGCGATCCCTGGTCCTTAACCGTTGCTGATGCACAAGCCATAGAAATAACTTACACTTGGGGGGGGGGGTGTGCAAAATTGTTCCAAATACATGCTACAAATTCATCCTTCGGACTATTCTGAAATTCTAATTGATAAAGCTTAGAAGTGGTTGTAGTATCATTGTCATTTCTCATAACTCTAAGGTCATGACATTCTTGTCTAAGCTAGACTGTTTCCAAGAAAGAGTGAAGTTCGATAAGCTCATATTCAGCAGCTGCAGTTAATCATGGTTGTAGAGCAAGGTAGAGGTCCCAGTGTGACAAGGCTTGTTTAACCGAAATATTTGGCCCCTTCAAGTGTGAAAAAAGGGCAGAAAAGGCTTCGTGATAGTGATTGGACCCCACCGGATATCCACCCAAAAAGTCGACAATTCCCCATTACCGATGTGGACTTTTGTGGCCTTTCGAAAAAACTTGCCTCGATAGATTCCTCTAAGGAAAAATCCTTCCTATCCACTCAACTAAGCTCCTACTTTTACAAACCTACTGTCGGGGCCTCAGGGGATATTGTTACTGCCTGAAATGATAGTGTCTTGGAACTCGGTTCGTCTAGTGTTCCTTCTCGATCTCTAGTTCCTTTACCTTTCGAGCTTCCACACTTCTATTTACTCTAACCAATATCTATGGTCCTTGCATACACAATCATACGACGGTCTTTTTGGCAGAAGTAAAATCTATATTCACATTCAATCAATGGACCATGGACCATCATGGAGAGGATTTTAACTAAACACGTGAACCTAGGGATCGTTCTAATTTTGATGCCACAAGAGCACACTTGTTCGATGATTTTATCCAAGAAGTTCAGCTACAAGAGCTTCCGCTCTTGGATCACCTCAATAAATAATCTAACAACAAGTCTGTCTCCCACCCTAGTCGGGCTAGATAGAGATTGGTACTTATGCTTCCCTGATTCTACCTTAACCTCAAAAGCTTGTTCATCATGTTCCGATTATTCTCAAAGCCTCCACCAATATACCAAACTCCACTCTCTTCCTCTTTAATAATCATTGCCTTTCCTATTCGGATTATCCGGCCTTAGTAAACTAGAACTGGAATTGTGCGTGATGCTGCTTGTGTAAATAACGGTGATACTTTGTGTTTGAAATTAAAAAGTGTACGTGCAGCATAAAAAATGGAAAACAAAAAACCCAAGATTGTTGTCTGAACTGTGAATTAGTTATTATGTTGTTAGACAAACTGGAGCACCGACCTGTTTCCCTCTTATTGTTCCCGCTTTGTCGCCTTGTAAAACTTTCTCTCCAATACCACTCACCCCTTACTGCTGCGTTCCGGAGGCAAAGGGGAAAATTCGAGAATGCATGATTGGTGATGAGAATAGAAAATATTTTCAAATGAAGGCCAACATTCGTTTCGGAACAATCAAATCAGCATGCTTAATCCACAAGATGTTCCTGTCTGTTCTCACTCCGGTAATGAACTGATTCTCTACAATTTTTATCATAGCCTGCTTGGCATACAAGATAATGTCAATACCACTTTTGACTTCTACAGCCTACTGGTCAAACATTCTCTTGTCTGGTTTCAGTGAGATGCCCTTATGGCTCCTTTCACCCTTAGTGAATTTTGTCTTGCCCTACTTTCCATGAAAGACGATTCTAGTCCTGGCCCTGACGGATTCAGTCCAGCTTTCTATAAGAAAAATTGGGATCTTGTTAAAATGGACCTCATTCGATGGTGGATTTTCTCTTTCCAAAGAAGACTTGAAAAGAATGAACGAATCCTATATTGTTCTAGTCTCGAAGAAAGTAGGCGTCACTAAACCCGAGCACTTCAGGCCTATATCCTTTCAGAATTGTCCTGTCAAACTAGCCTCTAAAATTTTGACGTCGTGTTTGCAAGCCTCTATCCACTCTCCTGTCCACCAGGACCAAACATGCTTTCTCCAGTGGCGATCTATCTCTGAAACTTTTGTTTATGCTGCTGAGATAATTCAAACTTGCCACAAACGGAAGACTCCTGCCACTGCTCTAAAGCTTGACTTTCGTAAAGCTTTTGACTCCATTAATTGGAACACTTGACTCGGCGTTGAAAGCCAAAAATTTCCACCCTACTTGGCGCCAATGGGTTCCAAATCTCTCCACCACAAGTCAAACAACGGTGCTTCTCAATGGCAAACCGAGAAAATGGATTCAATGTCGCAAAGGACTATGACAAGGGGATTCCATATCCCCTATCTTTTTATTCTTGTGGCTGATGTACTTCAAAGGTTAATCAACCAAGCGCTAGAAAATGGAGAGATTTTGCACCCGTTAAGCCTCGATTTGCCTTGACCTGTGATCCAATATGCGAATGATACATTGTTATTCTTCAACCCTCTGAATTCCAGCTTGCTTGACTCAAAAAGATTCTCCAATCCTTCTCGGATGCCACCGGACTACATATTAATTATGAGAAAAGAACCTTCCTCCCTATACAACTCTCTCAAGAACGAGCAGGAAATCTTGCACACTTGTTTGGGTGTGGAGTCGCGTCTTTCCCCGAGACCTATCTTGGATTACCATTATCCAATGCCGAAATCTATGTAAGAGATTTCATTCCCACAATATGCAAACATGACAAAATACTTGGCAGGATGGAAAAAATTGCTCCTCAATGAGATGGACGGAACTACACTTTCACCTCTGTCCTTACCGTCCTACCTACTTATGCCATGGGTTCCCTAGCTTTCATTGATATCACTATGGACGCTATGATCAAAAGAGATCATGCAATTATCTGGATAGGACGTTATGATCAAAAGAGACCGTACCATTATATAGACAAGTGACGATAAATGCAACGGTGGCCAGTGTAAAGTTGCATGGGATGATATGTGCATGCCCAAAGAAAATGGCGACTTTGGTATTAAAGACCTAAAAAGCAAAACCAATGCCTTTCCAGACATTTCTACTAAAATTCCACAGTAATGAGTCCACCCCCACTCCTAGTATGGCTGAACAACAACTATGGTTAGAATTAACACCGAGATTTTGGAGACGAGCTTCCGTTTGCTACTCCTATATATGGAAAGATATCAGTGCCACTCTCCCTGCCTTTCGAAAGGCCACAAAAGTCCACATCGGGAACTAGAGAGCGAGAAAGAGTCGACTCTAGAGGAACTGAGTACCAGTATACTATCATTTCAGGCAGTAACAATATCCGCTGAGGCCCCGGCAGTAGGTTTGTAAAAGTAGGAGCTTAGTTGAACGGGTAGGAAGGATTTTGCCTTAGAGGAATGTGTCGAGGCAAGTTTTGTTTCTTGAGCAGCAAAGATGACAGGAGCATCAGAGACGAGAGCACGTTTGACTTGACTGCTTCCCCAGCTCATCAACTCATCTTCACCATCGCGTGGCAACAATGCCCTCGGAAAATTGACGCTACATTCCAGCTGGACTAGGTAATGAAACGACTGGGTTGGTCTCACCGACACTGATAGTAGGCACGTCCAGCACGCGCGGCATCGATCACTGCCTTCGATGCACCGTCCATTTTGGATCCTCGTGATCCACGGCTTCGTTATTCGGCGCGGCACGCTCCATCACGCATCACCAGCTGGCTGGGCAACGATATACTAGCGGACCCCGGGATTAAACTAAGGCTTCCGCACCAATCTCCACGCGCGCGTTCTCGAGCTCCAACGCTCAGGCACGCGTCGACGCACCGGCCGGGCGGTGCGTTGCATATGCAGGACATACGTACGTGTGTCGAGATGATCAGCTCATCCACGGGAGGGGAAGAAGCTTCCTAGCTAGATTTGGCAATCCCTAGCTAGCTAGACGGCAAGTGGCTAGCTAGATTCCTCTAGCTCTACTAGCTGGCTATATATATATACCCAAACTGTCCTGTGCCATAGTGCCATCACAACAGAAGCCTCTATCATCAGCCTAGCTAGAGCTAGCACGGAGAGCGCTGTTCTTGTACCCACAGCACGCTGCCGCCCACAATAATCCACACGTACGGTACCATGAAGCGATCGGCGGTTCCATCCGTGGTAGCTCTCGTCGTCGTCCTTGTGACGGCGGTCGTGTCGGCCGAATTGGCGCCGCCGCTGGGGTACACGACCAAGGAGGACGTGAACAGCGACTTCATCAAGCAGGTGGGCACGTTCGCGGTGAACGTGTACAAGATGGCGCACATGATCCTCATGTACTACAAGTACACGGTGCAGTGCTGGTCCGCGCCGGCGGGGGCGGGGCCAACTACTACTGGATGCTGCTCACGGTGACCAACCAGTCCGGCGTCGCTGCCCAGTACGTCTCCAGGGTGTGGGGCGTCCCGGGCTCCGAGTCCAGGACGTGGAAGCTCCTCACCTTCAACTCTACCAGATGAGCTCGATTCATACTGGCACGGTCGAGTAGATTGTATCGTGATTGTTGCTTTCAGCATTGTGCACTACTTAAGGTGTGTTGCAGTCATGCATTCTGGTGTAAATTTAATTTTCCACGAGATAATTAAATAATAATTATACACCAGAATGTCGCTGTACTTTCAATCATTGAGTATATCGTTAAATAATAATAATCATCTCGTGAAAATTCCTCAATGGCTCCGTCCTGGTAAAAAATATTTCAACAGTTACTCCGAGCACTCCTCTTTTGCCGTAGTTGCGAAGAATCCCGTGCACCAATATTAAGGCATGTTTGATATATAAAAGATGATTATACTTTATACAGCAGTTTTTGTTTCATATTATAGCGTCTTATTGCGGCATAGTCTCTACCAGACACCTCAAACCCAAAATTGATTATGCCCATAAGCAACTAAGTACTATAAGCTAATTAAGTGGTTTTTCATTTTGTACGTACTACCATAATGCAGTATCCATGAGCTGCCAATAGTATCTTTTCAGTGCCTCTCCCTTCCCACCACTGCTTATAATCTATGTTGGATAAGCTTCCTTATCGAATAGTCTACGATGATAGACAACACTACAACATAAAACCTCAAATGTGTCCGGTGATCCATGGATCCGCAAAAACTGACAGAACTAACACTTAATTTGCTATCAGTCTTGAATTCACCGCGGAACATGTCACAACGGAGCTATGTGGTGTCGGTTTCCATGGACAGCCAACTGTAAATTAAATATATTACTCAATTACATATTCGACCTCACATTACACATATATTCCAAGTTTAGTTAGATCGAACCTTAAAAGGCCACTGCATTAGTTTGCAGAGAGAGTTTTTGTAAGCATCCATTCTTGTTGCATTGCCCTGTCATCATTTACTATCAGCCGTCTTCATATACTAGCCTAGCAAGTGACACCGTACCATGGGTGACTCTCCTCCCTTGCCACCATCTGCTTCACCGGCTGCAGGATACATCACTGTACCGCACTAGGGGCCATAGCTAGAGGTGTGCCCGTCGCAGCAAGGTTGTGATAGACTATCTTGTGAGAGTTCTTGGACCCAACGATATCATTTATTCTAAGTGATTGGTACCGGTGTTCTTCCTAATAGAAGATTTTGTTGTGTTTGTTCGCTGCGATGTTGTTGCATTATATGATGAGCGTACCATTAAAAGTGGTGCATTTTAGTTTGGCCAATATAGTCATCCAGATTTGTGACCTGGTTAATAACCAATTTATGTTCTTTGTAATTAGTTTCATCTAATTGAGTTTCAAGATTGAAGCCGGTTGTAGTTAGTAAAAAAAAATGTTTTATGAAAGAATGCACCCATTATGTTTAACGAATTTCAAGCCTATGTTGATGGCCATTCTAGTTTTCACCCGTTATTTTCCCTTTTTTTGTACATAGACTTCAGTTTATTCAATCATTAGTTGCTGCCCCTTTTTGTTCAATCCAAAAAAAGAAGGTGTGTGATCCAGGTACAAGAAATGATACCAGATTACTAGGGTGTCGGTTGTCTTCCCAGTTCGTAGCGCCAACAGGTACAAGAGCTCCATGATTTCACTACCACTGTCGGTTTTTATACAATACAAGCCCAAACTTTTCTTGTCACTCTTGGCATACATTATATAACATCCGACGCCAAGATCAGACACAAGACACAGTCCCTGGACCTTTACGTAACAAGTACAAGAGTCAATATTTTTAATTTTTAGTAGTTTTCTGGTCCAAAATAATGACCATTATTTTTCTTCAAAGTAACGACCGTTAGTTGAAGGGTAGTTTAGTAATTGCACTAAAAATTAATATTTTTTATTCATACAAATCTGTGTTAAATATAATAAAAATGGTTATGAGTTATGATAATTTTTTGTATTATAAACGTATTATCTTGAAAGAAAAATACTATAGGTCCGACCGGTTCGTCCAACTGATGTACAACCAAGACACAAGTGATATTTTTGGGCCCACATGCTGACATCTTTTTGTATTGGTTGGATGATGGTTGGAGAAATTGGGTTGGACCTATAGCACTACTCATCTTGGAAATATTACCATTGGATCCAACTAATGGCCATTAATTGTGAAAAAATAATGGTCATTATTTTGGACTTGAAAACTACTATATTTTTTAGGGGAAAATTGCACCCACTTGCGAATAAGGGGGATATGCATTTACCCACTTACAAAAATCTTTAGTTCAGTCTACCACTTACAAGTTTTGAGTTTTTTTCAGATTGCCACTCAAGACAAGTTGTGCCGTTGACCATCACACATGGAAACCACATGCCTCAAATGAATCGGTCCCAAGTCAGGCTAATCAATCGGTTTATCTACGTGATCGGCTAAATCACCCTTAATCAGCTGATCTTTTTTTCACGCTAGAACCGCCGGGAGTTGAGATGGTAATCCATGGGCACGTAGGGTGGCGGGTTCACGGTGATCAGAGATGTTCGAGCCTTATCGGACTAGGGTAGACGACCAGCATATCTCTGGGTTGTTGGGCAAGGAGCAGGGGTGCGATTGGATCTCCTCATACTACACTGATATAAGCCTCCATCTACCCAAACTTTTTAAGCATATGTGATTGTTGCCGCAAGATCTCCAAATCAGGTGAAATATGATTGATTTTATACCCCTAAATCACGGTTGCCCTTTTTTTCTTTTGTTGAATACCACGGTTGCCCATTACCTGGGTAGAGGCACGAATTTTGTTCTGATTTTTATGAGATGTTCCTGACGCCATACCTTCCCCTAAATCATAGTTATATTGGCTGAAGCTCACGCCATATGTTCCTTAAATCATAGTTATTTTGAATTAGTGCAGTTCGTTTAGTAGAGTGGCAGGATTGCTTGCTCTTTATTTACACACTATTTAAGTCTGCAATGAGACTAGATGTTCAGATACTCATACAATAATTAATTAACCCTTCACTGCCGCCAGGTACCACCGCGGCCGCTGTGGTCGCCCAAGTATCTCCCGCGTGCCGCTGCTTCTCCAAACGCCATTGTTGCCTGACTCCGCCGCCCCTGCTTCACCCCACGCCGCCACCCAGGGCCACCGCGGCAGCCGCCATCGCTGCTCTAGGATCCCCGCACACTGTCGCCCCAACTCCCTCCGTCATCTCTGGCCCAGATCCCACCCCACACCGCCGCTCCTCCGCAGCCAGAAGCCATCCCCACGCCGCACCCGCTCCTCCCGTCTTCCTGTTGGGTCCTGCTCTTCTTCACGCTGGATCCACCGTGGACGGCAAAGGGACTCGGTTGGCTTGCAATGGTGTCTAAGCATTTAGGGGTATTTTGGTCTTTTTCAACTCGTTTGATAAGTTTTAGTCACTTTTAGTCTAAATAACCAAACAGGTGTCACTAAAATTTAGTCAGGCTTTTTAATCACTTTGCTTTAGTTGATGGGATCCAAACACAACCTTAGTTTATCCATTTCATAAAACATATGGTACATCTATTTTTTTACAGCAGTAAGATTTCTAACTGTATGTACACACACAACGCATGACTATAGTTACACTAATACTGGTCCATCTTGTACATATATCTAGCTGCAATGTGTTCTAGTTCAGAAGCTCTAGTTATCTTCATCTCTGCCTTAGCTCTAGTGGGATGCCTGTTCTAAAAATTGGTTCCACAATACAACACAATTCAAGGTTTAGGTTGACGCATTAATTGTGCAGAAGCAGCATCACCCATAATGGAAATTAGTCCAATGCTTTCTTCACTCTGAATCTGAACACCAGTATTTTTCAGCCTTTGTCATCAGTCGTCATGTTCGATGAAATATGTTCAAAGTTCATTAATGAATTACAAATTTTGCATTGTACTAATCGATTCTTTATTGTGTGTGCCATGATACCATGAGTCTAGTTAATTGCATTGTACTAATCGATTCTTTATTGTGTGTGCCATGATACCATGAGTCTAGTTAATTATTGGATACGGACTGTCAAATTGAAAGGTTCAATCAGGAACAAGTAACCATACTGCAGGGACATACAAAACCCACGAAGAAAATAACAATGGAATAATACTGCAAGTGGGTATTTGTAATTTTCCTTTTGCTTGTATTACATGGTTTTTAACCTATGTAATACAATGAAAATGAATTTACCATACTAAATGTATTAAATTTGAATTATTCTACTGCTCTAAATGATAGCGTCTGATGCACCGTCCATTTTGGATGCTCCTTGATCCACACGGCAGGCGCGACACATCAACAAAAACTAGCGGACCGCGTAAGCCCTGGGATTAAACTAGGCCTCCCAACCTCCCACGGCAGTTGACGCACCAATCTCCAAGCGCGCGTTCTCGTTCTCCAACGCTCAGGCCACGCACCGGGCAGTGCGACGCATGCAGGACGTACCTGCGTCGAGATCAACGAGTGAGCTTGCTTGGATGAATTTTTTTGTGGAACTAGGTACGGAGAGAGGCTTCATAGATTCGATTCCTTTAGACATATCACCTGGCTATATATACACCCACGTTCTCTTGTGCAACGACGTGCCATCGCAACTGAAAATAAGCTCGTCTTGGCGAGCGCCAGCATTCTCTCTAGAGAGCTAGCACCGAGAGGCATGAAGCGATCCGCGGTTTACTCTGTGCTAGCTCTCGTCCTCGTCGCCATCGTCACGGTCGTCACGGCGGCCGAGCTGGCGCCGCCGCCGGAGTACACGACGCAGGAGGACGTGAACAGCTACTTCGTGAAGCAGGTGGGCACGTTCGCGGTCAACGTCTACAAGATAGCCCACATGATCGTGATGTACTACAAGTACACGGTGCAGTGCTGGTCCGCGCCGGCCGGCGGCGGGGCCAACTACTACTGGATGGTGCTCGTCGCCACCAACAGCACCGGCGCCGCTGGACAGTACGTCTCCACGGTGTGGGGCGTCCCCGGGTCGGAGTCCAAGACGTGGAAGCTGCTCAGCTTCAACTCAACCAACTGAAATCAATCATCCCTTTGGCACACGGTAACAGATGATGATGGCCTTTCTGTGTCGCGCACCGGGACAACCGCCTCACAGCGATTAGTGCCGCTTAGATAAGCATTCATTGTTGTGTAATTGATTACTGAGGACGACATTATGACTTTCTGTTGTACCCAGGATGCCGTGATATTGTATTATCAACCAATAATAAGCATCTTGTGCAAAGTTACCAATGACCTTCATAGAAGAATTTCTATTTTGTAACATTTATGTTTTTTTTTTTTTTACTATGATTGTTCATTCGACCACCATATCCGAAAATCATCTAGACTCTGTGTAAAGTCGAGATAAAAATTTAAGAGGCACACTGCAGAGCAATAAAGTTTTAGTTCGGCATTTCATTTTGTTTCATGAAAAAACGTGCCAAATTTATTTATACCAAGGGTTGCAAGAAATGAATAATGTAAATTAAAATAATAAGTTGTTTCTATATTATGAAGAGTGCATGTTCTTAAGAACTAACTAAAGCGGTGCAAGAAGAAAAAGCTGATGAGGAAATCAGGGCCCAATTGAAACACACTGGCAGGTATGACCCGATTCAATCCAACTAGTAGTACTTGCATAGCGACTGTAACTAGCAGCAGAAGGTGCAAGACCTTGAAAGTGGTCACATACGATAACAGTCAGCATATGCGACCACCGGTAAAATTTCAGACTAATTACAATTTCAACATACGGTTGCCTTTCGTTTCTGTAATTGTGTTAGTTATTTCTAGTGTTATTTTCTTTGTGATGGATAACTCCCTTTCAATCATTATTGAATATGTTTTTTGTTTCCTCAAATTTAATTTGTCGCTGATAATGATACGAGTCGTGTGGTTTCCTTTTTTTTATTGATTTCTGATGAACATGTTTCATATGGAAGGAAAATAAGATAAAAGAAACATAATCCACGAGATGATCCTTATGAATTCTGCATGTCGGAGATAAAGTTTTGCAGAGCAAATAGCAGAGTTGGTCGCATCAATCGTGGCATGGACTTTGCTGGTTGTGGCTAGGAAGCGATCACTTATGTTTAATCAAATTATGTGTCTTATGTCTTAATATCTTTTCACAAATTTATCATGTGAGATGGATGCTGGAAACACTAGAAGTTTATAGTAATTGTCCATATAGTCTCTTTCAACATAAAGGCTGGATACTTCATTCCATTATATATAAAAATTAGGTGACTGATGTGGGTGTTGTATGATATACGGGTAGTGTTGCTGAGTAGTATTTATTATATGTATTAAGGTTAATAATAGTGTATGACAATATTGTTATATACGACAGTAGAATTTAGTTATTATAATATTGTGATAGATAGGTATCCTTTTTATTTCGGTCTCTTTATAGCCTTTGGTCACGTAGTATTTTAAGCTGTCGTATTATTCTTGGTATATCAATAGCGAAGGATGTTTGTGGTGTTTCGATCATTCAGAAAAAGAAGAGCAGGACGTACTCATTTTGAGTAACTGTGACCAACATATATCATCCTTTCTGTTACTTCAGCTAAGTAATTAATGTCTGAAGAACTAAGTAGACCCTGGCAACTGTTAACAAATTAACCACCGTGGATTATATATTGCAACACTACCCATGCAAATTGCATGACGAAAGAAGCGTGTATTAGTAGTTACTAAGGTGGACCGAATCTGATGGCAAAAGTCACCCATGCTCGTCGTTTTAAGCAACGGCGTGGCTGGGTTGACTTTTGGTTATGAGATCACTTGTTAACAAGTACTACTAGTAGAATACTATAATTTGCCTTCACAATGTCCACCATTTGGAAATTCTCCCATTCACACCTGAGCCAATCGATCGGTGAATAGGTTTCACAAACATGGCCAGCTAGCTCGGCCACACGACCGGCGAGCGGCATCGCCTCCGATGAACCGACCAGTGAGAGCAGTTGACCGCCGGAGCTCGAACGCTCAACCGGCGCTTCATTTCTCGCGCTCGGCGGCTTCGTTATTCCGCGCGACACCTTCCCCGAACAAAACCAAGGAAGAGAGGGAGAGTAAAAAACAAGCCGGGGGCCGCGCCAATCTCCAGGCCTCGATCGCCAGCGGAACACCCTGGCGTAGCTTTCCGTGGCGAATGCATCGGAAGCTCCACGCGCAGTTTTGGCAAACCTAGACGCCTAGATTCCTCTAGACCTCCCTGGCTGCCTGCCTACCTTGGCGGCTATATATAGCGAAGCCATGGTCTGCCACAGCAAGCCACCATTAACAGAAGCTGCTGAAAGAGCTAGCACAGAGCTGTATAAATTAAAGCGCAATAAGCCGCTATACATACAGCAAATTAGACATATAGCCGCCGTCGATCAGCCGTGATGAAGCAGACGACGACGGCTGTTTATTCTGTGCTAGCTCTTCTCGTCGTCGCGGCGGTGGTGGCGGCGGCGGGCCTGGTGCCGCCATCCGATTACACCACCAAGGAGGACGAGAACAGCTACTTCATCAAGCAGGTGGGCACGTTCGCCGTGAACGTGTACAAGATGGGCCACATGTGCCAGATGTACTACAAGTACACGGTGCAGTGCTGGTCTAAGCCGGCAGGGGGCGGGGCCAACTACTACTGGATGCTGCTCACCGCCACCAACAGCACAGGCACCGTCGGCCAGTACGTCTCCACGGTGTGGGGCGTTCCGGGCTCCGAGTCCAAGACGTGGAAGCTTCTCAGCTTCAACTGCACCACCTGAGATCGTTAACTCGATTCATGCGCATATGTTTATCTATATATATGGTAATTGCGCTGTCGTCGCCACTTCACCTAGCTAGCTGTTTATCTCGTACGTGATTCTTGGTGCCAGTACTACTATGTATTAGGGCATTATTGCAATTGTTCTCATGCATGTATCTGGGCTGATGATACCGTGATGTCATATTATTATCAAGGAATAAAAATATATCGTCTTCTGCATTTTGAACATTTTTCCTTTCCTTTTGCTTCAATCGACAATCAACTGAAAATTTCAAAACCTTCACCAGGTTTGTCTGAGTGTGTTATCGGGTTATAATGGTTTCAAGTTGATTTGTATAAATTTGTAGTTTGAAAATCTGCAGAGCTATGCGTCTTTATATAACCAGACAAAGTTGTTATTTATTCAAGTCGTTATTGTTAAACTCCCTTAATGGATCTGTTTGCTAGACTGAACAAGCGGCGGTGGGAGGTACAAGATGATCTGGAAGTCGTTGAATTTCGATCCAAAGGTCCACATCAGTGGACAAACAAATAAGCAAGGACCATTTTAAAAACAATCATCAACGGATTATTCTGATTCTAAACTGCTGGACCGACAATAGTTAGCAGATAGGTCAAATCTATTGAGTTATGATGCACTGACCAATTACACCCAAAAGGTTAAATGGGAAAGAGGCGAGGGCAATATTTACTTATACTTCAACGAATTTCATCTAGAGAAAAGGACAAAGCAACCTACTATCGGCCTGGTGCATCTGTCTACCATGTATATTTCCCTCCATCATGCCGCCTTCCTCTGCTCCACTTCCCCGCCGTGCTAATGTCTCAGCTCCCTCAAGCTCCTGCGGACCTGGGTTGGGCCATTGACTATGACTGCTTACTTGAATTGATGTGTTAGTTGGGCTAGACCTTCAAATAGTAGCTTAAACTACATGGCACCTTTGGGCTTTCACTAGGGTCAGAAGGCCCTGGAGGCAAATCTGCTACTGCCAGTAGTTGCAATGCAAGCCGTTTCCGTTAAATCCATTTTACTAAGCTAAAAGAAAATCAAATCCATTTTACAAATGGAACATAGAGTATGTCTCGATTAAATACAATGGTCCTTCTTGGAGTGGGAAATTGTACATAAACAAGATGCTAGTATAATAAGTTTGTAAGACAGTAAATATTCTATTTTCAGAAAAAAAAATCTACATTATTGAAAATATTCGTAAGGGTATTACAGTATGTAAGATATGTTAAAAAGAGAGGACCTAGCACAACATGTGCAACCATTGGAACAAAAAGTTGGGAAACA
Organism: Chloris gayana; assembly: GCA_031894775.1. NCBI lineage: Eukaryota > Viridiplantae > Streptophyta > Magnoliopsida > Poales > Poaceae > Chloris > Chloris gayana. The sequence goes on from JAUNZO010000447.1 coordinate 190,717, forward strand.
TCTAATTCGTCTCACCCCTGACCTCTGCCCTCTGTTCACATATACATCACCATCCCATGTCTCCTATGAGGGCTCCAATCTTTTACCAAGTGGTCTTCTGTAAAATTTTCACACATGTTTCGGTGGCCTGAGATTAGTGACAGTTACAAATACACGTCACAACAGCACTAAATAGTGACGGATATTTAAAAATGAGTCACTGCGATTTGCCTGAAGCACACTGAAAGGGAACATTTTGTATCTCTAGCTTTACTCGCAGCTCCAACTGTTGCTCCATCGATTTATATCCCTCTTCCCTCATCTTCCTACACGAGTGCAATTTGCATAGTAATAAAACAAACAACGATAAGGCCTCCTTTAGAATGTAGGATAGGAAAAACATAGGAATAGCAAAAATTTAGGAATTGAGATGGTATGTTTTTGAAATCCTATGAGAATTGAAAACATAGGAATTGAGATGAGAAGATCTTTGGTAGTCTCATAGGAAAAACAAAGGAATCTATAGCTTGCTCTTGCTCTACATGAAAACAATGAAAAGAAAAAAGAGGTCTAACCTCTTGCTTTGTTTCCTCCAAAATCAAACATAGGAATCCATTCCAACGGAAAGTATCCTTTGTTTTTTCTATGATCCAAAGGGTCAAATAGAAAAATTTCCTTTACAATTCCTATCCTCTAAATTTCCTTTGTTTTTCCTTCAATCCAAAGGGGCCTAAGGGATGGTGGGATGGTGTATTTATTATTACAGTGCATAGTTGTAGTGCCATACCATACGGAAGCAACAGCCATAGGCCGTAATAACAACTAGATGATATACGTGGCACATTATATAATATGAAGAAAAAAACACTTTACAAACACCCAGAAAAGAAAGTAAATAAAAACGGAAAAGACATAGGAACAAAAGGTGGAGTAGTAATGGAGGTATTTGGAGGCAATAGTTTCTCTACCTTAACCAGATAACATGAAGTGACATGAGGATATTGATGCATTGATGGATAGATGGGAGTCAAAGGTGATAATTGAGAGTGCTAACTTTCTAAATGACATGGCAGAGATTTGAAAAGTTCACAATAGCTCCTAATCGCCAACATTCAATCTTTATCTAATTGTTAAAATTATTTGAGATGATGTGGCGCAACGTGGAGCTAGAGAAGTAGCATTGAATGACTCTTAGTGGGTTGGAGATGATGTGACCCAACGTGGAACTAGAGAAATACCATTGAAGGGCTCTTAGTGGGTTGCATCTTTTATATATAAGTAGATATATAGTCTCAATCCCCTCTACCTCTGGATGTATTCATCCATCCCATTTTCTTCTTTGTTTTTCAATGTTGATCTTCCGTTACCACTTTTAGCCCCTTATCTTTGATGCACAGGAACAGGTCAGAAGAAAAAGGACTAGGCAGACCTAGGTAACACAGAATGGCCACTGTGACCTAAGAGCAATTCCAGCAACCCCTAAATAACCCCCAATCCTAAATTTTAGTAGGTTTGATAAAAAATCCAACTTCAACACTTCTAAATGAGCTCCTCAACTGCGAGAGCTCCCAAATCCCCCTCCATCCTCTTGGAATTGGGAGGGATCCTATCTCATCCTCAAATGCCAGTTGTTGTGGAACCCATGTATTTTCTATTTTTTTTTCTTAATCTGCTACTGCCAGTTGCAAGCCATTTCCACTAAATCCATTTTACTACGCTAAAAAAACAGTTAAATCCATTTTACAAATGGAACATAGTGTATGTCTCGATTAAATGCAATTGTCCTTCTTGGAGTGGGAAATTGTACATAAACAAAATTCTATTATAATAAGTTTGTAAGACAGTAAATATTCTATTTTCAGAAAAAAATAAATCTACATTATTGAAAATATTCGTAAGGGTACGCCACTGCCCTCTATTCCTATAAGTGCTCCGATCTTTTACGAAGTGGTCTTCTGTAAATTTTTCACACATGTTTCTCGCACACGACAGGCTAGGTGGGACCCACCTAGGAGCATGTATGAGGGGGACTGCTGGAGCGTGGTACATTTTTGGGCCCCAAAAATTCATGGGCCGCCCCTGAAATTGAAATATCGGGCCTCTCGCTAGAGTTGCTCTCAACAACCTTCAATCTTAAAATTTAGAAGTTTTGATAAAAAAAATAACTCCAATAACACTCCTAAATGGGCTCATAAATTGGAAGGGCTCCCTCTAACACTCAGGAAATGAGAGGGTTCCTTCCCTCATACTAAATTACAGCTGGTTGAGGGTCCCACATATTTTCCTAATTTTTTCTTTTTTCTTCTCTTTTCCTGTTTTCTCTTGTCTCTCTCGTGAAGATCCAATCCGTCTGCTTCGTCGCCCAGCCGCACGCATGCCCGCGGAAGCCCAACCGCCTGCCACCGGCCAGCCACTACTATCTGGCCGCCCGGTGACCAGCTACCATGCCACCACTACCCATCCGCCCAACCGCGCCACCCGCCACCGCCCAACCGCGCTCATCCTGCCTGGTCGACCGGCCACCTGCCACCACGACCACGCGCAGCGCTCGCATTGAGGTTCGTCCGCGTTGAGGTTCCCCCGCTCGAGCTGGACTATCCTCCAGCGCATCCGCAGGCCGTTCGCCCTCGTCCCGCCACTGGATCTGATCGGCCATGCTTGGCTCTCGCCTCGCTGCCAAGTTCCTGGCAGACCTCACTAAGGGTCGGGACAATGGCAAGGTGGTGCGCTACACGGCCACATGAAGCACGGCAGAGGACGAGCCCGGTCCATGAGTCACCGCCACGGATTCCGTACGCCCTGCACCCAATCTCGCGCCTTGGTGCCGCCAGCCAGCACGTACTAGCGCAAGCACTCGAATGGCGCTGCTCCCATCAACACACCCGAATGGTTGTTGCCCTCGACGCGTCCGAATGGCCAACACGGACTAGCTGCCTGTGCATGCTGCCTGCCTCCTCTGTGCCCGGTTGTGCAGCTTGGTAGAGAAGAAGAGTGGGAGAGAGGAGAGAGATTGACAAGCTCAGTAGGAGTTCTAGAATAGGAGTCACCGCTAGAGTTGGAATAATTCTCTAGGGGTCTGAATTGTAGGAACCACCTCTTAAATGGAATATAGGAGCCTAGATTTAGAAGGTTTTGCTGGAGATACTGTAATAAAAAAAAAACTAAAGAGAATGAATAGCAGTGGTCTCAGCTCTCAAGCACTAGAGTTTTCTTTTTCAAAGGGCCATCCAGCATTGTAGTGTTGTCTGCTGTCATAGCACCCTCGTCAAGGTCACAGCCAATCACCTTGGATCGTTAACGTTGCTGGCTTCTCAAGACGAAGACCTCCTTTACCTCCGTGTCCTCTTTCGCCTAGGAATTCGTGCCGCCCGAAGACTCAGCACCCACTTGGCGTTTCACACGCGATCGCCGTGGCATGCACGCACCGTAACTCGCGCGCGTGGCACCAGGTTTGCCGCACGCGATCGCAGGAATCATCGCTATAAATACGTGGCCTCTCTGGCATGCACACCCACACACAGTGAGCACGCACGTAGAGCTTATTCAGTGAAAGAATGAGGTCGCCGTCTATTGCCTGCTTGTTCCTCATTCCGTTTGTCCTCGTGGCGACCGCCACCATCGCGGCTGATGAGCGGCGGGAGCACCCCGCCACGGCGGCGGGCACCACGTGGCGGCCGAGAGGGACGAGTTCTACTGGAAGGTCGGCAAGTTCGCGGTGTGGATTTACTGCCTGCACAACGGGATCTCGCCGGTGCTGGAGCTGGAACTCGTGGTGTCGGCGTCCACGCGGCCGGCGCGGAACGGCCACGGGGTGGAGTACCTCATGGTGCTGCGCGTGGCCCAGCTCGGCACGTGCGAGGCGCTCGTGTGGGGCGTGCCGGGGGAGGGCTCGCACGACTGGAAGCTCAAGGATTTCAAGCAGCTGAACGGAGCCTGACTCATCAGCGTCGAGCTTGCCCATCGCTGACGAAGAAGAGCAAACGCAATGGATGGATGGACGTGTGTCGTGTTTCTCTCGTGAAGTTGTGATGGATTGTTTGCGTTGTTTGCTGCTGATACGTACACCTCCGAGTGGTAATAACGAAATAAAACAAAGGAACATTAATTGTGTAGCGTTTCTGATGTCACACAAACATAGTTCGTTATTTATGGTTTCTCTGTATACTCGAAAATAAACCGTCCTAACATCATGTTGCTGTTTGTCAAGCAATCCACGGTATTTTTATTTGTGCATCCTCGAAATTTGCTACTGTAAAAATATGGCATGTGTGTTTGCATACGCCATTTTAATTATTTTTCGTTATTATAATGGATATATCCTTCCCCCACCAATTCTTTTGGAATTTCCATAAAGCAGACATGAAATAACGAAGAAAAATTAGAAGTGGACCCACCAGCCATACAAAGCAAGAGAGGATGAGAATTACACGTTTTCATTACTTTTACTCACGATTGAAATAGATAGTGCTATGTCTACTTAATGAAGCGTAAGTCTCAATCCTTTGAAAAGTTCAAAGCATTTCATAATAAAGTACAAAATCAATTGAGCAAGATAATTAAAGTCCTACGGTCTGATCGTGGAGGTGAATATTTGAGAATAAATTTGGTGATCATCTTAAACAATTTTGAATTGTTCTACAATGGACTCTGCTCGGGCCGGTAGTGATAATCAAGAGTAAAATATAATAAACATTCCTAGATAAACACTGTTTATTAAGAAAAATATGTAAATCTTGGGGGGGGGGGGCATAGCCTAGTCTAGCCTCCACTAAGCTCCGTCTCTGGTTGAATGGGGTATCCGAATGGAGGAACCGAACCTTGCTAGACATGGTAAGGTCAATGATGAGCCAAAGTGGTCTTCTGTTATCCTTTTGGGGGTATGCTCTAGAAACGGCTTCTTTCACTCTTAATACACTTCCATCTAAATTTGTAGAGAAGACACCATGTGAGATATGGGCATGGAAGCGTCTGCGTTGTTTTTCTTGAGATTTGGAGTAGAGGCTTATGTAAAGCATATGACGTCCGATAAGCTTTCTCCCAAGTTAGTTAAATTCTTCTTTGTGGGATATCCTAAGGAAAACAAAGGATATTATTTCTACAATCGGGAATAGGGCAAAGTGTTTGTCGCTCGAAAATATGTCTTTATGGGGAAAGAGTTTCTCCCAAGAAGTATTAGTGGGAGGACAGTGCAACTTGAAAAAGTTCAAGAGATACAAGAAAATATTTCTTCTCCCACTGGACCTCAACTAGAACAAGGTGAACAAAACTTTGTAGAACATGTTATTGAGCACCGGCCACATAGGCCTGAACAGGAACATTACACACCTAAAAAGTTCACGCTCCTAGACACGGGGCAGTGTGACATGGTATTGTTGGACTATGACAAGCCTAAGACATACATCGAAGCTATGATGGGGCCAGACTCCGAAAAATAGCTTAGAGCCATGAAATCCAAATTAGAATCCATGAGAGAAAATCAAGTTTGGAATTTAGTTGATCCACCTAATGGTGTAAAAACCATTCAGTGTAAATGGGTTTTCAAGAAAAAGATAGATATCGATGAAAATGTTCACATCTATAAGGCCTTTTCCCCTTTTGCTATGCTAAAGTCTATTCGAAATCTCTTACAAAATGCCGCATTCTATGATTATGAGATATGGCAGATGGATGTTAAAACGGCTTTCCTCAATGGAAACTTAAGCGATGATGTGTACATGAAACAACCTGACAGTTTTGTTGACCTAGAGAATGCTAGGAAGATATGCAATCTTAAGAAGTCCACTTATGGACTACAACAAGCATTGAGAGTTGCAATCTTCGTTTTGATGAGGTAGTCAAAGGGTTTCGCTTCATCGGGAATGAAGAAGAGCCTTGTGTTTTCAAAAATTCTAGTGGGAGCTAGTATCTATGGTCCTTTATGTAGATGGCATACTGTTGATCGGAAATGATATTACAACTAGCCCATATCCCCCAATTGTTTAGCTTGTACCTAGCATATCCACGGTCCTCAATCAAAGTTGAATTTCAAATAATAGGCAATATTGATCCACTAGAATTCTATGAGTTTTACTGTTCATGAAAGAACTAAAACTAAGCCTAGATTTCCTACCCCAACTATAAGTATCAAATAAGATGGGTTTGGGGCTTATAAGCTATAAATTGTTGTTTCATGTGCTAAACAATATCGAGTATATGTGTGCCATACTGCTTAGCAATTCTGCCTAATTTAGTACAGTACCATAGTGTTTAAATTTGGTCATTGACCATTGACTACGCTTATAAATTCTCTATGGCGTTAAATCAGTATAACTGAGAACAAAACCTAACCATTACAAAATGCTGTGAAGAACAGATATTTTGACCAGAGTTGCAAGCTTCACACAAATAGGTTTCAGCTCACACTTTGATTATGGCTGGAACAGCTGAATTGATTCATTGGCCATTGACGCCTATTTATTGTATAATATGCGGATTTGTTTGCATATCAACTGCCTAAAAAAATCTACGTCTACTCTACTTAGCTAAGTTAACTTCACTACTAGAATCACGCTTTGCACCGGCAGGCCTAAATACCAGCGAATCCGCCACTGGACTAATGTCACTATAGCGTTGAATTATTAGTAGCAGACTTATGCCCGCTACAGTGGTACGTACTACATTAGTTAGAAAAGATATCAGTGGCGATCTAAGGGCCGTTGCTGACGGCTTAATTAGGATTACAAAATTAGAACGGGTCCCAGCCGGTGCTGGGACTTGCCATAGACACACCGACTGTCGTACGTGTCCACCTGTCCGTCGCCACTGTCTGTCGTTTGTCACACCGCCTAACACAACGGGCTCCACCGCCGTCACGCCACTGAAGGAGGAGAGGGAGTCCGCACGAGGAAGGCCCCCACTATCGAGGAGGCCGCCGCCACCGCCGCGCCCGTGCCCGAGGAGGTCCCTGAAACCGCCGCCACCACCACGCCAGATCCAGGAGGCATGTGGCGCGGAGGACTACGACAAAGGGCGACGAGGGACACAGGAAGAGGAGAGGAGGGAGTGGTCCAGCGGCTCGAAGGAGTGTTCACCGGAAGCTCTGTCCACCGGGACCAATAGCGCCGGATGCTCCTCTTACATCAGTGTAAAAGGGAAAGAAGTAAAAAAAGAGGAGATATGAAAGGAGATGGTAGTTGAAAATAGATGAATAAAATATTAGGTAGTTAATATAGAGTATGAACGGGTACAGGAAAACTTCATATAGAGGAGAGAATCTTGCTGATTTGGATGAAATATTTCTTTTAGAGGATGAATTCTAGTATGACGAGTGTGGATAGTCTGAACACGCAAATCTCCTTCACGCTTCGGGACACGCTCGCTGGCCACGCTATCGCTGTCGACTGATCGCATTCTCAATTCTCGCTGGCAGCGGCTGCGTGCGTGAGTTAGGGACGGTGGGGGCGAGAACGAATCTAGTTCTCTCACCGGGTTAGATGCTCCTGTGTTCCTACCATCAATTTGCACCGTATAACATTTGCGAAAAATTATAAAAATCTATATATAGATAGAGAATATTATCGTTTACCATCTTGCAAAAGTTTAGATGCAACAAGTAATTTTGCAAAGCGCAGCAAAAAGGAGACATCAATGTTTGAACAGTATCGGGTTGCGGATCCAACATGAATAGTTGCAACCCGTAACTGTTGAAGCTGATTTGTTCTTTTTTGTTGTGTTTTGTACAAGTATTTGTTGCAGGTGAAACTTTTACATGATTGTAGATGGTAACGTGCACTATACACTCATTTTTTATTTATTTTTTAGCAAGTGATTTTTTGTATTTTTTATATGTGGGTGCACGGGAGCACCTCATGGCCGATACAATTTCAACCATCGAATACCAGATGGACGCCCGAGATCTGTACCGGACAAACTTCACAGGAACATTTGCAACCAAGCCTTTGTACTCTGGTGAACCACGGTTTATTTTCTGTTTATCCCCTAGAAAAAAGTATCCCTTCCCATTCAACTCCTCTCTCATAATCTAGCAGCTTCCCTCTTATCAAAACACCATTACTACTATGGGACGTTTTCCTCAAAATACCGTTAGTAAATGAAGCATCCCTATAAACACGATGACATGTCATTTTTCTACTTTTCATAAAATCCCCAACAAAATGATTGTCTTATTACCCTTCTAATTTAGGTGCACGCCCATCAAACACGCTCGTGACTGCTTCCTCGGCGTATGCAAAGCCTAGCGGCGGCGGTCAAAAGGCACTGCCGGAGGCAACCCTCCACGATGCTTGACAGGGTGGGCCGATGCAGCTAGCCAGCAAGTCGTGAACCGGGCGGGCAGGGTAAAATGTTACCTGTTTTGGTTTAAAGAACTATGAAAAATAAAGAATATCAAATTATGGTATTGAGATATGATTACACGTCTTAGTAGTGGTAGTGGTAGTGGTGTTCTGGGGATGATTAACACATTAATAATGTTGTTTCGTGGATGGCTTTCCGGTGTTACGGTAATTGGCATCAACGAGCGAGAGGCAATGAGGAACACAAACCTCAATCTTCCTTGGAAGTTTGCGTCATTGGGCTTCCACTGCCTTTGAGAAATCTACTCTTGATAGTACCTTTCATCTCTGAAAAAGGATGTTCTCGATGAGGTACCTCAAAGGTTGGGGAGGGGGCAACCATTGTTATAAAAAAGAATTATCAAGAAAAATACGTAACAAATACTATGAAGAAATTTCTGGAACTAGGGGGGGGTTATTTTGAGAAATAGTAATAGAAGTGATGAGGTTAATAAATCAGATGACATAAATGTCATGAAGATACCACTCAAGTGAATCGATGCTAATTAAATAGATTGAGATCATGAATAGAAAGGTAAATACCGTTAGTTGCAATGATCAGTCATGCACGCTTTACGTGGCTCTAGCATACCAACAAATTGTAGCCTTTGAGCTTTAGTATCAGTACTAGGAAGCCTTGTAAGTTCATTGGCAATTATATCGGAGCATGGCTCTGTAACAGAGGTTCAACAGCATCGATTCATACGTGCGCCAGTGGCTACCTAGTAGATACATAACCATGTAGTGCAAACTAATTTGCGGGAATGAATGAACTCAGAAAGTGTTGGTGAAGGACATGTAGGAGAGCAGATCAATCTCGTAGGGGAAGAAGCAGAACTCTGCGGCCGCCGGTTGCAGGTCCCATGTGCTGGCCTTGGCCGTCCAGCGTGTTGAGCACGAAGGAAAAAAGATTGTTACTTTCACAGCCCCGCAAGACGAGTGTGGCGCTGCCCGGGGAGAAAGACACGATCTCCGTGCGCCGCAACCATTCGTTGCGGAATCCCGTGGACCCTGTCCCCTGGACACGGCACCGCATCTCCCAGGCGAACCGGCGTTGCTTCTCGCGGACCCACACCTCAACCTCTCCACCCTCGAGCACGATCGGGGGCGGGGCCTGCCGCAGCCGGCAGCGCTGCGAGGCACGTGTCCGAGTGCCAGAACAACGACGGCCTCCGAGGAGAAGATCTGCACGTGGAGTGTCGTGGGCGCGTTCTCCGTGACGAGCAGCTTGAAGGACGCCGTGGACACGTCGAGCAGGGCGTGGGAGGTGTCGAACACGTCGTTCCCCCGTGGCGGGGATGCACGCGGAGAGCTCCACCGGGTATAGGCCGTGGCGCTCCGTGAGGTGCTCCTGCTCGGTCACGACGCACTGAGGCCGCAGGACGAGCAGGGAGCGGCACGCGCCTGCCACCGGCGGGGAAGGGAATTTCTTCGCGCAGACGCCGGGGGCGGGGACGAACGCCGGCGGGCGATCTGGGCCGTCGCTTTTGTAGTACAGGCCGACGAGGACGGACGGGATGGACGGTCCGTCCCGGCCATCGATATCGCGGAGGAGGAACCGTTGGACAAAGCGCGCGCTGAGGATGCCGCGGCGGATCGGCTTGCGGACGACGTCGCCAGCAGTGGGGCACCGCGCCACGATCTCGAGCACGAGGTCGTCGGGAAGAACCTGCGCCGACGACCCATCCGCCGCCGCCGCCTTGGGTCGTTTACGCCTCGAGTACATGGTTTTGGTGATCGATGGACACAAGGTTCACATGGGCACGCCCCCGTTTATCTGCGGGCGGTTATAGCAACAGCAGCATCGCGAGACCGATACGGAGCGAATCGGTTCCGAGAGGACGCGCCCCCAAAGTCGGAAGAAAATTCTCTGGGATATTCCGATTGCCGCCACGTGTACCATTAGCCGGTTGATCCACCAAACGTATCCTCGGCTCCCGGCGAGAGTCCCAGCTATATGGAAACAAATCGAGCCGACTCATCGATGCGAGCCAAAATCGCTGCGTCCTCGTTCCTGTTCTTGCGTCCATATCATATCGTGTCACCTTCCGTCCGAGAGGGCCGAGACCATGTTCCTGCCATGTTCGATGGATAGCCTCACTCATTCAAACAAATGATTTGGTCTTTGCACTGAAGTTGAGACAAGGCAAGAGGAGAAGCTTAGGAGAAGAAGGTGAGTACAACGAAATCGCAGTTCAAGTATGACGCAACCATTATACTTCAACCATCAGTTTCGTAGCTGCTACTTCTCCATCGATGGGCCTCCTCATCAGGCATTACTGTAGCTCAACACAGCACTATGTAGCGCAACAGATACTAGCCATCAGTTTTGGAGCTCTTGTCTAGTTGTCTTCTTGTCAATGTAATGATATTAGTTTTGTAGTTGGAGGTAATTTATTTTGTTGTGCAAAAACTCAGGACGGTGAACTGCTCGTGCTCAGCATATACAAAAGATAAAATTCCTTTCTTGGCCTACGGTTCCTTTCTTGGCCCAAATTTTTTCGAAGTTCCCTATTTGGCCTCAAAACCAAATTTGATTCCCTTTTAGGCCCTTCCGTCCATTCCAGCACTTAACGGTGTTAAGTAACAGGTGAAATGACCATACTACCCCTGATTATGTCTTTATTTCTGTTAAAGTATTATTTATCAGTTCCATATAATTTGAGCTATATTTTTTATTTCATAATTTCACCAAAATTCGGCATTATGTTTGCACATAAATCCACAACTTTTGCACCAAATGTACACATTATTGTGGGTGGAAATTTCAGCATCATTTTTTTACATAATTCAACACTACACATGAGAACATCAGAATTTAGCATCATTTCATAATCAGGGGCGGTATGGTCATTTCACATGTTACTTAACACCGTTAAGTGCTAGAATGGACGGAAGGGCTTAAAAGGGAACCAAATTTGGTTCCGAGGCCAAACTCCAAAAAATTTGGGCCAAGAAAGGAACCAACAACTTTAAGGAGGCCAAGAAAGGAATTGTCTCTATACAAAATGTAAATCAATTAAAGGCTTGTATCTCCGAGTCCCATAAATATTACATAATTTATTGCTTCATCTTAAAGGCTTTTGTCTCCTTGAAGTAATAGGGTTGCTGCGTCGGGATTTAAAGTCTTCATCCACCTCATTTTCACGAAGACTAGAGCTGCACTTGTCGCTTTCTTCTAAGAGGTCGGAGAGGCTAAGTTTTATGTGAAACCTTTTTTTGAAAACATTATTCATACCTTCACTTCTCCGAGTTGAGGTCATGTCGGTAGTAAAGGAGTCCCGAAAGATAGCAGCCCAATGTTCCCGCATATCATAAAGGTTCTGTAGCCATGAGTTCTCCTGTAGATGGTACCTAGTCAAAAACTCACCGGTAAAGTGCCCGAGTAGCACCTCCTTGGTCTCGGGTTCGACTCCCGGGGGAGCAAATTTTCGGGCTGGATTAAAAAAATCACCTCGCCTGGAAGCAACGGGGACCCATGGTGGTCTGGTCTAGGTTCTCACATGGCTGCAGGACCCAATGTAGGGGAGGGGGTTGGGGGTTTTCTGTGTAAGTAGGTCTTCTTCTTAAAATTAATGCCCGGAGGCGTCTTACCCCGCGCAGGTCGAGTTTTTTTTAAAAAAAATGAGTGGTAAATTGTAGAATAGTTTGCAATACCTAAGTGAGTCCTTTTATGACTGAGAGATATGTATTTCTTATCAACAAATCTTTTAAATTTCAGAATACCCATGATGTTGAGTAAGATTTTTTTTCTTTAAAACGCAAGAGAGCTAGAAGTCTTTGTATTTAAACAGAGGAGAAATAATCACGTACAAATAGTGCTACCTGACTTTGGACCGAGCTATGAGGAGTAATGAACATACATAATGATGAAACCTTATAGAAAACACACAGGAGGGTGTGACCTGACCAAGGCGACTAAAGACCGACTAACCCAGTTCTAGAACGCAACCCAATTCAAGTGCCCGGAGGCCTCGGGCACCTACAAAACACCAAAGTTGATGCTCATCTTCGAAAGTTCACTGAATATTGTTAATACTCGGGCTAGCTTCTTTGAAGACACATGAATTGCGATGTTTCCATAGCAGTCAAGCTCCCAAAATAATAAGAGAGTTCAACCCTTTTTATTGCTCCTTTGAGACTTTCTTAACAGCCCGCCTCCACCAGTTTGCAAAAGAAATTTCGTCCTATTCTGGGACACCGGGGCAATCCCGATTGTTGGAATATTGTGAACCAAAACTAACACGCAAAGACACAGGTTGTGAGCAAGTGTTGGGCGTCTTCGTTGCATTGATCAAAGAGACGACATTGGCTTGGATGTGGCAAACCACGCCTTGCAAGCTGGTCGACCGTCCAACAGCTGTTGCAGATTGCGAGCCAAAGAAAGACCTTACATTTGACAGGGGGCCATGACTTCCATAATTCCTCCACAGCTAAAATAAAACCTTTCCATTCAAAAAAGCTTTGTATGCAGATTTGGAGGAATACTGATCGGATGCATCAAACAACCAAGCTTGACTATCTTCACTTTGGAGAAGGGCCACTTCATGAATGATATCCCACAACTGAAAGTACTCAAACAACTCTGATCGGTGATAGGCCTCCTTGTATAGCTATGCGCCAGCTGTGATCTAAGAGAGCTTTGGCCATGGTGCGACTGTTGTGAGTCTTCGTAGGAACAAATGCAACCACCGCAGGAGTTAGCTCAAAAATTGTACAACCAAGTAACCATTTATAATTTCAGAAAATTGTGTTCACGTTGCCAACATGACTCTCAATTGCTATGGAGAAGACATCCTTCACATTATTGTGAATGGGAATGTCTAGACCCCTCCACGACTTATGCAAATCTATTTTCATTGCCCACATCCACAGAATTTGTAAAGACCAAGCTATGATTTCTAGGTTGAGAATGCCCAGGCTGCCATATTCAAGTGGTAGACAAACCTTGTCCCAAGAAACTAGACTGGAGCCTCCATTTGCTTGTTTTCTGCCTTGCCAAAGAAAACCCCTTCTAATCTTTTCGATTGCCTTGATGAATGAACCACTTCAAGACATTGATAGCAATAAGCACATAAATAGGGATGGCTGAGAAGACAAACCTTAACCAGGTGGCTCGGCCAACTAGGTTCATTAGAGAGCCCTCTAGCTCGACAACTTATCACCTATCTTCTCGATCCAAGGCAAGAGATCGGATTTCCTTAGTTTCCTGTCCGAGATAGGGAGGCCCAAATAAGTGCCGGGGAATTCCGAGGTTGTGCCACGCATTACTACATGCACCTCATCCACCTGCCCCTCGGTGCACCGAATAGGGATAACACAACTTTTTTGAACATTAGTTTGATGTTTCGAAGCCTCCCCAAATTTGTTGAGAATTTCCATGGTTAGATTCATTTCCTCCTCCACTGGTCTTATAAAGCGGACGATGTTGTTGGCATAGAGAGACACTCTTTGCTTTAGGTTCCATCGAGAAAGTGGCGTCAAGAGACCGATATCGCTAGCTTTAGTGAAGAGGCTATTCAAGACATCCATTACCAAGATAAATAACATGGGGCGGGGGAGGGGGGGGGGAGGGGCAGCGGGTTGCCTTGTCGTATCTACTCACCAGGTTCCCCATTCACCATCACATGTGTGGTGGAGTGGATAGCAAGCAAGAAGCCAAAATTTCGCCAAGATCAACAAAAGGACCAAGCCATCAAATCAAAAGCTTTATATGTCGAGCTTGAGAAAGAGGCCAGCACGAAACAATGTTTTTTGAGTTCATTCCGCAGCCATGTTTCATCCCCATTCAGCTGTCGGTGGTCTTGCGCAATTTCTAGGTGATGGAGTATCTCGTAGGCGAGAGCAAGCTGTGACTTGACATTACCAACCTGTTTGTGGCTCCGAGATTCTAGCGCACGTGTTAGTCTCTTAAGTTTGAGAGAAACTCTTTCCAGTGGACAAGACTTCGGAACAGGTTGAGCCAAAGATGTGGCGACCGTGTCATGAAAACCAGGAAGTTTAGTCCAAAAACTTTCAAAGTGGCGCCGGATCGATGCCTTGAGTAAGAAATTTAAATGAGTATAGACTACTGTGCCACTGGTTCAATCCACATGAAAGATAGACAGGTTGGATAATGCGTGACGGGTCGACTACAACATACCTTTTATAGAAAATGGTCACATATAAGTAATTTCAAGAATAGAAATAGGATGCAACATATCTCGTGATGGACAATTTTCTAATTGAAATAACTACACATGACTACGGTTCCCATCAGATGAAAACAGTAGTACAAAATATTATGAGCTTTGCAAAAAATTGAATGGAAATATAACACTTAACGATGAAAAGGCGCATGTACCTAAAACTGGCCCATCAATCTATATAGAGCTTTGCATCATAGTCATGATTGGGGAGGATGCGGGGCTTGGAAGCAGGTCTGACCGAATTGAACAATAAAGTAGAAGCAAATAGATGAAGGGGATGAATAGCAAGATGAAATGAAATAGAAACCTCCCATGACCAGAGATGGCGATGGAGCAGAGACAGATCTATGTAGTCGATCAGGCAGTCGGCGATGTAGGCCAGCCTTGCTGCGCAAAAGAGCATTGTGTGGCGGGAGGAGAAGTAGAGTAGGGGAAAGAGATGGCGAAAGCAGGCTCGCAGCTCAGGGGAACTAGGCAACAGAAGGAAACGCTGGGCAGTGGAGCGCGCGACAGCGCTGGAGAAAGAAGGAGGGGATGTCGGGGTGTTGACACCAATTTTGGCACATCCAAATCTAGGCCAAATAGTTCAAACTATACTATCAAATTAAAATTTAAGATATTAAATAAATATAAATATTGGATCTTCTCTTGTGCCATGAAAAAGATATACATAATAAATCAATCTTAAATAATGGCAATTGCACAAATCCTGATAAAAAAAATGGATAAAACACAAACTTTTAAGGTACACAAAATGCCATGTACCTTAATATATGAACACTTGCGTTTATATCCAAAGTCATTCATATAGTAACTAATGGGCCAAAGAAAGGAGTTAGCTAATAAAAGCATGCTCGTGAGTACGTATATTCATGGCCCATTTACCTAAATGGCTGGAAGCTAATTAGGCATTTCCCTTAATTAGGTGATTAGCCCATATAACAACGGCCCAAAATACAGCCAGTACGAACGTTCAATTGTCAACGCCCCATTCGTAGTCTCGCGTGCAACTCGGAGTCTCTTTGACTTGCCATCCAGGCACGAGAGCAAAAGGCTTCGCGGCCGAGAAACATGAGCGCCCACGTCCCTGCACAGGCCGCTCAGGGTGCACGCACGACGCGTTTGCTCAGCGAAAATTGCTTGGCGCGAGCTCCGCTGCTGCCGCTGCACGATCGAAGAGAAAGGACTGGAATCAGAGAAGCAGCTTCACGGCCAAGTTTCCCTGCTCCATAAATACAAGTCAAGGGTCACGGTGAAAATCCTCCCGGACTCTCGATAGCATTTGCAATCCCGGACTCCCTGATTCTCCAATTCCTCCCGACTCTACGATCCTCTCAGACTCTCACAAATCTCTCCGGCTCCCTGATCTCGCTGCCTAATCGCTAGCACCGTCAGGCTGCCGTAGCGCACCACCCTGCTCCTTGATCACTAGTGCTTGCAACCTGTAGCATTCGCTTGTGAGGTAGAGAGCCAAAGAGAAACGATCGCCGCAAAGCCGCAGCAGCGTTCCAGGGAGTTCTGCAAGGTGAGAAGTTTGTTTGGTGCGGTTGCCAACACTTCATTTTGTTTGCAGTTTTCTTCTTTCGCTGCTGCTTTCGATTTGGGTGCTCCTCTGTTCTGGCCATGTTCGAGAGCTTCAGGTCTTCCATGCGTTTGGCCTGGTCTCGATCATGAGCACTGATCAAGAAAAAATCAGTATCCATATTATTGTAGATGTATTTTTCTTCGATTCTGGTCATGTTGGAGAAGTTCAGGCCTTCCATGCGTTTGGCTCGATCTCTACCATGAACGCAGATCAAGTAGAAGCTCCATTACCCATACTGTGTTTACCTTCCTTCAATTTTGGTCTTGTTAATGAGTTCAGGCCTTCCACGCGTTTGGCCTGATATCAACCATGAACACAGATCAAGATCAGTTAAAAGGAAACAACCTTTCATCATTGGTTCAATAGTTCAAAACGGAATCATGATGAGAGACGCTAAAACTGTGTCACAATTTGCGTTGGCGCCGTTGTCCGTTGATACAGAGGGCAGGCACAAGACCCCATCCACCGTCAATTTGGTCCTCGGATTCAAATCATGGTGGAAAACTCTTGGGTTCAGTTTTCTGATACGGATCCGGAACAAGCTGCGCCTGAACACCCTTCCATTCCGCGCATGGGTAGTGCATAATGAGCACTCCAATTTATGTCATGAAATGCAGAAGCGAACTTCTGAAGCATGGTTGCCGGCATATAATGATCATGCCTGAATGTAGCTTGTTTCTGTCTGCTTTGCATAGGGCGATCTTCCCTGTCATGAGCAGTAAAATTGATAAGTTAATTTTCTTTGCATCATACGCATGCTTACATCACTAAGTGCTGGTTAGTGCTGATCCTGACTGCTAAATTCAGTTTCGTCAGATAAGAAGGCAGTTGTTCTTAGACTGCATCTTGCATTTCAATCAGTGTCTATGATAGAGCTCTTGATCTTTTAATAACTAGACACAAATTCCTATATATCCTATGCACGTCGGTTGAATCAAATTAAAGAGATTTCTTCCAGCCAATTAACATATATGACGTTATGTTTTCATCACGCTTAGCATATAGACTAACTATTTTTGATGATTCTCATGTCAAAATGTTGGCACTTGCCAAATAAACAAACCATAACATGCGTATAGGCTATACTCCTGCATGTACATTCAAGTGGTTAGCTCTGTCATAGACAAAAGAATCATATATAGCTGAAATTACTTAGCTTCTTGGTTGTCATCTCCGGCCAATTTGCACCTAAATAAACTATAGCATAAGGCTGTGATCTTGTCTAGTATATAGGCAGAAATACTTCTACGCTGATAATACAAATGTGCCAACAGTTGGCTAAATACTCTAATAAAATTGCTTACGCATGCTGCATCATGAGTCATGCTCATTACCCAAAATTCCCATGCAAATCATACTAACATCGGCCTGGTTAAAATAAATAAATAAATGAATATTGTCAGGCCTTGTTTTACTAGACTAGGTGTGGTTCTCATATTTTCCTGGCATCCGAGGCTCACAAAAATGAAAAGGTAATTAGATGGTCAGGTATAAATAGAGGCATTCAGTCTACAGAACCTAGAATCTGCATGTCCAAAATTAATAAAATAATATGCCTCATGCATACTGCTGTCATATGGTAGTAATCTTTGGCATACTGTCTCCAAAGATATTTAGGGCAACATTACAATTTAAATAAAAAAAGCCTATATGCTAGCTTATTCCTCAATACCGTATTTATACATGCTTTGAAGTTCAAAAATAAATATATGATAGCAGTTTTGCATACGAAATATTGCAGCGCCACGACGCTTAGGTCTCATATGCCTGCATTTTGCAAGTCAAATAATATGCATAGGATAAATCAAATATTTGCCGATAATCAAACATAAAAAATTGCTGGGCCATATTTAAATTCCCAAAATATGCATCTTACATTTGCAAGCCTATCGACATTCATAAAAGGTGAAGTTACGTGTGTACATCCACATAAATACATAGAAACATATATTAGGCACTTCGGCAAGTTCATTTACGGTGACAAGACTTAAGGCTTTTATTTTCTTTCATAGTTTGTAATAAGAAACTATATGATGTAACCACGGTGTAATTTTCTCTTTTTATGTTGGAATTCTTAATCAGGGGTTTTCTCTACGGAGATGTAATTAACATAGTTTTTATGTATATGTAAGAATTATGGAAGTATGAGCTCGCAATACCTGAATTATTTTCTTTTACGCATTAAATTAAATTAAAATTCAAACTTGTCTCTTTTGACGAGGGTGCGCGTCACCTCGACCGTTTTCCCGTCATCGGATTCTAGCACGCCTGGTGGGACCTATTTCTCCCCTCATCTTTGAATTCCAACATGGTTACTATATATGACTTTGATGTTAAATGTCAAAGTGTGGAAAAATGAAATTACTTGATATGCATGTTCGCTATGTCAAAAAGATATGTGTATATGATAATATTTATGTGTAGTATACATATATGCTTACAAGGAAACTCATATACGGTTTTCTTGTGTGAAGGAAAAAAATGGCCGGTCGTGTTCGGGACTCCATCACCATCCAAGTCGGTTCCCTTTGGATTAGCATTCCTATGGGTCCCCTTCAAGAAACAAACAACGCCAAGTCGTCACGCACCACGGCCATATCGCCGATGGTAGTGCACCAAAGAATCAACTCCAAGCCCGAGGGAGGCTTCACTCCCGTAGTGTCCAAAGCTTCCAAGCGAAGGGCAAGGAGGGCTGCTGCAAAGGAAAGAGTTGTGGCGTCGGATGCGCACATGAATAATGTGCGCAAGGCATCATTCTCTCGCTCGGTCCCTCCTAGTTTCTCCAAGGCTACAAGTTCAAAGCCTACAAGCTCTAAAGCTCCAAGCCGTGAAGCGAGGTCAAACTTCCGTCGTACGACACTCGGAGAATGGCCCGTCGGCGTCATGAAAACAAGTCCAAAGAAAAAAGCATTCCATGCATCTACATCGAGCCCAAGAACCGAGGGGTTGATCTGCTCCACCTAACTTCCCTACTATGTCGAGGGCCAACTCATCCAATGTGCCCCTAAAAATTGTTGAATCTCATCTTGTAGAAGTGGTTGATGCGATGCGAATGCCTAAATTGCGACCGACGAATAAAGGAAAAGCTCCTAAGGTGGAGTACAATGCATCATCCTCTCGAAGAAGATTCATGTCACGTCATGACTCGACTTCGTGCGGATGCCCCGGAATTTATTCCCTCGCCAATTTATGAATCTGATAATGATCAAGCAAAAAACAAGCTTGAATGGCAAAAGGACTACCTTACCTCCATTGATATCAAGGAGGACTATGATGATTCCTTATATGCGATGTGTGACATGATATCGTCCAAAATGATGATGCAAGAACAGTCCTTACAAGGCTCCATGTCGGCTGAGTGCCGTCAACGTCACCAACGCAATATTCGTTGGTTGTTAGAATACCTTCCAATGACAATCGGTGAACCCGTCATGGTGAAGTCACAACGGGATTTTATTTTTGACACCCTTATGGGTTTGCCGGTTGATGCAATGTCTAAAATAATTGAAGGGCCAAATATCCCCTCATCAAGCCAAGAGAGTAATCAATCTCTAGTGATGGCAAAGGATGATATACCCAAATTTACCAGGAGGCCAAGAAGGAGGGCCGCACGTAAGACAATTGAAGTACTCGCATCTATGCCCGTGGGTATCACAGAAATGATTCTAGTAGTACATCGTGTACATCGATACATTTCAAGAGGAAAAAGCCTCGACAAAATGTTGTCGATCATCGCCCCATGACCCGTAGCCTTACAAGTTCGGGTAATGATTCAATATATGTAGGGTCTTATAATTCCCTGTGTAATAATTTTGCATATCCTGAAAAAGAATTATTGGATACTGCAGATTCAAGTGATGTACCCCGTATGGAGGGTGAATTGAACCATAATGAGCAAGTACTTGCCGCAAATGAAAGTCGGCCGGTAGATGAGCAAATGGCGCACCTCACAGCGATGCTCGAAGAAAAAGAAAATGAACTAGCTACGCTTCGCCAACAAGTGGCTACACATCGACAAAGAGAAGAAGAATTGGCTGCACTACGTCAACAGACAGCCACATATCACCAAAGGGAAGAAGAATTAGCGTCACTACGGCAACGAACAGCCGCACACCGACAAAGAGGGGAAGAGTTGGCTGCGCTTCATCGACAAATAGCAGCTAATAATAATGCAAGACAAGAAAATGTAGGGAGTGCTTCTGCGAGCCAAAACAGCCACCATGAAGCACCAAGTACAATCAGCATTGAAGCAATCCAAAGGATGATTGCCGAAGGTGTAAAGGCACAATATATGTAGACTCATTACTCAATGCGTCCAGGGTACGTAAAGCCTTACCCGCCGAAGTGGATATGGTGTCGTTTCCAAGTAACTATCGTCAACCGCAGTTCAACAAGTTCAATGGATCCGGGTCGCCTCATGAACATGTGGCCCATTTCCCGGCAGCTTGTCAAGACACAATGCATAATGGTGCTCTCCTCCTCCGACAATTTGTGCAAACATTGTCGGGTCCTGCCTTCACTTGGTATAGCAAATTAGCACCTGGTTCTATACGGACTTGGGAGCAAATGCAAGATGCCTTCCTCGGAACGCTTCTACAGCACTCAAAGGACGGTGGGAATAACAGAATTGACACAAACATTACAAGGATCTAATGAAAAAGCTGCGGATTTTATCAATAGATGGAGGAATTTGAGCCTTCATTGCCCACAGCCAATCACCGAACCGAAGCGGTTCGGATGTGCATGAATAATTTAAGCCCGGACATGGCTATTTATCTCCAAGGTGTGCGTCCAATCACCTTTGAGGAACTGGCCTCCAAAGCCACAGATATTGAGAACTACATGCGACATGTTGCACGTGGTTCGAGATCATTTGGAAAACCCATAGAAAAGGGTGGACAACGGGATAAGTTCTCCACCAAACAAAAATCAGCAGAAGCCATGGAGACTACAGTTGCACCACCACGGTTTCACCCTAGAAGTGTCACTATGAGGGATCAGGAAAACAGAAAAGAACAAGCTCCTACGAGGCCAACTCTTAGTGAGCGTCAAAATAAGGAATACTCATTCCCCATCGAGGAAGTTGAAGACTTATTCATGGGCCTAAGAGAATTGAATTTCATTGAGCTCCCTAAACAAAAGAGGCCGGAGGAAGCTTCTAAGTTCAAGGAGCCAAATTTCTGTCACTACCACCGCATTTTGGGCCATACACTCAAAGAATACTTTGTGGTGAAAAATATTATCCAAAAGATGATCGATGATGGCACGATAAATGCCGACCTCCTCAAAAGCTTGAAGAAAGGCAAGAAAACGGCGACGTCAAATGTGGCCACTTTTGAGGATCATCCGGTGAGTTATGCAAATTCAAATGTGATGCAAACTTATGACCAAATTATGGTCAAATCAAAACCTGAGTTTGTTAATATGACTTCATCGGGACATGCTTCGCAACTCAAACTTAAGCGAGCAAATGAAAGCAAGACTCACCTTCGGTGGACTTCCACTCCAAGATATGGAAAATCATCCCCCCGAAGATCAACAGAGCGTCAACAGCAATTATCAAGACGACGCGCCCTACAAGAAGTGAGGCCGAGGAGCGTAGTCCCACGCTTCCCCCAAAATATTTGGAGGCGTGAGGACGATCTCCCGAAGAGTGTGCGACTCTCACCATTGGAGTATTTGAAGATGACGATGAGGATTTACACTTTCCTAAAGAAGAAGATGTAGAAGTTGATGAAGCACAACTTAGATCAGGTCGTCAACCGCCCGACCCTTATCCTCCTTCCAAACAGCCAAAAGGCAAAAATGTAACTCCAAATGATGAGGCTGACCATGTATCTAATGTGTCGGTCAAATATGATGTAATCGCACACTTGAAGAAAATTCCAGCGATGCTTTCGTGTATGATGCTCTTTGTTTATCCTCCGATTTGCGCAGAGCTTTTATCACAGCACTTTCATTCCTAGAAGATTATAGAGTTGAAGTATCACAAGCGGAAATAGAACCGATTAAGGATAAAGATATGGTGTTTAGTGATGAGGACTTGTTGTTGGGACATAAAAAACATAACAGGCCCCTTCTCATGTTCGGTGACATTGATGACCTACCAATTAATCGTATCATGGTCGATGGTGGTTCAGCTATAAATTTGTTACCGCTGCGCACTCTTAAAAAGATAGGCTATTCTCCCAAAGATTTAAGTCAGTCTAATGTCGTCATCCATGGCTTTAATCAATCATGTCAAGAAGCCATGGGTATAATTTCTCTAGTCTTGAAGTTGGATAAATTTATGACTTATGTAAAGTTTCATGTGATCGATGCGGCTACCTCATATAACGCCCTTCTTGGACGCCCATGGTTGCATGAAAATAAAGTGGTTCCATCGACGCTCCACCAATGCCTTAAATACAAGGATACATCGAGCGATGTGGTGATAATATTTGCGGATAAGAAGCCTTTCACAGTGGCTGAATCATTTTATACAGATGCAAAATTCTATTTTGAGCCTGTTGATAAAATAACAAAACCAAAGATAAAGGTTGTTCTAGAAGATCTTCCAACAAAAGATAGTGAAGAAGCTTCATCAAGCAAAAAGATATATCAATATGTCCCAAGCAGTCAAAGAAAAAAGGGCGAACCAATATTTCGCATTGTATACAAATCATCTAGTGATAAAGATATCAAATTTCCTACTCCATTACCTCCCATGGTTCAAAGAAAAATAAAAGAAGCTAATGATGAGCAACATAATAAAAATAATGTTGTTGCACATATTAGTTTGACAAACAAAGATAAAGAAATTTTACCCATCTCTCTTTATGATAATAATGTGCTTTACATTATGCAGCAGATGGGCTATGATATCTCCACTGGTCCTTCATTATGTGATGGCCGGGGGCAGCTCGCACCATTTGAAAAATATTTGTCGCGAGCACAACTAAATGCCTTACATCAAGATGAGATGTTGAAAGAAGAAAAGTATGGGCTGGGATATGAAGTCCATATGACCTCCGTCGAGCCAATCGATGCTACACCCGCTCCTCCACAAATGGAGGATGGAAATCAGCCAACTATTGATGAGTTAGATGAAATAAATATTGGTACGCCTGATGATCCTCGTCCAATATTTATATGTAAACATTTATCTCGATGAGAACAAAAAGAATATCATAAATTCCTTAGAGCAAATAGAGATGTCTTTGCTTGGTCTTATGTCGCCGTCCACCACCTAGCCATACAAGAAAATTTCAAACCAGTAAAATAAGGTCAAAGAAGGTATCGCCCGGAGCTTCTCCCAAAAATAGAGGCCGAAGTAGACAAGCTCATAGCTGCTGGCTTCATTAGAGAAGTAAAATACCCAACATGGGTTTCAAGCATCGTGCCTACAAAGAAGAAAAATGGCCGGACACGCATATGTGTTGATTTTAGAGATTTAAATAAAGCATGCCCTAAAGATGACTTTCCCATACCCATTTCTGAAATCCTCATCGACTCTACCATGGGATATGAAATATTTTCCTTTATGGATGGATTTTCTGGTTATAACCAAATAAAAATGGCACCAGAGGATGAGGAATTGACAGCTTTTAGAACCACCAAAGGTATATATTGTTATAAAGTAATGCCTTTTGGACTAAAAAATGCCGGCGCTACATATCAACGCGCCATGACCATTGTTCTTGATGGATTGTTGTATGAAATCGTTGAATGTTATATAGACGATATTGTGGTAAAATCAAAACAAGAAAAAGACCATCTAGAACATCTAGCTGTGGTGTTTGAACGCCTTAGAAAACATCAATTGAAAATGAACCCAATGAAATGTGCTTTTGGTGTTTCTTCGGGAAAGTTCCTTGGCTTCATTGTCACAAAGCATGGCATTGAGGTTGATCCTACTATGATAAAAGCAATAGCAAATGTGCCACCACCTGAAAATATTCATGAATTAAAAAGTCTACAAGGCCACCTAGCATATATTAGGAGGTTTGTCTCAAATTTATCCGGGAGATGCAAGCCATTCTCTAGACTCATGAAAAAAGGAGTTCCATTCGTGTGGGATCAAGCTTGCCGTAATGTCTTTGAGGACATTAAAAGGTACCCGACGAATCCACCAGTCTTATGTGCTCCTGTAAAAGGGCGACCACTCATATTATACACAGCAGCCATGCCGACCTCATTAGGCGCCCTCCTAGCACAAAACAATGATGAAGGAAAAGAAGTTTCCCTATACTATCTTAGTCGCACCCTCGTGGGGGCAGAATGCAACTATCCGGACATAGAAAAAATATGCTTAGCATTAGTGTTCGCAGCGCAAAAGCTTCGCCACTATATGCTAGAACATACAGTTCATCTCGTCTCGAGGGCGGATCCACTTCGGTATATACTAAATAAAATGACCTTGTCGGGAAGAATGGCTAAATGGGCAATGTTCCTTTCACAATTTGATATTATTTTTATGCCCCAAAAGGCGGTAAAAGGTCAAGCTTTGGCTAATTTCCTGGTAGCACATCCCATACCCGACGATTATCCCATCGATGATGATCTACCCGATGAGGAAGTATTTGCCACTACTATGGCTGACTCTTCATGGCAGATGTATTTTGATGGAGCTTGCAGAAAATCAGGAGCAGGTGCGGGCATCGTTTTCGTCACTCCTAGCGAAGCAATAATTCCGTACTCATTCACACTAACCTCAGCGGTATCAAACAATGCTGCTGAATATGAAGCCTTAATTATCGGGCTTGAAATAGCCCAAAACATGGGACTCGATACATTACACATATATGGTGATTCTCAACTAATAATTAATCAGTTGTTGGGTACCTACGCAGTAAAGAAATCAGAATTAGTCCCGTACTTCTTCAAAGCCAAACAGCTCATGTCTCAGTTTTCCAATATGAAAATTGAACATATCGTACGAAACAAAAATGAAAAGGCTGATGCTTTGGCAAGCTTGGCAGCCAGCATGTCATTAAATTATGGCCAAACGTTGGAAGTATAAGTAGAAGAGCAAAGAATTCTCCCAATACTTAATGAGGAGGAGGATATTGTGTCCAACTCGGTCCTTGCAGCTGATGCTTATGAAATTGAATTAGGTGACTGGAGAACTCCTTTCCTTGAATATTTGTTGCATGGATACTTGCCTCTAGATTCGTCCGAGAGGACCAGGATAAGAAAAAGATCCATCAATTATACTTGCATCAATGACGTGCTCTATCGGCGGTCATGTGATGGGATTTTACTTCGTTGCCTTGCGGGAAATGAAATAATAGATGCATCGACATAAGTTCATGCTCGGAGTTTGTGGTGCACACCAATCTGCCCGAAATTACATTATCAATTAAAACATTTGGGTTATTATTGGCCCACTATGTTTGATGATTCAATGAGATTTTCAAAGAGATGTCATCAATGTCAAATACATGCTGATTTTATCCATCAGCCACACGAACCATTGCATCCAACAAGTATGTCATGGCCCTTTGAAATATGGGGAATGGATATCGTTGGACCAATTGATCCTCCTTCATCTAAAGGCCACAGGTTCATCCTTGCTGCCACTGACTATTTTTCTAAATGGGCAGAGGCTATAGCATTAAAAGATATTAAAGCACGAAATGTTGAGAATTTTATAAGAACTAATCTCATATATCGTTTTGGTGTTCCATCTCGAATCATATCCGATAATGGAACTTCATTCAAAAACAAAGATTTACAATTATTTCCTGGAATTATTTTCTATGGTTCAAATATCATAAATAAAGATTTACAAAAATTTCCTGGAATTATTTTGCTTTGTGAAAATATTTGCAAGAAATAAACAAAACTCCTTTTGTTAATTTATCTTGGAATTTTTAATTCGAAAACAGTTCGGAATCTCAACCTGGTCTTAAAATGAAAAATGTTCAGAATAATTTCAAATACCTCCCTGATTTTTCGTGGAATTTTTCGAGTGCTAGAAATGTGATTTTCAATTAAACTAAAACGCGAGGGTGTTTTTGTAAAACGACCGAAGCCCAAATCCATCTCTTCTTCCTCCCTCTCGTTCGAACCGCCTCTCACCACCACCGCCTCTCGGCGCCACCGCAGCTCGTCCTGGCCGCGCGTCCTCCGCAGCTGGTGACACGCAGCAGCTCGATGCCACCTCCACTCTCCGCAATTTGGGATAAAAACCAGAGCCATCTCCTTCTCCTCTCTCGTTTTCTCTCTTGTTTGAACCACCGCCAACCGCGCCTCCCCTCTCGTTCTCTCGCCGCCCGGCCGCCTCAAGCTGGCTCCCGACGAGCCACCACTCCAAATCGCTGCGCCCTTCTCTCCCGAAGCTCGCCCGGCGTCAAATTGAGATTTCCCGCACTAGAGCCCGAGATCGAGGCGTTTTCCTCCTCGGAGGTCACCACCGGCGGTCATGGCCGTTCGTCGAAATTCTCCATCCTAGGTGAGCTGTTTTCCCTTTCTCTCTTCACAGGCGTGCGCAGATGGTTCCCTCTCTCCATTTGGTAGCTTATTGTTGAGTTGTTCCCACGAGACACCGGAATTGGTTGTTCTACATCAAGTCCGGCCGCCACATCCGCACCTCACCGTCTCACTCCACTTTCCGGTCATCTCCAAGCACACCCACCTACGTGCCGCTCTTGCTCATGCTCCCGTGAAGCTCCAGCCCCAAACCGTTCACATTTTCGTCAACCCAAACGAGCTCTAGCCGCCCCCAAAGTCTCCTAACCGTGAGTCCCTCGCCGCCGGCGTCTTTCCCGGCCGTCCTCGCCACCGTGGACCTCACCACTAGATTGCTCATGTTGCACCGAGTCCCCAGAGCCCAAGCACCACCCGTCTCACCCCCTCCCGCATCTCTCGGCGAGCGCCGCCTGCTCGGCCGCCGCGGCCATGGCTCGCCGACTCAAGCTTGAGCCGGACGCGCGCGGCCACCGGGCCGGTCTGGTCAAGTCGCGGGCTGCTTGGGCCGGATTGGGCCGCTGGGTCGCCAAGGCGCCAGATGGGCCTGGCCTTTTGGCCCAATAGCTCATAAATCCTTTTTTTGAATTTATTCATTTTCGGGAGTTGTTCAAATTTCAAATATTCATAGAAAATTCAGGAAAAATCGGGAAAATGTCAAACAAAGCTCTTTGGATTCATAAAATTATTCTTTATTTATTTATGAATTCAAATATCTATTTTGAGAAATTATAATTTCATAATTTAATTAAGTCCCTTTCTTTAGTTAATACAACCTATTATTTTATGCTAATTATTAATTGTTTTTGAAAAATAAATTTTTTTAAAAATTAGAGATACTGTAGACGAAAGTGTTTGTGAAAACTATTTTCCAAAATTCAACATAAACACCGTCATTTCATGTGATCCCAAATTAATAGCTTAAGTGTTATCGCATGTCGTTAAGCACTTATTATTGTTGTTTAAAAACATGATTACTTATTAATGGATGAACTTGGTTAATCATTAACTAATGAACAAGATTAATGATTAATTTTTAAGTAATGACCTTGGTTAAGCAATAATTAATGAGCATGATCAACTGTTACTTATTGCTTAATGAACATGATTAATTGTTAGTTACTAATTGCAAAGTAACGAATTTAAGTAAGGATTAATGGCTAATTAACGACCTTGGTTAATCATTGCACATCATCTCATGAACATTCATGCATGCATGGTTCTGATTCGCGACGTATTGTTGGTCGACCTAGGTTCCGGCATGATCGAGGTTCCGTCCGAGGTCGAGAAAGGAGACGGAAGCTTCGAAGTCGACCAAGCACATCGAGGAAGCTAACCCCGACTCGAATCAAGGCAAGCCCCGGTGCATCCCACCTATGTTTTTAAAGTCTTTTCTTTTATCACAATTAATTATGTCGTGATTGTGCATTAGGTTACAGGAATTGCTTGACACCCTAGATGCATGAGTAGAATTCCTATGTTACCTGTTTATCCCATGTCGGTTTTGTGTCTCGATGGTTGCTACGCTTAATTCACATGGCTACGGTAGAAGTCGAGTGGTGCTAAGCATGCTCGCGAGATGTTACGGTCCGATCTTAAAGCATGGAGGCTTTAAGTTGATTGATGTCTGTCAAGTTAAAGTAAAGATGAAGATGAAGATGAAATTGAGATCGGACGGGTCCTCGTAGGAGAAAGGGCAAAGACAAGGTCTTGCAAGGTGGTAGCCCCGTCCGTGTCGTTCAAGGACCGTACCGTTGTTGGCCCTGTTGAGCAAGTCTTGAACGTACCGATTTACATACTGGTGTTTATGGGGCCGGAAAGCCGATGTAACCTAATTGCCTCGGTGGTTGGACGTAGCTCATCCCCTAATTGGTCGGAGGATGAGGCGAGGCCTCATGTCTCAAAGGGAGAGGAATGGGTGGTCGCTCACGGATAACGTCGAGGACGGGTATCGCGTGGGATCTCCGGGTTCTCGGACGGATGGGAGACTAACCCGGCCACTCGTTAGGAGTTAGCGTGAAAGGTTGTCGTATGCGACCAAAGGGGTGCGTATACGCCGGTTTTCCCACTGGTGAAATCGATTCGAATCGCTGTCCCTCGTAGTAATGAGTATCGCTTGTTTACCGTGTCACATCGTAGTTAATCAACTGAAAGATGACGGAGGAGAAATGAAAGAATTGTTGGTTGAAATTTATCTTTTCCTGCAAACTTGATTGCAATAGAGATAGTCTACAAATCTAGAGGTTAATGAACTTAATACCGAGCTAAAATACTGAAAGTAAGGACTCAACCTTTAATGTTGTTTTTCGCAAAGGAGTACACCCCACAGCCGGAAAGCCTTTGCATATTAGGCGTCGGCCTTAGCGTGCCATATTGACGGGTCGGTCTTGCTGAGTATTAGAATACTCAGTGGTTTGTTCGTAATGCTTTTCAGGAATTGAGTCGTACTTCAACAGCTCGTACGATAGTTCCCTGGAAGTGGAATCCCGAGGGTGGTTTCCACCAATGGGAACGGATCCCGGCATCGTGAAGAGGAAGGACCGTGATGTACGAAGGGCTCGGTGCATCACGTTGATCGTCTACTAGTGTTTTGTTGTATAAAGTACAAGTTTCCGCTGCACCAATGTTGAATTTTGAAAACCTGGTTGTATTATACCATGATGTATATATGCTTGCTTGTATGAGATAATACACCGTTGTAACTCGCTTCGTTGAGTGTCCCTCTGTTCCGATTCCCGGGTATCCCGGAGGGGATGTCACAGCTGGTATCGGAGCAGTTCGGAGGCAACAGTTCATCATTACAAGCTTGTTTTTGAAACTTAACCCGTTTAGCGCATTTAGAACACGAGAGAGTACGGAGCCCTATAAGGATGTAGAATAGTTAGACTTTTTACTAACTGTTCGACGTTCGGGTTTTGGAAAAGTGCTAACTATTCGTTGTAGTTTTATATACTATAGTACGTATAGTTAGTCTGCCGAGCATGCATCATGTCATATTGAGTGCTATAATAAAAAGCTGGGGTTATACTTAGATAGTAGCGTAGTGTAGAGTTAGTTTTCCTATGGATGGTTCCGGAAGAAGTTTATGCGAGTGAAATAGAAGGCAAGCGTAACTCTCCCACCGAGGCGATAGAATGGAGAGATTTAAGATCTTCATCTACAGATGATTAAAGACAATCGGATAAAAGGATAATCATCTCGTAGTTGTCAAGGAGCCCTACTACAAGAGAATAAGCCTAGCACAACAAGTGCAAATTGGTTGCAATAAAGTCATTTGTGTTGCAATATCGAGGTAACACAACCAAATTGTGGCGTTGGGAGGCGTTGCTAGCACCCCCGATGCAATAGCATATTACATCACAATTGTAAAGCGTTGTCATAACTATGTTCTATAGCAACGAAGGCAGGCGTGGCTAGAGGAGTGAAATCCAACGATCTTGGGTGTTGCATGAGTCGCAGTAGCAACCATAGTCATTGTTGTTGTAGTGGTTATTGCAACAATGTATCATAGTTGTCATAAAGCGCTATTACATCGCAAATAGTGTGGAGCAATACCTAGCATTGACAACAATGAATGTTGGTAGTAATAACGACTATGATGTTGCAATAGGCTGATACGATATCCCAACAAATTTTGAGTCATCGGTATTTAATTGACGAGTATCGCAACACAATAGAGGGTGTTGCTATATGTTAACAAGAGATTGCAATGCTGTTAGAGTGGTTGCAATATGCAGTTAGAGTGGTTGCAATATGCTCTAAGGATATCGCAACACAATAATGTTGGTCGCCATATGATTGAATAATATTGCAACGAAATGTGTCGTCACGATACTGAATAATCACCATTTTAGAATCATTTATTTTATGATTATTTCAATAATATTAAATGTGCAATGCAACATAATTAATTCACAATAGAAACTTATGCAATACATCCATCGTTCGCCCAATAAGAAGATAGTGATCACATCAATAACCAAACAAAGTCAATTATTACATCATACAGCTTTAATATATTTCTAGGTAACGTATAAAACTTCGTCAATTCCACTGTTCACGATCTTTAATGCCGCTGCACCAAATGTTGTAGACATCTTGTATCCCCAAGACTTTATTGTAGTTTCTACATGTGGCAAATAATAACTGAAATAGTTCAAGGCAAGTGTCATGTTGTTGGTTGTGAAAAACAAAGAATCATGGTATTTACATTGTTCTTGTGGCGATTAAGCAAACATGTGTTAAGGCTAATGGTCTTTTTTTTTCCCAACAGAGTTGATTCCTCAGATGAAATTGAGCATTTCAGAGGGAAACTTAAGTATTTCGTTCTATAAATAGGAAAATGAATATATATGCAATAACTTTTAATAGGACAAATATCTTAGAAGTCGAATCAATTTATGTGTTGCTAATAATCAATTATTGAACTGTCTGCATGGATAAACTAGTTGAACAGATAACCAAACAATTTTTTTAAGGAACTAGTTCACAAAGTTAGCAAAGTTACTGAACATTATTGCCAAATAGGCCTGCAACTGCTACTTTTCCTGTTTCCCCACTCTGCCAACATAAAGAAAATAATCATCACGTCAGGTCAAAGGAAGATAGAAAATCTGGTGGTTTGAACTAAAATGCAACACCAGGAATAACTCTTAGTCCGTACATGCTCACTCAAGTGTAGAGAACTAGAATTTTGTAGGACAAATGTAGCACAAAATGTTGCCTATTTTTGTACATATAAAACCAGATTGATTGGTCAAGAATCAGTGCCTATTTTCACATCAGTCATGACAGTTCAGTCACTTCAATAAATACATTATGCAATGCAAGAGGCCATGTGTAGCATATAAAGCAATATTTGTAGCACAAAATGGTGCCTATTTGCATGTAACCAGATTAACAGGTCAAAGAACTGGTACTAGAGATTGAAGCACAAAATGGTCACAGAACTAGTACTAGAGTAAAATTATCATTCTAGAGATTGGAGCCTTAAAAATATGATAAAGACTGACAATTAGTTGATGAGACATAAATAGACCAATAAAGAGCATGCTTTTCTTCTTCAGATCTGGATCCTAAAGAATGCCCACACGTTCATTCAGAAATTGAGCATGGATTCAACGAGCATCTTAGTTTAGTTTGCGACAAATATAATGCATGGTTCAGGAGCATATGGCATACCTTCATGTTCTACTCTTTTATCGTCCAGGATGTGGGGCCCTTCCAGGTAAAGTGTGTATGGTATTGCTGCCAATGTACAAGAAAAAAAGTCAACACATAGCATTGAATTAATTGCAGGAGCACAGGATAGTATTTAATTAACAAAAATGACAGTAGGAGACTAGCACTGATGACTAACTAATTCATTAGAGATCATTAGGGAATGGCACACAAATAACAAGTTAATGGACTGCATAGATCTAATAATCTCTCGCTGCACTCAACGCAGTCCTAATGGAAAAAATAAGCTAGCATACATTACTTGTTGATCATGTGTGCAAAGTCCATTGAGTTTTCTTCAGCCTCACTGTACATGAAAGTACAAGTGGGACTCAAAATCCACAGCTTAAGCCGCACAGCGCACCAATGGACACTGAAGAAAATAGGATTACATGTAAATGCGAATGAATAGAAATTGTTAGGGAAATGGCAGTATAAGAGATGGATTGTTAAAATTTCCATAGCTACTGAAGTGGTGCAAAATTAACAATTGTGAATAAAACAGGGACAAAATATGTAGTTGTGCATAAGATTTTAATTCAAGGTTATTATTTGCATAACCATAGAAAATTATGTAATTAATCAAAACGTGCTACCTGATGCCCAAATAAAATATTGAAGTACCTAGCCTATTCAATATAATTCAAAAGAGTCAAATTTTAGGGAAACTATATAAAAATTCAGAGGTCTGAATAAGAAAGAACACTATTTTAGGTGCCAGCAGGAGAGTAGTTGGTGCAGTAATGCATTTACATGATTTCCAAAATACCTAAATCAACCTAGGTCTGCCACTGGCCACCTAATGTGGATATGCGAACCCCTAGGTGTAGCTACAGGATTATCTAGAGAAATTAAAACTTTGCGTGCAATCGATTTGTAAGAAACAGGGAAGAGATTAGATGCGGATGCATGCAAAACCTGTTGCCAGATCCATCAATCAACTCGTCTTCTTCAAACCCGTCGTTGTGCGGCAGAGTCGGATCAAGACTTGGAGGGAGTGGACATCTGGTTGGATTCGCCGAACCAGATTTCGCGAGGTCAGGGAGGAACCGTGGCCCGTCCCGTTCATCACAGACCGCCAGGAGTTTCCAAAATTCCGATGGCCACAGCCGCCGTGGGTTTTTTTTTTTTTTTGAAACTCGTTTTGGTGTAAAGTTTGGAGGCAACTGTCTTGGTTAGGTTAATCTGATGGGCCGTGCTGAAATATTTTGGATGGTACGATATCAGTTGTGGCGGGCCGGCTTCCTCTAAAAACCTAAACTGGCGGGCTCTGCTGAAAATTTCACGACCATGCAAAAATTCTGGAGGAGCAATTCCGACAAATAATAATTAGAAAATATATATCGAAGTCTTAAATGTTTTGAAAATTTAAAAATAGACTTGTGTTTTAAAAAGATTAGCCTAGATGAGAATACATGACAAGACTCATCCTAGTTCTCATATCCAGTGTTCAAGCAATTTGGATACTATGACTTTTTAAGAACCTTGCTATAGACTCATTTTAGTTCGGACCTCCAATGTTCATGCACTTTACCTTTGAAGTTCATCCATGTTTGGAACGTATAAGAAACTACAGTTCATCTGATCATTCCAATCCCTTCTCTACTACACGGGATAGAAAGGCGGCGCGTGGTCACCGAGAAGTAGGATAGCACGGATTCTTGACGGATATATAAGGTGCCAGAATTGAAGAGGATGATGGTGCTCTGAGGCAGATGCAGCTGGCGCATGTGGGTACACAAAGAATGGCACCGTTGGCGTTGGACAAAAATTCTCTGCCCACCGTCCGCAAACGCTGGCCTCTGCGGACCCGCCTGGTTGACCACCACGTAGGAATCGAACGGTACAAGAGGGATGGCTCTATCTAGCATCGGCTTGGCTTCTTCCTGGTCGGCTCTAGTTTGTCTCCGTTTTCTTCCGCACGCACAACGCCCAAGCTGCAGGTCATCCGCACGTATTCCGCCGCCTCTGTCAACGTACAAGCGAAACAAAACGACGCCGCGCATCCATGCCCTAGTTTTCCACGAACCTTTATTCGGCACCATGGAAAACTCCGTCCCGGATGAAGCTAGTGCCGGCGCGATCACGCCGTCACAGTTCGATGTCAAGGCCTCCATCGTCAAGCTCTCCACCCAACTGCCGTCGTCCGATCTCGCAATAGATCACGATGTGGCCGTCGAGATCGTGCAGCCAAGGGCACCCGTTGTCAGGTTATCTCGTAACCTAGACCTTTTTTCGCATGTCTAAATTCGATGTCGTGGACTGATCATCCTTCTGTATAATAATTGCAATAATACAGCGTCAACAACCATCAACGTCGAGTAACCATCAACGCCGAGCACGTTAGTGGCAGTCATGAGTACGACATAGCTGCTAGGCATGAGGAAGACATAGCCGCTGGTCACAAGGAAGATGAGGTCCATTTACTTGCAGCCGCCAGGGATCCTGAAGCCGAAGGAGAGCAGCCAACACATGTAGGGTTCTTTAATCGATCATAATGTTTCTGCATTAGTATTCTTTAATCATGCATGATATGTACATAAACTTTTTATAACCCATACACAACAGGTGGCTGATAAAATGAAGGAAACTTCGATCGTTCCAGAAAATATAAAATCCCAAGCTGCACGTATCTCACGAAAGGCGACATCTGTTGCATTGAAATGTTCGTTGTCAAAAGAACTTCTTGATGAGTTGGAGAAAGCAATAGACAAGTTGGACTTAGAAGCAGATGATTATGTAAGCAAGATGCAAGAAAAATCCAATGAGGTTCCTCAAGTTATGACTGATTGTGATACAACTGCAATAACAGGCAAAATATCCTTTAGAGTACCCCATGTGGTAAAAGGACCAAAGAAGAAAAGAACAATCATTCCCATCGAAAAGAGGACAATGAAGAAAACCAAAAGTTCTAAAAAGAAAGGTATAGTATCCTTGTATTTTTTTTTCATTCAAGCAATATTTTTTAGTTAAATGCTGCTATTGTATTCTTATGAATTTATTTGTCCGGCTATAGGAGAAAACCCAAATAATACAGCCCCAAAGGGACATGAAGGTGATGAACTAAATCAATTGACGGTGAGACATAAGATTTGGACTCAGTTTCCCTCGTCATATTTTTTTTATCCACATGTAACATTTACATTCCATGACACAGGGACTTGATGCTGTAGCTTTGGTGCTAGTAGTACAAGTACAGTACCAAACTTCAGAAATGATGTACATGGGCAATCATCGACCATGGTTGTTCCTTTGATCCAAGGTGGATATGCTTCCAATGTGGGCCCTCCATTTATGCAAGGAGGATATACAAGTCTCTTACTTGGAGTTGATCAAGCTGCCACAATGCAGTCAGCTGTTAGAAAATTGCATTTCGATGAAATGCCATATCATGAAAATATGTAACCTCGATTTGTTGCTTTGGAATCCTCCAAGAATGTTAGCACTTAATTTGAGTTCATTTTGAATGTAGTTGAGTGTGGAAACTGAATGATTTGTATTTCGAATAATCAAGTTTAATTAATAGCACTGCCTTTTGATACACCCTGAACAGTTGAAAATATATCAGATAGCAAATCTCATGTTGTTAACACACATATACTTGTATCACATAACTCCAAATGATATGTAATGGACATGATAGTAAGATAGGAGCTCAGAACCTCTAGATGATATGATTTCAGAACATTCATATTTATTTCAAATAAAATTACTGTTTAATACATCTCATACATTAGTACCAGCTTATCTGATGAGACTGTTTAGCAGTTACAGCTCGTAGCACCGTAACAAACCTGCATGAGCTAATCTTACATACACGAAATCTTATAATGTCACAGGCTAAGACATTTCAGCTTACTACATATAATTTTCAGTGCGCCTATAGTGCCATCAGTTCATATCCCACAAAATCTTCTCCTTCGATAGCAATATCATCCATGCTTGCTTTCATCCTGAATCCTTTTCCTGCAATTATCTTCACTTTAGCTTCAATGTCATCAGTGTAGTGATTTGCTTCCAAGTATGAGCACTAGGCAATCAGTCATTTGTACTTCCGGCTAGGAGCACCAAGCCTTCAGTCTCAGTGAAAAGATGACGCACTGACTAGATTTTACAAGGCTGGAAACAACTGCACCGGCCTCTTTAGTCATTGTGACCTGCCAATCTGCCATGAGAATCAAATTCTATCAAAATTTTAAAAGGTATTAATAAATACAGTATAATCTTTGGCATAAATAGACTATCACAGAACTGTAATTGAACATGGTTATGCATCCAGTTAATTTGTGAACCAATTTGCCACCACCCATTCACCACACCCCCGAGCAAGAAGCAACACAAAAAAAAAATCCTCTATCCGGCGCTGAAAAGAATACCCACAGTTGTACCTTGTGTAGGCGCCGTAGGCCTTCGACACAGCACCTCCTCCTGCGAGTCTGCTGCTGCTGTGCAGAGCCACATACCGCTACCGTGGCAGCAGATTCAGTCTAGGCAGCACGCAACGAGCGCCGTCGGGAGCACGCATCGATGCAGATTTGCAGGGCTGTGCGAAATCGCCGTTTCGTGTGCTTAGCCAGCAGCAGAGGCAAACCACGAAGGCCGCATCGCAGGCAGAACTGGACGGCGGCGGCGGACGCGGCGCGGCTCGTGCAATGTGTGCAGGAGGGGATGAGGGAGATGAGTTTTTTTTGAAAGCGGGAGATGAGTAGGGACGGAGCCGAGCCGAGCCGATGCTGCGGCAGAAAGCTATCCTGAATCGCTTGGAGGAAGGCCACCTATCTGCAACCGTTCGATCTCCACGTGTCGTCCATCCGGGCGGGTCCGCAGAGGCCAGCGTTTGCGGACGGTGGGTAGAGAATTTATTTCCGTTGGCGTTCCGGAGTTTCTGCATAACATTCCGAGCTAAATCTTATGCATAGAAAGCATCACAGGATGGAAAATAATGAACGGAGGAAGGGTCAAGATGGAGCTCACTGAAAAATGATTTACGATAATGATACAGCGGCGAGAGTGGCTTATGCTTCAGCACGTAGAGACACGGGCAGTGGCAACGACCGCGTTCCAGGGCCTCTACACAATAAATTGACCTGGATCTTAGTCACGATAGACAGAATGGTAGAGCAATTGTAGAACAGAGATGAAACTGCACAGGTGCTTGTATTTTCAATTGAAATTTTCTTTTCTCCTTTTATTTGACTATTATTCAGTCCCAAATGAAGCGGTGATGCATGGCCTGGGCACGGCAGCGCGTGGCCTTGGTTCTTTTGGAACCAAACCAGATCAACATGCGTGTACAGCAAAAGCAGCGGCGGCTTAAACCTATGCAGACCCAGCGCAGGTTCGCAAACCCAGCGCTTTGCGAACTGTCACCCTATTCGTGCCGCGTGGACCTCCCTGCCATCCGCACTTCCCAACATTCGACTCAACTGATGTCCCAGGGGCCAGGACATCCACGACGGCTCGCTCGATCTGCTCCGAGGTTGTATCCACGATGGACGTTTCTATGCAAGTCGCAGTCCTCGACTCCTAGGGCGTATAGGGAAGGTCGCGATCGTTGCCACGCGCAGCGGTCAATCAGCATGGAGGCTCACTCATCCCTCGAGTCGTACCTCAAATAAATTTTTGCTCGGTTATTGAAAGTACCCTTTTTGCGAGACATGGCATATTTTAGGTCCATAATTATGCCGTAAAAATGTCACATGATTTCGACAAAGTGGTGCTACACTTTGTTCACAAATGAGAAGATCTCTCACATATAGCTTCATATAACTTGACTCTAACTTTGATGTTTGAATACAACTGAACATTTTCGAACACATATGCACCTCAAACTTAGGAAAAATATAAAAATCAGATTTCGTATCAGGAAGAAATATCAATTACAAGTTTTAATTTGGAATTAAAAAGAGAGATCAGTTGCTCTTGAGTTCTTGTCTCCCGGACCAACCTCATCTTGTCAATTGTTGAAAACTTTCACATCCAATTCTTTAACATAGCGGTAAGTTCCAATATGATGACATGAGAGGTCACCGGTTCAAATCTCCATTGTTCTTGTATTTTTTCTTTGTTTTCCATCTTTTTCTGAATACTCTTAAAAATAAACGATATTCTCATCGTGGGCCCCCATACCTTTTTGCACATCCTGACACTGAAAAATGTCACATAGTTCCGGATAGTTCAACCTTCCATAAAAATGTCACATGATTTTGATAAAGTGGTACTACACATTGTTCATAAATGGGAACATCTCTCACATAGTTTCATATAACTTAACTCGAACTTTGAAGTTTGAATACAATACAAACATTTTTGAAGTTACATTAGCATAATATTGGACAGAATATAGCAACATATGACGTTACATTAGCAATTGTTATTAAAAGATATTTATATTCATATTTTCTATTTACAAAATAAAGTGATTCGAGAAATAACCGTCGCCATGTAAACAATCATTGAAGAAAGAAGGAATGTAATTTTATAGAACTTAGAAAAAAAACTATCAAAATTGGAGTTTGTACGAGGAAGAGAAATACCAATTACAAGTTTTAATTAAGAATTAAAATGAGAATGATCAATTGTTCTTGAGTTCTTGTCCGACCAACCACAAGCCGGCAACAACATGAAGATGTTAGGGTGATCCAACGAACGCGACCGAGTCTTTCGCGTTCTCTCCCTCTACGCGCCTCGATCGGGGTGCCCAACCGATTATGGTTGGTGGGCCCCCGTCGCGCTGCGCCATATAAAGGGGAGGAGGTCGGGCACACGAACCAACGTTCGCTGTGCACACGACCTCCCCACAAACCCTAGCCGATCCGATCCAGAGCGGGCGCAGTAGCGGCGGGAAGAACCACCACAAGGCGGCGCCTCCACCGCCGCCACCGACGGCCTCGTCTCCGACCTCGGCGACCACTACACCAACTCGTACGACTACGATGGCGAGCTCCTCTAACAACCGTGCCCTTGACGACGACACGGTTCCCACCGCCGGTAACGCTCCCCTTTTTCCTCTTCCCCTTAGTGTCTCTCTCTCTCTCTCTCATGTCTAAGTCTAAGTCAAACGCGATTAGCTCTAACATTGGTGTCGTAGCTTGCGTTAGATCCGGATTAGGGTTTCGGAAGATCTAAGTTTTTACTCTTTTTCTCTCCGGATCTAGAGTAGAAGAAGTAAGAAAAGGAAATTAGAAAGAAATGGACGAAACCCTAACCTTATCCCTACCTACCTCGTCGCCGGCGTCGGGAATAGCCACGTAATGGTTGGATCCGCGCCGGGCAGCTTAGGGAACCGCCTCGAAACCACTCGACGGCGACGCGCTCACCTTCGGGTGAGCGCGCGCACCGGCGAAGGGTTCAGTGGACGGCTCCAACCTTCGGATCGGCGTGTTGTCGCCGCCGGTCGCGTGCGCCGCCGCGTGCACCGCCGCTTTAGATCCTTAGACCCGTGCGTCGCGTGCTCGTTCCGCCGCCTTGGCTCCGCGCGCCGCCTCCGGCTCGCCGCGGAGTTGCTCGCTCTCGAGCTGCGGCTAGTCACGGGAGGAGAAAGAAATGAGTTCTAGGGTTTCGGTAGGGGCCGAGTTTTTCGCGTATTTTAAGCAAAGCCCGAGCAACGCTGGCCGTCCATCGTGGTTAACGGCCACGATGCGCTGCGGGGGTGAGGCAACCTCACGCTGGGCCGGGCCGGCCTTTCGCCGGCGTTTTGCGCCGCGAGCTGGGCCGGGCGTTTTTTCAATCGCTGGGCCGTTTTTTGTTTACGTTTTAGTCAACAGTTTTTTCTCTGTTTTTTTCATTTCCAGAGAATATTATGTTAAGATTAAGTAAGATTAAGTACTGTTTTTAAGTTTTAATTATGGAAACTTCTTTTACTGCGAATCATGATGTTATTAAGTTTCTGTAGCAGTACTTTTTCCATAATTAGCATTGTTTTCCTAATTAAATTGGATCCAACGTGAAGGTTTAATAGGAAAATTAATGATTAAGTCCTTATTATTATTGTTTAAGCTTCCGCTGCAGTAAGAAATTTTTTACTAAGTTTTAAGTTCTGTTCCTCCACTGTATTAAGTTTTATTAGTGTTTATTTTTCTGATTAAATTGGAACCAACGGGAAAATTTAATTAGAAAGTTAAATGAATTAGATGTAAGCATAATAATTTTATTTGCTGACCAACGTTGCTATAATTTTATTATGTTTTCATGCTCAGTATTAGTACTAATTCTTTATGGCCCAACGGTATTTAGAATTAATATTGTGTTAAGTTTTCATGGATTAATTTGACCAACGTTAATTAATTCATGTCTTATGTTGTTTTTTCAGGCAACGCGCTAGCCTACCTTGCTTCCATCAAGCGTTTGAATGGGAGCAACTATGGAGAGTGGCGCGAGAAGTTGGAGATTGGACTTGCACTGTTCAATCTTGATCGCTGCCTCGATGGAGGATCGCCCCACGGAGCCCCCTGCACCCGAGAAGGGTGCAACCGAGACTCGATGTTGCTTTTGAGGCCCGAGATCGGGCCTATGTTAAGGATGTTGAGAGCTATCAGATCAACAAGTATAAGTGGGACTGCTCCAACCGTAAGTGCCTCATGGTGATCAAGAGCACCATTGTGGAGGCTTTAAGAGGAGCTATTCCCGAGTGTGCTACCGCTAAGGAGTACTCGCAGAAGGTTCAGAGTCGGTTCACCGGCTCATCTAAGTCATATGCTAGCACACTCATCGTAAAGCTCAGTACTCGAAAGGTACATTTTTGGTAAGGGCGTCGTGGATCACATCCTTTCCATGTCCAACATGGCCGCCAAGCTTAAGACTATGGACATGGGGCTTCCCGAGCAGCTTTGTGATCCACTTGATCTTTGCCTCGCTCCCTAAGGATTTTGAGCCTTTTGAGATTAACCACAATGCTCAGGATGACAAGTGGGATCTTGAGAAGCTCATTGCCATGACTCGTGCAGGAGGAGGAAAGGATTAAGGAAAGGAAGTCACAGGATTCGATGAATCATGTGCAGAGCGTAACAAGAAGAGGAGGTACTTCAAGCCTCCTTCTAAGCCTTCCTTTAGATCACAGGGGCAGCCTTCTAAGCCTTCTTTCCAAGGCAAAGGAAAGGACAAGTTTGCTGATGTGGAGAAGGATCAATGCTTGCACCGTGGCGCTAAGGGCCACCACCGGAAAGACCGCATTGAGTTCCTTAAGTGGCTGAACAAGAACGGTAAGAATTTAGTTATTGATGAAATTACATTCACAGATGAATCCTTGTATATAGATTATTCTCCTACCACTTGGTGGATTGACTCAGTGTGCAACTGTTCATGTTGCTAATTCTTTACAGGATTCGCTACGAGGAGGACCCTAGCAAGAGGGGAAAGAAGGATTAAAGTTGCAGATGGCAAGGAAGTTGAAGTCAAAGCTATTGGCACACTCCCATTAAGATTAGATGATAGCTTTGTACTTCATTTGAATAATGTTCTTTATGTACCTTCTATACGAAGGAACTTAATTTCAGTTTCATGTTTAGACAGTGATGGTTTTACTTGCCATTTTGGTAATAATTCTTGTAAGATCGAATTTGATCATAAGATTGTTGGTCTTGCATCTTTGCAAGATAAGTTATATTTACTTCCATTGCATGATGATGTGAATGCTATAAGTGATGAGAATGATGTATGCAATGAGAATGTTGTAAATAATGAGAATGCCTCCTCGTCTATGAATGATGAAAGTAAGAAGCGCAAAAGAATTGATGACTGAATCTTCGAAATTATGGCACTGTCGTTTAGGCCATATTTCGAGGAGGAGAATTGAGCTATTAGTTAAGGAATCAATTCTTCCGCGCTTAGAATTTTCAGATCTTGAGCAATGCATCGATTGCATCAAAGGCAAATACGTTAAGAAAATTAAGAAAGATGCTAATAGAAGCTCAAGAATTTTAGAAATAATTCACACGGACATATGTGGTCCATTTAATGTGACATCAGTGGATGGTTTTAATTCTTTTATAACATTCACCGATGATTACTCGCGTTTTGGATATATTTATCCAATTAAAGAAAGATCGAAACGTTGGAGAAATTCCAAATATTTAAGGCTGAAGTAGAAAATCAGCATGATTTAAAGATTAAAATAGTAAGATCTGACCGTGGAGGGGAGTACTACGGTCGTCATACCCCGTATGGCCAAGTTCCTGGACCTTTTGCAAGGTACCAACAGGAAAATGGCATAGTTGCCCAAGACTCAATGCCGGGCGAACCTCAAGCAAAATGGAGTGGCAGAAAGGCGCAATCGCACCTTAATGGACATGGTAAGAAGCATGCTAAGTTTCTCCACTCTACCGGTTAATTTGTGGATGGAGGTGTTAAAAACCGCCATTCATATTCTTAATCGGGTTCCTAGTAAGTCAGTCCCTAAGACACCATATGAATTATGGACCGGACGTAAGCCCACACTTAATTATTTGCGTGTATGGGGTTGTCCAGCCGAGGCTAAAGTATTTAATCCAAATATTAGTAAGTTAGATCCTAAGACTCGTGAGTTGTCATTTTATTGGCTATCCGGATAAGACTAAAGGTTTTCGTTTCTACTCGTCCCGACGGACATACTAAGTTTGTAGAAACAAGACACGCAGCTTTTTTAGAAAATGAGTTGATGAGGGGGAGCACGGCGCCTCGAGAGATTAGCCTTGAGGAGAAGCGGGTTTTTGTACCCACTCCTATGATTCAAGAGCCAATTTTTCTTGCACCGACTTCGCACTTCCTTCGTAAGAAGTCTGTTCGTAATGAGGATCCCGTTATACGTGCGCCTCAAGAGCAGATGAATGAGGCACCTCAAGTGCAATTAGATGAGGTTCCTGTTTTCCAAGAACCCGAGGAGCCAAATGCTACCGATGATGAGGGGGAGCAACCTCAGCAATTAGAAAATAATGTGCAAGAACATGAGAATCTTAGAAGATCTCAAAGAGTAAGAAAGTCAGCTATTCCTAGCTATTATGAGTCATATTTGAGTGAAGAAATTCAAGATGAGGGTGATCCCACCTCGTTTGAAGAAGCTATGAAAGGTCCTTGCTCATCCAAATGGATTGAAGCCATGGAAGATGAGATGAGGTCCATGAGCACAAATAAAGTCCGGGAATTAGAAGAGATTCCTAAGGGAGCCAAAACAAGTAGGCTGCAAATGGGTCTACAAGATCAAACGTGACTCCCAAGGGAAGATTGATAAGTATAAGGCCGGACTTGTCGCAAAAGGGTTCACTCAAAGGCAAGGAATAGACTATAATGAGACATTCTCGCCTGTCTCAACTAAGGATTCATTCCGAATCATAATGGCATTAGTGGCACATTATAATTTAGAACTACATCGGATGGATGTTAAGACAGACTTTTCTCAATGGGGATCTTAATGAGAAAGTGTATATGGCACAACCCAAGGGTTTTGTCTGTAAAAGGGAAAGAAAGTTGGGGATGCCGCTTGATCAAGTCCATTTACGGATTGAAGCAAGCCTCTAGGCAAGTGGTATCTCAAATTTGATGAGACTATAAGAACATTTGGATTTAAAGAAAATATTGAGGACAGATGCATATACGCTAAGTTTAAGAATGGAAAATTTATTTTCCTCATTTTGTATGTCGATGACATCTTACTGGCAAGTAGTGATGTTGACATGCTATTAGAAACTAAGAGATTCTTGTCCTCAAATTTTGATATGAAAGATCTCGGTGAAGCTTCCTATGTGTCTGGGAATAGAGATTCATCGAGATAGAAGTAAAGGGGTATTAGGACTATCTCGGAAAGCATACCTCGAAAAAGTTTTAAGAAAATATGGTATGCACGCGAGTAAACCTTCGCTCGCTCCGATAGTCAAGGGTGATAAGTTTGGGACTTTTCGGTGTCCCAGGAACCAATATGAGATCGATCGAATGAAAGGAGTTCCATATACTTCAGCTGTCGGAAGCTTGATGTATGCTCAAGTTTGCACTCGCCTCGACTTAGCCTTTGTGACCGGGATCCTTGGTAGATTTCAATCAAATCCAGGGGAAACACATTGGCGGATGGTAAAGAAGGCTTTAAGATATGTGCAAGGCACGAAAGGCCTCATGTTGACATATGAGAAATCGGATGTCCTTGAGATAGTGGGCTATTCGGACTCGGATTTTGCGGGATGTGAGAAGACAAGAAAATCCACCTCGGGTTATGTTTTCATGCTCGCAAAAGGAGCTATATCGTGGAAAAGCTCAAAACAAACCGTGACTACATCTTCCACAATGTACGCCGAGTTTGTTGCTTGTTATGAGGCCGTCGAACGGGCAATGTGGTTTAAGAAATTTATACCCGGTTTAAGAGTGGTAGACAAGCATAGAAAGACCGCTTAAGTTATACTCGCGACAATGAGCCAAGCAGTATGTTACTCCCATAACAACAAGTCAAGTGAAGCTGCCAAACACATTGACATTAAGTTTTATGTTGTTAAGGAGAAAGTCCAGGATCAAACTATTAGTCTTGAGCATATAAGTATTGCGAATCCGTTAACAAAAGGCTTACCACCCGATGTGTTTAGAGAACACGTTGCCGGCATGGGTTTAAGGGAAAGCCTAGGATCGCTGGACATTAGGGGCCCAAAATAAGAATCTGTTTCATTATAGTGAAGTGCATAGTGGTTGTTGAGTCTAATGGTACGTAATCGACTATGACGAAGCTGCATACCCTTTACACCGACCTATGATGGAATGGATGCTAAGTTTAGTAAACTAAGTTTAAGCTAAGTATTAAGTTGAGATCAAGGGGAGAATGTTAGGGTGATCCAACAGAACGCGACCGAGTCTTTCGCGTTCTCTCCCTCTACGCGCCTCGATCGGGGCGCCCAACCGATTATGGTTGGTGGGCCCCCGTCGCGCTGCGCCATATAAAAGGGGAGGAGGTCGGGCACACAAACCAACGTTCGCTGTGCACACGACCTCCCCACAAACCCTAGCCGATCCGATCCAGGCGAGCGCAAGAGCGGCGGGAAAAACCACCACAAGGCGGCGCCTCCACCGCCGCCACCGACGGCCTCGTCTCCGACCTCGGCGACCACTACACCAACTCGTACGACTACGATGGCGAGCTCCTCCAACAACCGTGCCCTTGACGACGACACGGTTCCCACCGACGGTAACGCTCCCCTTTTTCCTCTTCCCCTTAGTGTCTCTCTCTCTCTCTCTCATGTCTAAGTCTAAGTCAAACGCGATTAGCTCTAACGGAAGACACAAACATAAAAATAAAAG
Organism: Chloris gayana; assembly: GCA_031894775.1. Classification (NCBI taxonomy): domain Eukaryota; kingdom Viridiplantae; phylum Streptophyta; class Magnoliopsida; order Poales; family Poaceae; genus Chloris; species Chloris gayana. Next base: position 235,716 of record JAUNZO010000447.1, read on the forward strand.
TGTCGGCTTGTTGGAAAACTTTCACATAGAACTGTTTGATGTAGTGGTATCTTCCGATATTGGGACACTAGAGGTCACCGATTCAAGTCCCTATTGCTGATGTGTTTTTCTTTCAAAAATGATGAAATAAAATAATTAAAAGGTCAAGTTGTGATTTGGCACAAGTAATTTCTTAGTTTAGTGGTAATTCACAGTACCAACAAAGAGAGGGTTGCAAGTTCGATTCTCTCCATTGTACGTTTTGCTGAAGTTTTTGTTTTGTTTTGTTCTCTAGTAATGCTGACATGGGCCTGAATGTTACACTAACACTAATCTGTGGAAGAGCTAGTACTTAATAATAAAAATGCAAATTACCCAAGTTCCTCACATGTGTGTGGTTAATCTACAGATAAGTCTTTCCCTCTCAATGAGAGAGGTTCTGGGTTCAAACCCCATAATATCATCATTTTTGCTTCTATATTTTGCACCTCAAACCCACCTGTTCGGTTGGGCTAAATCTTGGGTCGAGAAAATGTGAACGGATCGTGCTGGACACAAGTAAACAATGATCCAAAATCACAAGAGACTGCACAAATTAGTTTACGAATTATTTAAATATCTTGGTGATCATTTTCAAATAGAATTAGAATTCAAATATTCCTTCTTCTCAAATGGCAATCTTAATTATTTATATTAGTTATATCCAGAAACAGAATGAAAGTCAAAAATTAGATAGTGTGGTGGTAATCCAGACATGGTGGTAAGTGATGTTGTCCCCGGTGCTCAAGTTATGGGTTCGAGCCCCATCCATCACCTTCTATTTGTTTATTTGTTTCCTAGAAAAAACTATTCATAAATTCAATTTTGTGACATAAGAAGTAGTTCAATGTGTCCAATTTTTTTTAAAAAAATATTGATAGGACCCTGTGGGTCCTAGGCACTAGCGTGACTCATATCTTATGACTTATTGCTCATATTCCATGCTACAACTATGACTCATTGCAACGATGCTGGTGTTCGTTGCTATAGCTATGACTTTCTGCAACACTCACATTTATGTTGCAATATTGACGAGTCATTTACAACATGTTCACCTGCGTGGCTATATCTAACAGATCCTTTTGCAACACTTCAGTTTTGTGTAGCCATAGCATAGAGTCTATTGCAACAATTGATAATAGCTATACCAACGTGTTGTATTAGTTGCCATATGGACCATTATTGCAACCATCATATAAAACAGTGGCAATAACATCACCCTAATTACAACGCACATATCATCGTCGTGATACAGGTATACTTATTGCAACTAACACTATTGAAATTACAACAGTACCCAATTGGAGGTAATATGTCACCCTATGACAACAAAAAATAACTAGTGTTGCAATAAACCCCGTGTATTGCAACCAATAACACATTGTTGCGATCAAATCAGTGGCATTAGGCAGAAACCTTGTAGTGCTATGAGAGCTATGGATCTAGAAGAACAAATTGAAGATGCTCGTACGAAGGTGTACTACAAGTAAATCCGAGGGTTGGAATGAGAGATAGTGCACCTCTTCTCTATACACTCGCTTGTGCTTTGGAACTTTCACGTGTCCTACCGTCGGTACCCTTATATTCCAAATTTGGATCGGTGACACTAATACCAAGTTTTATAACAGAATGGAACAAACTAGAAGAGGAAACCATCCTAAAAGCTCCCAAGCAAGATGTTCGAGAGTCGGCATCAACTCCAGCTACCCCGGCACAAGCTATTGCCACTATATTGGAGTCTCGTGAAGAGCAACGGGAACTTCTTCAAGCAGCTTGTTCGAATACGGCCCCACCGGCCGGTGGTCAAGATCAGCATGCTCCACCAGTTCACGTTTCATATCCGGATTTCCTGGCTACTAGTCCACCCAAGTTTTCGGATGAGGGAGATCCTCTAGAAGCAGACCATTGGTTACGTACTATCGAGTCGAAGTCGGAACTCCTACCATGCACGAGTATCGAAGACTATCTTTACTCGCTCAAAGCAACTAGAAGGATTTGTCTGGAGCGTGGTGGGCTAATTACAAGGCAATGATTTTCGAAGGTCACCAAGTACTATGGCAAGAATTCACAAAGGCTTTTCGTGAACATCATAGTTCGAAGGTATCCCGAACCAAAAGCGTAAGGAGTTTCTAGCGCCGAAGCAAGGTGATATGACCGTACACTCCTATTCAAAGTTGTTCAACCGTCCGGCTCAATATGCTCCTCGGAATGTGGACACCGACGCCAAGAAGAAGGAATGCTTTAAGCAAGGACTTACTACCAAGTTACAATCCCGGCTTGTTTTGGACCGAGGAGTTAGTTTTAATGAGTTGGTAAGTGATGCTATACTCATGGAGGATGCTATTCGTGTTCATCAAGAGGAGAAGGCTAAGAAGAGAGCAGCCAATGAACAAGGAAGTAAGGTACACTCCAAGTATCGTCTAGCCCACACTTCTGCAACAGATCGGAGATTCAAGCCTATGCCATCGGATCTCATTTCTCACCGGCCACCTCAGCCTCAAGCAACGGGTGTTTTCCCGTTCAGCGGTCGAACAATTAGACCTATCAAGTATACGCTCCTTATCCCAAACTCCACCATCCGCCGACCATCAAAGCTATAACAATGGTTGTCTTGGACAATTGGCTCAAGATTATGTCGCACCAACAAAGCAGAAATTGTCAACACGCCCTCAAAAGAAAGCAGTTGGTCGACGGAAGAAGGCATTGAAATATGGTAAGATGAAGACTGGTCGTGTCAACTTCACCACCGCCGAAGAGATTCCGAAAGGGTCCCAAGTCATGGCTGGATTGTTCTCTATCAACCATCAGGCTGCCATTATTTTATTTGACTCGGGAGCAACCCACAACTTCATCAAGCAAAGGATATGTTCAAAAACATAATCTTCCACCATGCAAGATGACTCATCCACATCTCATATCATCGCCTGGAGGTAATATACTTACAGATCAAAGTACTACCGAGCTGCCATTGAAATTGGGTCGTAAGGATTATCCCACCTCCTTTATAATCTTAGACGGGCAAGGATTGGATGTGATTCTTGGTATGAGATGGATGAAGTATCATAAGACAAGTATTGGATATAGATGCTTTTGCAGTTCACCTGAATTCTCCTCTCCACGGACGAGATTGCTTTGAGTTGACTTCTTCCCAAACGATTCCTCCAATGATTTATAAGAATATTGGTAAAAGTTTGGAAGACATTCCTATAGTATGTGAGGACCCCGATGTTTTTCCGTAAGACTTACCGGGTTTACCGCCGGATCGAGCGGTAGAGTTTAAGATCGAGTTACAGCCTGGAACAACACCAATATCAAGAAGGCCGTATCGGATGCCGCCAAATGAGCTGGCAGAATTGAAGGTACAACTAAAGGAGTTGTTGGGCAAGGGTTATATACGTCCAAGTTCATCGCCATGGGGATGCCCAGCCTTGTTCGTATAGAAAAAGGACAAGACATTAAGGCTATGTGTGGATTATAGGCCTTTGAATGCCGTGACCATCAAGAACAAGTATCCTCTTCCGAGGATTGACATCCTATTTGATCAGCTGATGGGAGCTAAAGTTTTCTCCAAGATAGATCTTCGCTCGGGATATCATCGGATTAAGATAAGAGCCGAAGATATACCGAAGACTGCATTCTCCACAAGATATGGACTTTATGAGTATCCGGTGATGTCATTTGGATTGACCAATGCACCGAGCACATTTCATGTACCTCATGAATTCAGTATTTATGCCGGAGTTGGACAAGTTTGTCGTAGTATTCATTGACGACATCTTGATCTACTCTAAGTCGAAGAGGAACATGCCAACCACTTAAGAGTTGTGTTGCAACGGCTCAGGGATCATCAACTATATGCTAAGTTTAGCAAGTGTGAGTTTTGGCTAAAGGAAGTGCCGTTCCTAGGTCATGTGATATCAGCCGAAGGAGTGGCCGTTGACCCCGGCAAAGTTCAAGAAGTGTTGGATTGGAAATCACCGAAGTCCGTCTCACGGATCGGGAGTTTCTTGGGATTAGTCGGTTATTATAGAAGATTTATCCCAAACTTCTCAAAGATTGCCAAGCCAATGACTAAGCTATTGGAAAAGGATAAGAAGTACGTATGGAGCAAAGAATGTGAAGAAGCTTTTCAAACGTTGAAGAAATTGTTGACCACCGCTCCCGTACTTGCTCGACCAGATTTGACAAAGCCCTTCGATGTGTATTGTGATGCCTCGAGCACGGGACTCGGATGTGTTCTAATGCAGGAAGGACGAGTAATCGCGTATGCATCTCGACAACTAAGGCGTCATGAGGAACACTATCCTACCCATGATCTGGAACTAGCAGCAGTGGTACTCGCATTGAAAGGTTGGAGACATTATCTCTTGGGAAATTTGGTACATCTATACACGGACCACAAGAGTCTCAAGTACATCTTCACTCAAGCAGATCTGAATATGCGTCAATGAAGATGGTTAGAATTAATCAAAGATTATGAGCTGGAGATTCACTACCACCCGGGCAAGGCAAACGTGGTAGCTGATGCCTTAAGTCGCAAGGTTCATTGCAATAATCTCATGGCTCGACTCATGATTCCAGCATCTCCACAAGGAAGTGAAGAGCCAAATCTTCGGATTATTCCGTATGGAGCAGTGACGAATCTAGCTCTTATTCCTACCATTCGTGAAGAAGTGGTAGCAGCTCAACAGAAAGATGCTGGTATGGGACACATCGAAGACGACTCCGTAAGGGTGAAGTCAAGTGTTTCCAAAAAGATAACGAAGGTGTTATCTCGGTTCAAGAATAGGCTAGTAGTGCCTAAGAACTTGGAACTTCGCAAGAAGATAATGGATGAAGCCCATACGTCCAAGTATTCTATTCATCCTGGAACCAACAAGATGTATCAAGACTTGAAGAAGAGATTTTGGTGGACAAGAATGAAACGAGAGATAGCAAGGTATGTCAACGAGTGTGATACCTGTCGACGTGTCAAAGCAGAGCATTTGAAGCAAGCAGGTCCACTTCAACCTCTCGAGCATACCTGAATGAAAATGGGAAGATATCAGCATGGACTTTATAGTTGGATTACCAATGACTCCACGGAAGCACGACTCTGGTCATAGTTGACAGATTGACCAAGTCGATTCATTTTATACCGGTATATACCAACTACAAGGCCAAGCAATATGCAGATCTATATATTTCACGCATCCTATGTTTGCATGGAGTACCCAAGACCATCATCTCGGATCGCGGAGCTCAATTTGTCTCTAGATTTTGGGAACAACTTGCATGAGTCATTAGGAACGAAGTTAATTCGAAGCTCAGCTTATCACCCCCAAACAGATGGACAAACAGAAAGAATCAATCAATACCTCAAGGATATGCTTCGAGCATGTGTTTTGACCTACGGCAAAGATTGGGAGAAATGTTTACCGTCGGCAGAGTTCTCATACAACAACAGCTATCAAGAGAGTGCCGGAATGTCACCGTTTCAAGCTCGTATGGACGTAGTTGTCGCACCCCTCTAAATTGGTCCGAAAGTGGAGAAAGAGTAATCTTCGGACCCGATTTGGTAAAAGATGCAGAGGAACAAGTACGTCTCATTCAACAAAACCTCAAAAGAGCTAAATCTCGACAGATCGGTTATGCCGATAAAAGACGTCGAGAGCTGGTATTCAAGGTTGGAGATCAAGTTTATCTGCGCGTATCTCCTACCAAAGGTGCTCAAAGATTTGGAATCAAGGGCAAGTTAGCACCACGATACATTGGACCTTTTCCAATCCTAGAAAGATGTGGAGCCGTGGCATATCGTTTGGAGTTGCCAACACACTTGTCGGGTATACATAACATATTTCATGTATCTCAACCGAAGAAGTGCTTGAAACCACCGGTGGATATACCGACAGACTAAAGTAGAACAGATTACAACCGGACTTGACGTATGACGAACGTCCGGTCAAAGTTCTCGACACCAAGGATTGAGTGACTCGACATAGAACCAAGCAAGTTCTACAAGATTCAATGGAGCAATCACTCGAAGCGTAAGCTACATGGGAACAAGAAGAGTTTCTTCGATCAAACTACCCCGAGTTCTTTAGTACGGTCGTCCGGTCGCTTCAATCGTGAATCTCGGGACGAATTCCTGTAAGGGGGAGGGTTGTAACAACTCGCAGAAATAAAATGCATTTCATGGCATTCATGAGCATGTCATCATGTGCATCCGTGAACCTATCTACTTTTGGTGAGAAGAAACGCACATAAAATGTCAAAGTAGCTAAAGAATAAAAGAAATGCTTAAAAGAGAAATAAAATAAGAAGAACATTTATGTTTAATATTTTCTATGGTTCAAATATCATAAATAAAGATTTACAAAAATTTCCTGGAATTATTTTGCTTTGTGAAAATATTTGCAAGAAATAAACAAAACTCCTTTTGTTAATTTATCTTGGAATTTTTAATTTGAAAACAGTTTGGAATCTCAACCTGGTCTTAAAATAAAAAATGTTCTGAATAATTACAAATACCTCCCTGATTTTTCGTGGAATTTTTCGAGTGCTAGAAATGTGATTTTTAATTAAACTAAAATGCGAGGGTGTTTTTGTAAAACGACCGAAGCCCAAATCCATCTCTTCTTCCTCCCTCTCGTTCGAACCGCCTCCCACCACCACCGCCTCTCGGCGCCACCGCAGCCCGTCCTGGCCGCGCGTCCTCCGCAGCTGGTGACACGCAGCAGCTCGATGCCACCTCCACTCTCCGCAATTTGGGATAAAAACCAGAGCCATCTCCTTCTCCTCTCTGTTTTCTCTCTTGTTTGAACCACCGCCAACCGCGCCTCCCCTCTCGTTCTCTGCCGCCCGGCCGCCTCAAGCTGGCTCCCGACGAGCTACCACTCCAAATCGCTGCGCCCTTCTCTCCCGAAGCTCGCCCTAGCGTCAAATTGAGATTTCCCGCACTAGAGCCCGAGATCGAGGCGTTTTCCTCCTCGGAGGTCACCACCGGCGGTCATGGCCGTTCGTCGAAATTCTCCATCCTAGGTGAGCCGTTTTCCCTTTCTCTCTTCACGAGCGTGCGCAGTGGTTCCCTCTCTCCATTTGGTAGCTTATTGTTGACTTGTTCCCACGAGACACCGGGAATTGGTTGTTCTACATCAAGTCCGGCCGCCACATCCGTACCTCACCGTCGCACTCCACTTTCCGGTCATCTCTAAGCGCAACCACCTACATGCCGCTCTTGCTCATGCTCCTGTGAAGCTCCAGCTCCAAACCGTTCACATTTTCGTCAACCCAAACGAGCTCTAGCCGCCGCCGAAGTCTCCTAACCGCGAGTCCCTCGCCGCCGGCGTCTTTCCCGGCCGTCCCCGCCACCGTGGACCTCACCACTAGATTGCTCATGTTACACCGAGTCCCCAGAGCCCAAGCACCACCCGTCTCACCCCCTCCCGCATCTCTCCGGCGAAGCGCCGCCTCGCCGGCCGCCGCGGCCATGGCTTGCCGGCTCAAGCTTGAGCCGGGCCGCGAGCGGGCCACTGGGCCGGGTCGGGTCAAGTCGTGGGCTGCTGGGCCGGATTGGGCCGCTGGGTCGCCAAGGCGCCGGATGGGCCTGGCCTTTTGGCCCAATAGCTCATAAATCCTTTTTTTCGAATTTATTCATTTTCAGGAGTTGTTCAAATTTCAAATATTCATAGAAAATTCAGGAAAAATCGAAAAAATGTCAAACAAAGCTCTTTGGATTCATAAAATTATTCTTTATTTATTTATGAATTCAAATATCTATTTTGAGAAATTATAATTTCATAATTTAATTAAGTCCCTTTCTTTAGTTAATACAACCTATTATTTTATGCTAATTATTAATTGTTTTTGAAAAATAAATTTCTTTAAAAATTAGAGATACTGCAGACGAAAGTGTTTGTGAAAACTATTTTCCAAAATTCAACATAAACACCGTCATTTCATGTGATCCCAAATTAATAGCTTAAGTGTTATCGCATGTCGTTAAGCACTTATTATTGTTGTTTAAAAACATGATTAATTATTAATGGATGAACCTGGTTAATCATTAACTAATGAACAAGATTAATGATTAATTTTTAAGTAATGACCTTGGTTAAGCAATAATTAATGAGCTTGATCACTGTTACTTATTGCTTAACGAACATGATTAATTGTTAATTACTAATTGCAAAGTAACGAATTTAAGTAAGGATTAATGGCTAATTAACGACCTTGGTTAATCATTGCACATCATCTCATGAACATTCATGCATGCATGGTTCTGATTCGCGACGTATTGTTGGTCGACCTAGGTTCCGGCGTGATCGAGGTTCCGTCCGAGGTCGAGAAAGGAGACGGAAGCTTCGAAGTCGACCAAGCACATCGAGGAAGCTAACCCCGACTCGAATCAAGGCAAGCCCTGGTGCATCCCACCTATGTTTTTAAAGTCTTTTCTTTTATCACAGTTAATTATGTCGTGATTGTGCATTAGGTTACAGGAATTGCTTGACACCCTAGATGCATGAGTAGAATTCCTATGTTACCTCGTTTATCACATGTTGGTTTTGTGTCTCGATAGTTGCTACGCTTAATTCACATGGCTACGGTAGAAGTCGAGTGGTGCCGAGCATGCTCGCGAGATGTTACGGTCCGATCTTAAAGCATGGAGGCTTTAAGTTGATTGATGTCTCTCAAGTTAAAGTAAAGATGAAGATGAAGATGAAATTGAGATCGGACGGGTCCCGTAGGAGAAAGGGCAAAGACGAGGTCTTGTTAGGTGGTAGCCCCGTCTCGTGTCGTTCAAGGACCGTACTCGTTGTTGGCCCCGTTGAGCAAGTCTTGAACGTACCGATTTACATACTGGTGTTTATGGGGCCAGGAAGCCGATGTAACCTAATTGCCTCGGTGGTTGGACGTAGCTCATCCCCTAATTGGCTGGAGGATGAGGCGAGGCCTCATGTCTCAAAGGGAGAGGAATGGGTGGTCGCTCACGGATAACGTCGAGGACGGGTATCGCGTGGGGTCCCCGTGTTCTCGGGCGGATGGGAGACTAACCCGGCCACCGTCAGGAGTTAGCGTGAAAGGTTGTCGTATGCGACCAAAGGGGTGCGTATACGCCGTGTAAACGGGTTTTCCCAGCTGGTGAAATCGATTCGAATCGCTGTCCCTCGCAGTAATGAGTATCGCTTGTTCACCGTGTCACATCGTAGTTAATCAAGTGAAAGATGAAGGAGGAGAAATAAAAGGATTGTTGGTTGGAATTTATCTTTTCCTCGCAAACTTGATTGCAATAGAGATAGTCTCGCAAACCTAGAGGTTAATGAACTTAATACTGAGCTAAAATATTGAAAGTAAGGACTCAACCTTTAATGTTGTTTTCCGCAAAGGAGTAGACCCCACAGCCGTAAAGCCTTTGCATATTAGGCGTCGGCCTTAGCGTGCCATATTGATCGGGTCAGTCTTTGCTGAGTATTAGAATACTCGTGGTTTGTTCGTAATGCTTTTCAGAATTGAGTCGTACTTCAACAGCTCGTACGATAGTTCCTGGAAGTGGAATCCCGAGGGTGGTTTCCACCAATGGGAACGGATCCCGGCATCGTGAAGAGGAAGGACCGTGATGTACGAAGGGCTCGGTGCATCACGTTGATCGTCTACTAGTGTTTTGTTGTATAAAGTACAAGTTTCCGCTGCACCAATGTTGAATTTTGAAAACCTGGTTGTATTATACCATGATGTATATATGCTTGCTTGTATGAGACGATACACTCGTTGTAACTCGCTTCGTCGAGTATCCCTCTGTTCCGATTCTTGGGTATACCGGAGGGGATGTCACACCTTCGAGTAAAACTCACTAAGGAAAAAGTACAATACATATTCTTCTTGATTATTATCTTCATGATAATCTATTTTTCGTGAATAGCAAATATGATCTTCATGATCAATATTATCCAATATGCTTCCCCTCACATGGACATTCCTTGAACTTCATGTTCAAAGTTTTGAGAGTAATAGAGCAATGTGCTTCATGCACATATATCCTTTCGTAGGATAATTCTTTTATAGAATTTGCTACAATAATGAAACATTCTATTGAGATCTTCGAGATCACACACCGTCTTCATTTCTGGTTGGGAGTTACACCAAATACCTTCATGGATTAATGGTGCTTATTCATAATTTGACAGGTAAAGTCATCCATTGACTTATTCCTTCGTGGATATATCTCTTCTATGAGATTTTCTTCATGGATCTATTCAATAAGTGATTCTCCTTAGTGGATGTATCACTTCAATGAGATGCTCTTCATGAGACTTCTCATTACAATGCTCTTCATGAGATAAAGAATTCATATCCTTCGAGGATTTCATCATATGGATTCACATAATCCACTTGATTCATTACATTTACTCAATATGTCCTACCATAAATACTCAAAACATTTCATATGTAGGAGTATAAGCCTTCGTGACTTATGAACCATAAACTTTCACTATTGTTTATGATTCATCGTCAATTGCTTCATTCTTTGACCCGATGTAAATGCTGCAAGCATTTATGCCATGGACTTTGTTTTCGGATCCGGGTTCTCATAAGAGAAACAATAGCAATTTTCAAAGGAATAATTCAATTCTCTCCTACATTCATCTTTCAAGATGATTCAATACCATATCATGGTTGTTCTATATTCCCTCACTATATATGCGCGCTTATAGCGATGGGTTCATCTTCATGATGCTCTCTTCGTGAGATACAAAAACGAGGAGCTTCTTTACTGATTTCATTCATGATTCGATAGTTCCACATTCCTTATGCATCATTGTACCTTCTTAGAGTGGCCAACTCTAGAATCATTAATAATTCATAGGAATTGGATAAATGATTTCTATGTCAATCTACCTTGATGATATATATGTAGGCGTCCCTGCAATATATCAATTCAATGCTCAGTTTACTTCTGTAAAATATAGCTTCTAGTTACAACTTCAAGTTGTACTCCTCTTTGCTTCAATGCAAATTCATCTCGTATTCATTCAAGCTTCGTGCTTGAGTTCGATGCGTGCGTATATTCCATCGTGGAATATTCATGATCATATGTAAGGCATTCATTTCATGGGTTTTCTCTCCCCTAATGCCGTCATCAGATCTTTTCAAGAGCATATTCCTTATGATGAGCTTTGGTGATGTAACTTCGAGTTTCCATCTCCCAACTTCTTGTTGGTGCCCATTCATATATGCTTATCATTTCATGTTGAAAATTCTTCACAAATTTTAAACATTTATTCTTCATATGCAGTGAACTAGATATGCTCTAATTTCAATAGAACAATGACAACGTCTAGTTTGCTTTCTATTCTTTCAGGAGCATTTTCAGCCAGTATGAGACTTCACAATGTCCCTTATCGGTGAAAGCTTCGACAATTCCTTAGAATTCATTTAGCTTTCATTTCTTGACATCCATCCCGAGAGAGATGTTTGTCTCCCCCTCATGCTTGGAAAGTGATATTCATAAAAATATAATCATTTAATCAAGCCGTATATAGGTCTTCACGAGTGACTCTATATACTTTATTCTGAATGGGTTTTCATAGCCAACGTAGACTTCGAGTATTTGTTGTGCGCCCATTGCAGTTTGTTGAGGTGGAGGGATTCAAATGTATTCAACACAACATTGCTTGTCCTAATGATGGACAATTAATGATTCTGCGAGATCATGAGTATGAATTCTGGTGGATAATAGACATAACTTCACCGCGAGGAAGTGTCTATTAATACCATGAAGTTCCAAAAATCCCCGGCATGGGGCTAAGTAGTCCACATGTAACTCCTTGAATTCATTCAAGAAATGCTAGGGATTATGCTTGAATCTTAAGCTTCTTCTTCAATTAGGAAGCCTTTGGTCTTCTAGTTTTGACTCGTTGAAGTCTTCATGGTTCGAAAACCACGATGATGAAGTCTATCATGCCACATTTGATATGCTTCTTGATTTATGAAGTCTTGAATGATGGCAGTGGTACAACTGTCCGAGAGACAGAGCGCCTCATTCATAGCCATTTCACTCTATGAGGGTGAAATCTTCATGTACACCTTTCTTCTCACTAATTGCAACATCTTCATGAAGTCGTTTCGCAATTCAAGATCATTAGTGAGATTGCTTCATGATAATCTTCATTTGTTGTTAGCTCCGTGCCTTCAACATAATTCGCCTCATGCTATGCATTCTTCTTCTAGGTCTTGGTGTATATCAACTATAGACTCATGCGACGTCTTTTCGATCCGCATCCATGCTTGTCGTACATGAAATAATGCTCATGTTTACCATACTCTCCCCTGAATTTGGCTTTATTGTTATGTTCTTCTTGAACATGTTCTCATTCTTCGTGAATGAGATGATATTCAGTTTAATGTGCCAATGGTTACTTCGTGTATCCATTTAATTAGGGAATAGGTAATGTAATATAACAAAAACTTCGTGTTTATGTTATTCTATTAGTGCTTCGCGTGAAGGCCACCAATATACCATAAAAGTGGTATAATATAAAAAATTGTCTACGAGTTATGACAATCTTTAAAAATTTAGGGTGTTATATGCAAAAATAACACTTCCGTAAAATTTCTACAAGTCTTTGTAAACCCATAGTAATTTTTAAAAATTACCAGGGATTCTTGTGCAAAAATACGGATCTGCCTTTGAATTTCTGAAATTTTTAGAGGCTATAACGTAAAACTGCGTGTTTCTACGTAATTCCGATAATTCGGGAGCTTAATTGTAAAAACTTCGTGTTTGTGCAATTTTCAATAAGCCTGTGGTAATTTTCATAATCACCAGGGTTCTTTCCGCAAACTATTGGAGTGCGGGTTAATTCTTGAATATGTCGGGGTTTTCTGCGTGAAAATCAAGACATTATTCGCGAAAACCAACAACACCGAGGGCTTCGTGTAAAAATCCTAGGGGTATAAATTTGGGTGCGAAACCCTAATTCTTCCCTCACTCCTCACTCTTTCCCCGGGCAGCCTCCACTCCCTCTTCTCTTCTGTTCTTTTTCCACCCGCCGGCACCACCTCCTTTGGCCCTGTTCGTTTTCTCGCCTCTAAAATTTAGCACTATCACATCAAAGAGAATCTTACTATTTATGAATATTTTGATCAATTTAATGACAAAAACCTCTTGACAGATTGGTTCTAATTTTCGAGATGAATCTAATGAGCTTAATTAATCTATATTTTGCTAAAGTGATGCTACAATGAATCGTTTTCTAATCACGACTTAATTAACCTCGTTAGATTCGTCTCAGTAAATTAGTCTAGGGACCTGTAATTTATTTTATAATTAAACTTTATTTAATATTTTTAAATTTAATGTGACAAGTTCTAAAGTTTAAACCCTAGAAAACGAACACACGGCCCCCTCGTGGATCTAGTAGATCTAAGAGAGGTTGCGTGACCTGCGTGGGTGGCAGGTTCCGGCGGCGCGTGTCACGCGGCCCCCTCGTGCTCGTGTCCAGGGGGACGCGCTACGGCTAAGGCGGTGCCCCCAGGCCGCGTGCGCTGAGGCGCTCAGCGCACGGTGGCGCGCAGCCTGAGATCGTGGTGCGCCGTGAGCGGTGAGTTGCGGCCTGGCCTGGCGGTGCCCGAAGCCAGGGGTGCGGTGCGGGGCCGTGGACCCAAGCGCGGCCTGTCTGGCACGCATTCGTTGGCTTGCTACCCCGAGCGGCGGGGCCTGGCCTGCCCCTTGCACGTGGTTGCGTTTGGGGTAACAGCCTGGGCATGCAGCTTCTTCTTTTCTTTTTCTTTTTCCTTTTTTCATGTTTATGTTTGGTGCATGGGCAATGCTGTGCTTGGCTGCAAGCCTCCGGTAGCTATGGGCCCAAGTCATTGACTCAACAGTATGCCCTGTTTCTTTTTTTTTTTTTCTTTCTTTGCTTGCAGTGTATGCCGGTAACTTCTATTTCATGTTTATGCTTGGTGCATGGGCAATGCTGTGCTTGGCTGCAAGCCTCCAGTAGCTATGGGCTCAAGTCATTGACACAACAGTATGCCTTGTTTCTTTTTTTTTCTTTCTTTGCTTGCAGTGTATGCCGGTAACTCTTCTATTTCTTGTGCAGGTCCAGCAGTTCGTAGATGCTTGAGTCGGTCAGGACGGTCCAGATCTGGGCCGGGGTGGACTCGGATCTGGGTTGCCCCCTTCTTTTTTTCTTTCTTGCTGAGATGAGATGAATTGGTCGTTGATATGAATCCGGCCATGGTGCCGGTAGCTCCCCTTGAGGGATGCTTCTTGTAATTTGCTTTTTTTTTATTTTTCTTTTCATCGATCCCCTGCAAATCATGTGGATTAACGCAGCGGCCCCTTGGGCTCGCGCGCGGGCCATTCTGCAGTAGCGGCCCCTTCATCTTACGGGGTGCGCTCATGCAGGGTAGGTCTAGATTTGGGTCGTGACCCATGATGCCGCAGCACTTCGTGGCTCGCGGATGCCGGTCCGGCCTTCGTGGGGTTTAAAAACAAGATCGGATCTTGGGGTGCTAGAACTCCCTATCTAGATCTCGGTTTTGAGATTTCTTGCTGATTCTTCGATTTTCATTGCTTGTAGTTCTCACGCGGCCCTAAGGCTCATACGTGGCACTTCTTTGCTTATTTGAAGTTTCAAATCTTCATCCTTATTCTTCGGTACCTCTCACGAGGGCGCACACGCGGCTCTTCTTTCTTTTGGATCTGCAGCTCACACGCTGCAGTTTCTCTTTGAAGTTTCGACTTCTTTTGCTCGAAGTGCTATTTTTCTTAATCTTGGACCTGCAAATTCTGGGAATATTCATCCAGACCGCGGAGGTTTGTTGAAGTTTCGATTACTTGCAGCACTAATTCTTCTGTTTCTTCAATTAATCTTCATTGAAGTTCTAAGTCTTCGTTGTTTCTTCGAGATCTTGACTGCAACGAGTCAAGATCTATCCCGATTGTATCTTAGTTCGGGGCCAACGCGATCGAATTCATGGGACAGATCTTGGTTGCTTTGTGCTAAGATTCAATCGTACTTCTCTGGACAGATCTTGGCTTTAACGAGTCAAGATATAAAATTTAAGTCGAAATTAAAAACATATCTCTAATCACCGATCTGCTTGCCGGTAAGTTTGATTAGAGCGTGCTGATAACGTGTTGTATGGGCGGATCGAAGTATGTAGATCATGATGTAAAACGTAGTAAAACACACAATAGAGGGACGAAATTCTTCATTGTTCTATATTTTCGCGCGGCACATTATATAATATAAAGAAAAAATATTTCACAAACACCTAGAAAAGAAAGTGAATAGAAACGGAAAGGACATAGGAACAAAAGGTGGAGTAGTAATGGAGGTATTTGAAGGCAGTAGTTTATTTATCTTAATTTATGATGACCGAATAACATAAAGTGACATGAGGATATTGACGCATGAATGAATAGATGGGAGTCGGAGGTGATAATCGGGAGTGCTAACTTTCTAAATGACATG
The DNA here is from genome assembly GCA_031894775.1 of Chloris gayana. NCBI lineage: Eukaryota > Viridiplantae > Streptophyta > Magnoliopsida > Poales > Poaceae > Chloris > Chloris gayana. The sequence goes on from JAUNZO010000447.1 coordinate 251,195, forward strand.
TTAGAGATTTGAAAAGTTCAAAAATAGCTCTTAATCGCCAACATTCAATCTTTATCTAATCGTTAAAATTATTTGAGATGATATGGTGCAACATAGAGCTAGAGAAGTAACATTGAATGACTCTTAATGGATTGGAGATGATGTGGCGCAACGTGGAGCTAGAGAAATAGTATTGAATGATTCTTAGTGGGTTGTATTTTTTATATATTAGTAGATAGGGGTGGAACTCTACTATGTGTTGGGCCCAGATTTGATAAGAAGCTCACATGGGCCAGGAGTTCTTCTAAAAGGTGAGCCTGGCTCAATAAACGTTTTACAACAGTTTGGACCAACATCCCGCTCCAACGGATGGCCACCGTTGTCATAGGAGGGCACCGTCACCTTCCCCATAGCGTGTGTGCCACAGGACACGCTAGATGGCGCCCACAAGGGAATGGCGAACGAGAGATTGGTTCTTGGGGTGTGTTCGTTTTCTAGGGTCTAAATTTTAGAGCTGTCACGTCAAAAAGAATCTTATTATTTAAGAGTATTAAATAAAGTTTAATTATAAAAAAATTACAGGCCTCTAAACTAATTTACGAGACGAATCTAATGAGGTTAATTAAGTCTTGATTAGAAGACGGTTACTGTAGCATCACTTTAGCAAAATATAGATTAATTAAGCTTATTAGATTCATCTCGAAAATTAGCACCAATCTGTCAATAGGGTTTTGTCATTAAGTTGATCAAAATATTTATAAATAATAAGATTCTCTTTGATGTGACAGTGCTAAATTTTAGAGGGAGGAAACGAACACACCCTTGGAATATTTGTGTCCCAGAGGCAAAAGCCCTCCGACAACGATTGAAAGTGGACACCGTTTACTGTTGTCTCCAGTTTATTATTTCCAACGATGAATAGGATGGAAGAAATCATATGGCCTGTCCAATCAATGGCGCCTCACTTGAAATGAACGGACAGGAGACAAGGCTGATATGGGTACCACACAATAATGAAAGATAGTAACGGTTTACCGACACTTACCAAAAAAGAGGCTAATTCCAAACGAATAATCCGTTTAACATATGCAGTTACTAGGCACGGTCCAGCTGGTCTTCCATTCGTTTAACAGATGAAGTGACATACGGATGTGAACGTGCGATTGCTACATATGTTGCATGTGTGGCTTCCATCGCTGCGGGCATTAAAAACGTGGCTATCCCATCTATAAATGCAGTACCTTGCACAAGGGAAGTCACTAAGTTCAGCCATAGCTTTGGGCAGCAAACAACTCTAGATATCGCTAGTAACCATGCCCATGATGAACGTAGAGAGTGAGCTCCACATGACTGCAGGGGATGGAGAAACTAGCTATGCTAAGAATTCCAGGATTCAGGTAATCATATTCTCTATCTTTTCTTCCTCAAACACGCATGCACAACTTCTTTGCACTCATGTCTTGTTAACTTCCCCTAATTGAAGCAAGTTCTTACGAAAGTCTCTTTGAATAGAAATTCAAATAAGAACTGAACTGTGAAAATACTTGGAACAATCCTCCTTTCTAAACTAAGAGGCGGTGGTGCAAACTTCAATTTTGCAAATAAAAGATCTTCTGCAAATAGTCATGTAGACTTATTGCCACAATGTATCTCTTCATTACCATCATTAAGACTGTTGCCCGTAGGATTTAAGAAGATTTGGTCCAATAAACTCAAAATTCCCATTTCTTAGGAGATTTAACAATATTCAAATTGTGGTGAGAAGAAAAATCCTTGCAAATTTTATAGTCTGTTTTTGCAAAGTTCTTACTAGCCAGTTAGTAGTTACGATGGTTTTCTTTGACGCCAACAGGAGAAAGCTATGGTTAAGATGAAGCCAGTTCTCGAGAAGGTGACAAGGGATGTATACACGGCTCTCCTGCCTCGAAGAATGATCGTCGTCGACCTGGGCTGCTCTTCGGGACCTAACACTTTGTGCTTCGTCTCCGAGGTGATCAGCATCATAGCTCGCCACCGCAGATTCTTGGGCCAAGGACAAGGCAAAGTGGAGCTTCAGTTCTTCCTGAACGACCTGCCGGCCAACGACTTCAACAATTTATTCAAGTACTTTGAACAATTCAAGAAATTGATGACACGAAATCACATAGGACATGCATTGCCTCCCTTCTACATCTCTGGGTCGCCAGGCTCATTCTACACAAGGATTTTCCCTTGTGAAACTGTTCACCTCTTCCATTCCTTGTTTTGCCTTCAATGGCGTTCGCAGGTATGCTTACACTAAATGCAGTGTCTAAATGGTTGTTGTCATTTCTCTCTCTATACATAAAATCTGTACAAATGTGTAGGCACCTAAGGGACTGGAAAGAGCAACAAAGGATCTCCAAGATGAAGGGGATATTTACATCACAGCTACTTCACCGGTGTCGATAGTGAAACTATTCCAAAAACAATTCCAGGATGATTTCTCTCTCTTCCTCAAGCTACGTCATGAAGAACTGGTGATTGGAGGTCAAATGGTTCTAACATTTGTGGGGAGGAAGATCGAGGATGTGCAGAGTGGAGAACCCAATCTTTTTTATGGTTTGCTTGCGCAGTGTCTTCGATCTCTTGTCGATAAGGTAAATATATACAAATTCTAGCAGATCTTATCTTACTGTGTAAAGACTTAAAGTCCCACTTAGTTAAAAATTTAATCGTGGCAGGGCCTTGTGGAGAAGAAGAAACTCGAGTCATTCTATATACCAATTTACTCACCGTCAGTTCCTGAAGTGGAGGATGTTGTGAAGAAAAATGGATCATTTAACATAAACCACATTCAATTGTTCGAGTTGAATTGGGATCCTTATGATGATTCAGAAAGTGATGTCCTTCATGACAGTGCGCAAAGTGGTGCCAACGTTGCTAACTGTTTAAGAGCAGTGATGGAGCCCCTGGTTGCAAGCCATTTTGGGGACACGATAATTGACATGGTATTCACTGATTATGCCCGTCACGTTGCTAAACACCTTAATAACGAGAAAACAAAGCATGCAGTTATCGTCCTGGCCGTGAAGAAAGCATGCTAAATGTCCTTGTGTGCCGCCTTTCAAATTCCGCTGTAAAACTCGAATCATAAATCTTCGCCACCCTAGGCAGATCGTTCGTCATTTTTAGAGCATCGTGCAGCGATGATATTGTAACCTGCCCGTTGTGGTAATTGTATTACTCTTTTTACATTCTAATTTGATGCAAATGATTGGAAGTTGGAACATGTGCTTCTTTCAACAGCTTAAACAGTGTGAAATTTATGTCCATGGTGACCCGTGCCCCCCCCCCCCTCAACCAGATCGTTAGATTGCTATTCATATCAAGATTTGTGCAAACAGTAAACTTTTCACCGTCCGGGCGTCGTCACACACCGTTCACCCTGTAGCCGGTCCCCGCGTGTAGTAGTATGCGGCAGCAGGTGGGCCAACACCTCGCTCTGGTTTTCCTCACCCTGCATATGTCCGCACACCTCACCTTGGCATGGTCTAGCCGCCGGGCAGCACACCATCGGAGCAGCATGAGGCGGGTGGTGGCGCGCACAGGCCGCCAGAACAGAGAGGCCGAAGCTCGATGCGCAATAAAACGAGGGGGCGGAGGGCGCGGTCCCAGTGGATTCGGCCGCCGCCGCCGCTCCATGACGTCTCGCGTGCCACGAAGCAAGATCCGCTTGTACCGCCGCAGCGCGGCACCAGAGTCCCCAGCTGCCTGCTGTCGGAGGTCCACGGGCCAGACTGTAGTGCCTACCCGTTGGATCCCGTCGTCGCTGCCGCTCCTCCGTGTCCTTGTGGCCACCGCCGCTCCGACATCGGCTGACAGACTTTTCCCATCGGACGCCTGTGGCCGTCTCTTTCCGCTCCAACATCAACGGTCGCTCCTCTCCTATTCCCCACCTCCTCCTTCCTGTGCTTCCGGGCACGGATCGGCGGATCGAGAGCAGGGGCAGTGCGGATCAATGGCGGACGGCGTGGATCGTGGGCCAAGGAGAGAGGATGACGCGTCGACGCGACGTGGTGTTGCAGGTGGGGGACCTGGAGCAGAAGTCGGGAAGGGGACCGGCGTGGTCTGCAGCATTTACGTTTGATCTGATTTTTGTGGGGTTGAGCATGTAAAGCCGTTACACGCCGTCTGTGGATTTTGAAACTTGATGGCGGTGGACACCCGGTGGTCACAAAATAATTTCCGTAAACATCTACTAGTATGAATTGTTTCAGACGATGTTGCCTTTGCCGAACGGATTATATAAATGGGCAGAGGCATGGCGTGGTGCTGAAGAAACCGTCTCCCTCGGGAAACACCATACGAAGGGAGTTGGGTTCTCTAGAATTCAGACACGGCATGGGTAGCAAGGTATACGTGATGTGCGTCAGAGTGTAGTTCCGTACCTCACGTCTCGGGCTCCCTTTTACTGCGCGTGATCGAATCGTGACTTGACCCAGAGCCCGCAACAGTATGAAAGTCAAAGCAAATCATCTATGCATTAGGAAAAAAGGTAGAGTATTTTGCAGAGGTTGAGACTTCGGCACTCTGCACATGCATATTAGCATGAAGCAGCAACGATATTCAGACTCGGTTATCAAACGCAATGTCAATCAAGGCGTGTATTACATCACCATTTCACCACCCTGCGACATGCCATATATTGAGCATTTCTTCAATATGCAGATTCGGTTATCAAACCTAATAATGCCACATGAGTCACTATAAGGAGTGTTCACTGTACGGAGTGTAAGGATCTGTGGCACTGAGAGTGATGAATCTCGGTTACTTGATAATTATTATGATTATGGTTTACTAATAACTATTCAACCAAACACTAAATCAACTCCTATAAGAATTCTAGTAGTGAACCACACTAGCAAGAGATAAGAAACCTATAGGCAAGATAAAATCTACTCGTGCTAGTAAACACACCACCACTTCAACTCCTAAGAAAGCTACTAGATAAGCAGTGCATCTACACTGCCCGGAAACCTTTTTGCCATGATTTGTGCAGACATCACGATGGCAACAGTTGGGAGATACTACTCACACTTTTCCTCGGTGCACGCTGAAGATCGAACAGGACCGACGAGATTGAAGCAGCTCAAACCAAGCGCAACTCCATAACACTCCCTCCATTTTTAAATTGTTGACACCGTTAACTTTTTTTCGGTACGTTTGATCATTCTTCTTATTCAAAAAGGTTTAAAACTTATCAAATATTTTATTATCATTTGTTTAATTATCAAAGGAACTTGAAACAAGACTTGTAATTTTATATATTTGAAAAAATATTTTAAATAAGATGAACGGTCAAACATAAAGAAAAAAGTTAACGGCGCCAACAATTTAAAGACGGAGGGAGTAGAAAGGAAAAAAATGAATGAAAGGAATATTTGCACACATGTGAGAACTTAGACGTCTTTAGGGCCTAATATAGACATGGTTGATGTCTAGGAGCCATTTCCTTACTAATGACGCTCACTAGTTGGTAAGCTATAGAATCACAAATTGACCATCAATTCTATTATTGTCCAACTAACTCTGATTATGGTATTAAACTATGTAATAATAATATTTTGATTTGTATAAAACGGAGGATGTACGTGTGGCCAAAATATACTTGGATCTGCAGCTATATCATCATGGCATGATCGTATGTCACAAGTCACATGAAAAACCGCAGATTGGTGTGGGTGTGTACACTTATGAATATTCATCCTGTCACCCATTGCTTTCTCATTTATGGTTGTCTGCACCACCATGAACAACCACTATTTGTTTTGGAATATCTCCTGAATTCACCATTTAAATGAGCTGAATTCCAATAGATTGACCTGGACAACAATTATTTTCATGGTTACATAAACGACAGATACAACAGGGAGTCCCAAATTAGAAGAGCCCATGAGTTTTCTAGACACGGTGACAACATCAGATTGATTTGAGAATTGTTGAGCCAGTAAATTTATCCTTTTTGTTAATATAATTATGAAAAAAAGGAGAGACCCCATTTCACCTAAATAGAGGAAGAAGTACTTACAACGCAAAGCTACCATTAATAAACATCCAAATATAACCAGCAGAACAGTGAGCATATGTCCCTCCATCTCAAGCGTTGTTCGCCTTATGTGTTTACTTCTCGGACAGGTGTTTATGCTCTGCAATGGCACATTGCACATAGGGATCCTTATGTAAAGGTGAACTGAAAAAACTTGGTAGGAATTAACTATGACAAGGCTAGTGCCCTGTACAAATATTTTAGAATTTAGTATACACCAAGATTAGTTAGTCTTCATTAATTCCGTTCTCTAATTCTAACAGCACCAAGCTGACGAATATCGTACCAATTCTGTCATACAGTGTTCGGGTTTGTTGTGCTGCTCGACAAAATATCGGCAGACCCGGAGAGGCCATTTTTAGCCCCTGTTTTTCTCCAGCAGCCACCTCTTCATCTCCTTGCCTCCAATTTCGATCATGTGATTCTACTATTATAAATTTGATGTCACTTGTGTTTCTCACGTTCAATTGATTTACTTAATTACCCACAAATTTATCTTTTATTTGAGTTGGCCTTAAGTTCAACAAAAGGATCTCCCTTATTTCATTTGCATTTACAAATTGTGTTCGAAGATCCACAAGGACAACTCATCGGACAATACAGTTTGACATTAACATAACTTGGAAATCCTCTGCAAAAATAGTTTTGATGTTTATATTACAAAATCATTCGTACATCAAAGCTTTGACACATGCTGGGACTATCTTCTCTACTCTTTAGTTAGTTCCTTCAGTGCATTGTGTTGCTTTGGTTTAACACTGGTGGGACTATCTTCTATACTCCAAAACATTGAAGTCCAATTACAGTTCAATATTTCAAAATTTTGGAGTTCGATCAGGTATTGTTTCCCATGTGATCTCTTTTACAAATAACTGTGCGACCAGGTCGAAAGGCCTGGTGGTGAAGGGGCCCAAATGGCAGCCCACCGGTCTGGGGTTCGAACCCCAGATCTCACATCGACTACGAAAAAATTCCCTTGCCTTTCCCAATCAAAGCACTAGGTAAAGACTCGCGTCGTAGCTCACACCGCCAGCTGAATCCCTATGTATGGTTGGGGAGGGGGTTCGGAAATTTTCTCGATCTGCGTGAGATGGTCTTCTTCTTAACAAATGCCCGGGTGTTGGACAATTGCGAATTATGCTAAATCCAGAGTTTATGTTGAGGCCAATTTCATTGACATTTAAACTCAAGATGCAGACTAACGCTAGCAGCAAGTAAAACAAAACAACAAAAATCAAAGGACACATGTGCACTCATGTTGGGTTTGTCGATACTTAAACTAGCGCAAATTCTAGACGATCTTGACCGTCAATGAAGACACAACAGGTCGTCATTGTGGCAACACAGAATGTCGACGAACAGCTTCGAGCGGTGGCGCAGATGTGCTGCCTAGAAACCTTATTGCCATCCCTCGTGCAGGCTCCACGACGGCAACGGTTCGGAGATATCGTGCCTCTTCTCCTTGGTGCACGCCAAAGAAAAGGGCCGGCAAGATCCAACAACACGACATCACAACACAACTCTCCAAAAGAAAGGAAGAAGATGAAGATGGAAGGGAATTTCGTGGGAGAGGAAATCTGAAGGTCTCCGGTGCCAAATATAGGCGCAGCTGCCCTCAAATAGTCGTTTCACTCAAATTGACCAATTGCATTGTGTTCGTGCTTGTGTGTAAACTTAGTAGTGGTGCAGCTTTAGAGATGGGCACGAGTACTCCGATTTAAGTTTGAATAGACCACTTTAAACTAGCAATAGGGTACTAAAATCAACTGATGCTTTGCTTTGGAATTTCTCATGAAGAGACCAAATAATGGGCCAAATTCTAACAATACCCCACCAATTCCAAAGCAAGGAATAGAGGAAAATATTAATGTGTTGTAGTATTGTTAATATACCAGTCTTTTGGTATAAGTTCCATACAGGTTGAACTTGTATCTGGAATAACAATATTCATCTTTCCACGGTTGAAGAATGGACTAGGCCTTGAATTCTCAGCTATATGTGGGCAGATTTCACTTGAAATCTAACTGATACTAGGCTGCGAAACAACCTCACCTAACCGGAGCGTTAATGGTCTACTCCCCCAGCTTCTTATGAGCATTTATGGGAATGCCCAATTCTCACGAACTGTGACCTACAGTTGAGCTCAATAGGTGTTTTCCTTCAAGATATCCTACAGGCTTACATCTTCACAGTGAAAAACATTAAGGCTTTATGAAAACCTTCCATGAAGTAAAGAGTAATTTAGTTGTCATTTGAATATAGGTACATTTATTTATTTACAATATACTCTTTAGTTACACCAGTCAATTTGTTCTTCCTATTACCTAGATCATGGGATCTCCGATCAAAAGGAAAGATTACCATTGTGATGTAACTTCATGTGGGCCTCATACCCATGTTCTTAAACATCACGGATATCACATTCCATGGTAATCCCTTTGTAAAAGGGTCAGCCAGATTCAGCCATTCAACCTCATTACTAGTTGTTTCTAGCGCTACAAGTTCTGCTTCTATGGTGGACTTTGTTAACACAGTTTGTTTACAAGACCTCCACGAAATTGCAGCACCACCAAGCGTAAACATGTAGCCACTCGTGACCTTCATATCATCCGTATCTGAGATCCAATTGGAATGATTATATCCCTCCAATGTTGGTGGATATCCTGAGTAGTGAAATCTGATGAGTGAGGTTGTGCCTCTCAAATAGTGCAGCATTCGCTCAAGTGCCTTTCAATGAGATGTAAACCGACTAAGTTTGCTCACAACATAGGAGTTGTCGGCATGTGGCACTAACTAGGTACATAAGGGAACTAATTATTTGTGCATATCTTAGTTGATCTTTTCCCTCGCCTTCAAATTTTTGAAGTTTGATGCTTGCATCAAGAGGAGTTAGAGAGCCTTTGCAGTCCTCAAAGCCAAAATGAGATAGAATTTTCTTTGCATAGTGAGATTGATTAAGAGTAATCCCATCCTCACTTTTAATCATCTTAATATTTAGAACTACATCTATTGGTCCGAAGTCTTTCATGTCAAAACACTCGGAAAAGAAAGATTTGATCTCATCAATCACGCTTGTGCTTGTTCCAAAAATTAGTATGTGATCGACATATAAGAACAATATTACTCCTTGACCACACCATAATTTTAGTACACACACTTATCTGCCTCATTTACACTAAATCCTACATATGTCAAAGTGTTATTAAATTTCACATACCATTGTTTAGGTGCTTGCTTCAGATCATACAAGGATTTTATTAATCTACACACTTTGTTGTCTTCCCTAGGAATTTTATAACCATTTGGCTGCTCCATATATATTTCTTCCTCTAATTCTCCATAGAGGAAAGCGGTCTTTACATCCATTTCATGGATATGCAAACCATAGGAAGCAGCAAGTGCGAGAAGCACTCTAATAGTTGTAATTCAGGCAACAAGAGAGTATGTATCAAAGAAATCCTCTCCTTCTTCTTGTGTGAATCATTTGGCCACAAGTTTGGCCTTGTACTTCTCAATAGTACCATGAGGCCTCAATTTCTTTTTAAATATCCACTTACATCTAGTTGGTTTACACCTGCTTGGACAATAAGTGATCTCCCAAGTTCCATTTGATTGGTTCACTACGGACTGCCTTCTTCCAATACTCTGCATCTGGTGTTGCATAAGCCTCCGAAAGGTTGTTAGACACATCATCTATAAGGTAAACAATAAAATTATCACCTAATGATTTTGCAACCTTTTGACTCTTACTCCTACGAGGAGCTTCATTGATTAAAGTGTTATCTTCTTTAGATGGTGTATATGATCATCATTTGTTTCTGGTGGTGGAGGGTCATCTTCAGGACCATGGACATGTGTATGAAAATTCTCACCTGAGAAATGCCATCTACTGCTCTCATTTGAGATATATACTCAAAGAATGAAGCATCTCTCGTCTCCATGATAGTGTTCACATTTTGCTCTGGAGTATCAGATTTAATTACTAGAAATTTGTAGGTCGTGTTGTTATGTGCATACCCCAAAAATGCACAATCCATTGTTTTGAGTCCAGACTTTTCCTTTTTCGGTTTAGGTAAATTAATCTTTGCCAAACAGTCTCAAGTCCTCAAATAGTTAGCATTGGGTTTTCTCCTATTTCATCTTCTCATATGGTTTGACTTCTCTGTTCTTAGTCACTTCCCTATTTACGACGAAATTTGCTGTGAAGATAGTTCTCCACCCCCCCCACCCACCCACCCACCATTCATAGGACATACCGGCGCTCTCTAACATGGCATTCACCAAATCTGTTAGAATTTGGGTTTTTCCTTTCAGCCACACCATTGGATTGAGGTGAATATGGTGGCGTCACTTCATGGATAATACCATGTTCAACACAAAATTGAGGGAAATCATTGGAGGTATACTCTCCTCCACGATCATGGCGCAATCGTTTGATTTTCCTCTCAAGTTAGTTTCACGCCAGATTCTGGATCTGGGTCCACCAGTGAGCGACTCGGAGTAAAATCAGATTCACATGCACATAATCTGAAAATGCAATCATCAATAGGAAAGAGAGGAGGTAGGACTGCAGACTGCCACGGTGGAATGCATGTGACAAAGAGTTGGATGGCGTCTACGAGTCTTAGTTTATTTTGGCTTTGAAAAGTCATGTAAAATAAGAAATATTGTCCGAGTCGGTTAGGGACAAGTTAGAGTCGGTTAGGGCTTGTCTGGATATAAATAGTAGGTAGGTTAGGTCAATTGTAAAGAAAACTAATCAATACAACACTCGGTGCATCGTTGAACTTCTCGACGGAATTCTCGTCAATCGGCGGTGCTCTCGGGCTCCGTCATCGGCTTGCATTTTGTCCGGTAAGTGTATCGTCTCCGTCATGTTAACTTGTTTGTGGTAGATTCAATGTAACTGCTAGTTATTTGGTAGCTTAGATTGATCGGAGTTACTGTTGCGAATATCGGCGACTTGGGGTAGTTGGTGTGTCCTATCGGGGATTGCTTCTACCGATCATATAATGTACACTGTCGATTAGTGTGATATAGTTGACTTGTCCTGTGTTACTTTACTCCTACTTAGTTGACTTGTCCTAGGTGATAGATAATTAGCATAATATGGAATATAATTTGCTTTAGCAATTTAACCATTCAATCGAGGTGTTTAGCCGATTGCTTATCACGTTTAGATGTATCTTGTATGTTTTGGGTGTGTTCGTTTCCTGGGGTCTAAACTTTAGAGCTGTCACATCAAAAAGAATCTTACTATTTAGGAGTATTAAATAAAGTTTAATTATAAAATAAATTACAGACCCCTAGACTAATTTACGAGACGAATCTAATGAGGTTAATTAAGTCATGATTAGAAGACGGTTACTTGTAGCATCACTTTAGCAAAATCTAAATTAATTAAGCTCATTAGATTCATCTCGAAAATTAGCACCAATCTGTCAATAGGGTTTTGTCATTAAATTGATAGAAATATTCATAAATAGTAAGATTCTCTTTGATGTGGCGGTGCTAAATTTTAGAGGGCAGGAAACGAACAGGGCCTTTGTCACATGTTCAATCTGTTGAATGAGATTAGATCTAAACCATGTTATCTTGCTAATTCCATGATTTCATATGCTTGGCAAGATTAGATTGAATTATACTTGTATCGGCAGACCTGTTGTTGAATATCTTAATTTGCCGATTCTTGCATGTTTGCTTGTCGATTTGATTGATTAGTCCAATTCTAGTTATATCGGTAGCTTTTCCTATTAGGACAGTTCTACCAAGATGAATATGAATGTTTATACTTATCTTGTTTATTCAAATACATGCTGATTCGTTGTATTTTTTGTTCTTGTTTTTGATAATGGGATGTGGTTACCTATCGGCCTATCCGGGCCGCTAACCCAGGAATTTTACACACTTTATTTGTCTTTATTGGTTTGCAGGAAAAACCACCAACATGCCTCGAGAATTCATCACCGCATTCCAGAGACTTTGGTCCTGCTTGGACTTAAGCAGATGTCTCGGATCGCGTGTGTGCTTGGCAGGGAAATGTCACATTTTTTCATCAACACACTCTCAACCTCGGCCTTATAAATTTTAAAGTAATGAAAGCCTCACCTTTAGTTTTCAGCAAGTATATATATATAGTAAAAACGAGTAGCATCATCTATTAAAGTCTTGAAATATCTTTTGCCTCCTCTTGTCAACAATCCATTCATTTCACAGCAATCAGAATAAATAAGATCTAATGGTGCCAAATGTCTCTTTTCCTCTAAACTCTTAAAAGGTGTTCGAGGTTGTTTTGCTTCACACAAGATTGGCATTTTGATCCTTTGATAATATCAAACTTCAGAATTTAATCTAATCTAGACATTCTAGCAATGGTGTCAAACCCAATATGACAAAAATGTGAGTGCCACACAATAGGTTCACAAGAATTATTAACCAAAGATGCAACGTTTAAACTTTAACTTCAATCAAAAGTATTTAAGCGGAACAAGCCTTTGCTCACATAGCCTTTGCCAACAAAGTTTCCAACCTTGGAAATTACAACTTTATTTGACACAAACACTAACGTATAACCATCTTGACATAACAGGGTAACACTAATCAGATTCTTGTTTATTGTCGGAGCATGTTGCATGTTCTTTAACGGGATAGTCTTCCCTGAAGTGAGCTTCAGTTCCACCATACAAATACCATGAACTGTAACAACTAATCCATTTCCTATCAAGATGGAGGAACTCCGCGTTTCCTGATAAGAAGAAAATAAAGACAAATTAGAACACACATGAACATTGACACTTGTATCAACCTACCAATCTAAACATTGAATTGCTAAAAAAACAAATGGTAAATTACCATACCTAGAAGGTACGGCCTCATTGCCATTATTCTTGCCACATTCACAACCTTGTTATGTTTTCAATCATTGTTATCCTTGTGGTAGTTGCAATCCTTAGCAAGATGTCCTTCCCTGCCACACACACATAACAAGCTTTGTTGTCTTTCATCAGGTTCGTCTTCTTAAAGTTAGTGGTTTTCTTAGGCTTACCACCGACCTGCATCTTGCCCTTGTTCTTGTTGTAGTTGTTTTTCTTTTGAACCATAACATTTGCTCTAGCACCATTCTCTGTAGCAGCAGGTTTGCTTGGAGCATCCTTTGCTCTTTCCTTTTCTTCTGCATAGAGGGTTATGATCAGATTATCAGTTGAAATATCTTCCCTATTATGTTTCAGGCTTGTGGCGAAATCCCTCCATGAGGTAGGGAGTTTAGCAATAATGCCCGCTGCCACAACACTATAGGGCAAAGGACATCCCAAGCCTGCAATCTCTCCAGCTAGAAGCTGCAACTCGTGTGCTTGTTGAACAATAGATTTTGCAGCATCAATGTTGAAATCAAAGAGTTCACACAAGTGTACAGCAAGTAGCCAGCTTGGGAGATGGAATACTTGTGCTCCAGTATATCCCACAACTATGTAGGATCACTTGTGCTCCAGTGCATCCCACAACTATGTAGGATCAGTGTAATTCATATACGAGATTATTAACCAGAAGGGTCAAGATGCAGCCAAATGCAGAATCACGTGCTTGGGAAGGTGGTGGTCTTCTCAACGTGAACGGCATGACAGGCTGGATCACCCATCATAGCCCAATCGACATAAGCCACAATCTGACTTCAGTATGCCGGTGACGGAAGTTTTCACCACCCCAAATCTTTCATGTTTCATTGCATTAGTAGGACCAGCCATTGCTAGAACAGAATAAACACAACTATAAGGTTTTTCTGGAATGTTGGAAAATTGCATCTAAATCCAGATTTTAAGTTGAGGCAAATTTTATTGACATTTAGACTCAAGATGCAAACTAACGCTAGTAGCAAGTAAAACAAAAGAACAGAGAGACGGCGCTCAAACTAGCGCAACTTGTAGACGATGCAGACCGTCGATGAAGACGCAATAGGTCATCGTTGAGGCAAAACAAAACGTTGACGAGTAGCTTCAAGCAGTCACGTGGATATGCTGCCCAGAAACCTTATTTCCACCTTATGTGCAAGATCCACGATGGCAACGGTTCGGAGATACCACTCCCCTGCTCCTCGATGCTCGCCAAAGAAAAGGGCCGGCGAGATCTAGCAGCACAACACTAAAGAACAACTCTGCAAAAGGAAGAAAGAAGATGAAGAGGAAGGGACTTTCGTGTGAGAGGAAATGTGGACGTCTCCGAGTGCCTAATATAGGTGTGGCTACCGTCAAGGAGTTGTTTTCTCTCTAATTGACCATCAGTTGTTTTTCTAGCCAATGAAACCCGAGGTTATGGTAGTTAACAACGTATTAATCCTTTTGATTAGTACATGATGTTTTAGATTTTTTTAAGAGGTTAAGTAGGAAATTACACCAAAGATTATGGTAGTTAACCACGTATTAATCCTAGAAATTACACCAAAGATTATAGTAGTTAACTACGTATTAATCCTCTTGATTATTATAGGATGTTTCAGATTTTGTGAGAGATTAAGCACCTATTTGGGGTAGCTTCTATCAGCTTTTCGGTTCCATTAAGCGCCAGAAGCAAGAAGCTAGCCGAAACAAACCGCTTTTTATGGCTAGAAAACCTGTAGAAGTGGTCAATGAACTAAAAGCGGAGAAGCACGTATCGAGTCGCTTCTCGAGCTTTTCTGGTCTCGCCGCCCGTCTTCCTTCCCCGTGATGAACTCACCATCGCCAAAGAGCCTCAAATCCCAAGCTCCTACCGGATGGCGTCACCGCGACCTCCTCCACGACGCTGCCCCACCGCTCCGACGGATTCATGCTCCTCCCAACACCGCCCTCGTGACTCGCAAGCTCCTCTAGGCGTTGCACCCGCCGCCACGCCTATTGTTCAAGGAAACCGATTTGGTGGCCAACCTTCTCCGAGATGCAAAAGCTCCATTCGTTATCTCTTGTGAAAGCTACGCAAAACATGTGAATGCTATCTTTTGTAAAATCTATGCCAAACATGTGACCGCTTCTCTATATCCGAGCTTTTCGGACCAGCACTCTTTCGCTTCTCTCGTATGTTAATTTTGGGAAAAGCAGAGAAGCATTCGCTACACCCAAACAGGGCCTAAGTGGCAAAACACACTTTTATTTGTAACCATGACACGACATTGTCGCGCCTCAAAAGTTACATAGAAGAACGCTGACGCCTTTTGTCTCGTGTCACTCCCTTTCGTTACATGCTTCCCGTGTCTCCGATTCATCTGTTTTTACAGAAAATTCTGTAGCTTTGACTCCTTGAGAGGGCCTTGTCCTATTATCGTGCCTATCGGCACTCCACTCGGCACTCCCAGTGCCAATCGGCACCTAGTCCATGTCCATATAGGTCCCTCATCTTTTTTACAGATGGTCATGTTCCTATTTTTTCTGTGAAATACAACACACATGCACATATAAAATATTTTAGGAAAATTGATTATTTACCTTCGATATTCTTTCCACTTTAAAATCCTGTGCAATTTTCTTCCCACTGGTGTCGATCGGCACCATGCCATGCCGATCAGCACATCATCAATTTTCTTCTTTTTATGTATTTTTTATTTTTTTCTTTCCTACACTTGTTAATCCAGAATATGTATACAATGTTTTGCAAAGGTAAAGTGACACGCAGAAGCACGCAAATTTAGACACACACTTTTCTCTAAAAAAATATTCTGGAAGAATTATTCTTTATTACAAGCAAATAATTTAAAAACACCAGGTTGCCCTCCGACCAGCACTATCTTAGCTAAATTAAATGAGTTGCCCTCCTATAAACACCAAACAATCTATGTATCCCCAGGACTTTTGGGTTGCCTCCCAAGAAGCGCTCTAGTTATTTAGAGGGCATAGAGCTCGACCTACCCATAGTCGATCACTCCTTAGCACTGTTATACGGGAAGTAAGTTTGCAGTGCTACAAGGTCCTCTGTCTCATTTGGTTCCATAACGGATGTCCTTTCCTTGTGTTCCCTCCAATCACCTTCGACCTTTCTATGCCACGGTGTCTTGTATCATGCAACCTCGTAAATAGCACGACATTCTTCTCCATTTAGACAAAACTTGAATGAATAGAGAGTTCCACTTATCTTAAAGCCTTACCTCTCCACTCCCAACATCAATATTCGCCTTAATTGTCCTCAAGAAAGGATAGCCTAGGACCAATGAAGTCCACGGGAACAATGTGATCTCCAATTTGAATAGGCACATCCTCGGCAATTCCATCGGGATGGTGTACATGTTGATCGAGATAATTCCAAGCACATACCAGTAGGCTCTAACTCGGACAAATTGAGGCTTGTGAAAATATAACTGGGCATGACACTTACACTTGCTCCAATATCGCATAAGCACCTTTCAAACACTTGATATCCAATTAAGCATTGGATACTAGGTGATCAAGGTCGGGCTTCTTCTCCGGTTTAATGTCATTGATGATCGTTGTAAGCTCTTTAGTCACTTTCAAAACATGACTTCTAGTTTTGCATCATGTCCTTTATATACTTAGCATATGTGGTCACTTGAATGGCATCAAAGGAATGAGACATTGATGTAAAGCTTCTTCATTATATTGACGAACCTAGTGAATTGCTCATCGCGAGGTCACACTCTCTCTATTTTACTCAGCAATTGTGTGTCCAAGAACGTAGCATGTCCATGCTCATGAGATTCCATGCCCATCTTCGAGACCGAGAGAGATCAATTTCGTCCTTGGATCGATCGGTGTTGTCATTGTGTCGATCGGTGTTGTCATTGTGCCGATCGGCACTCTCTTTCCCTGTGTGCCAATTAGCACCATCAATGTGTCGATCGGCGCGAGGCCTCCTCGCTCCGGTAGGGTATTGGGGATCCTCTATTTGCTTCCACGACCTCGAAGCTATGGCCTTCACATGTTCCGCAAATATCGTATTATTAGGAATACTCCCCAAGTTGTCATATGTATCCTCATCTAGGAAAACAATTATGGCGAAATTTCACCAAAATTTTGTCTTCTTTGGTAAGGTCTAAAATAATTTATTTGGGTGAAATTTCATCATTGACTATATTTTACCTAATTAAACTATATATGCAACCATGATTTTTTGTAGATTAAAGAATATTTGTCACAAAATCTTTAATTTGGGTTAAAGAAAATGAGAGGACAGTTATATTTCTGCAACATTATAGAATAGGAAATTGATTTCATAATCTTGTATATGTGGTTGACATCTTACTTACTTGTAGTGATGTCAATCTAATGTAGGAAAAGAAGTTCTTGTCCTAAATGTTTAAAAGATCTTCCTCGGTGGAATGTATCTCGTTATAAGGATCGAGATTCACCGAGATAGAAGAAAAGGGGTATTAGGAATATCGCATAAGCATGCCAAGAAAAGTTTCTAAAGAAATAAAGTATGTATGCGAAAACCTACACTTGTCCATATTGCAAATGGTAATGATTTTGGGAACTTTAGTGTTCCACAAGTCAATGTGAAATAGACCAAATTAATATGGTCCCATATGCTTCATCTATTGGAAGCTTAATGAATGCAAAAGTGTAACATTAACCTGACACGGTTCACGTATTTGAGTTGTTTTGGCATTGTCCAGTCGAGATATAAATCACTGGAATGGAGTCGAAGATATCAGCATCATGCTAAAAGAAACAAAGTGCTCTCAAAAGGGTCGTGAGTATAGAGAACTTGTGCAATGTACAGTAAAATCCATAGTTGTCGCTAACTTTCACACTTAGAGTTTTTATGTGGAAAAGCTCCAAAGAATAAAACAATTATCATCAATGTGATGTAAAGACATATTATAGCATGATATGAGGCTAAGGGACGGACAAAAGGTTCAGGAAAGCTGATCCCATCCCGGAGTTGAAAATGGCTGATAGCAACAATAACCATTAAGTAATTGGCCCCTATGACAACGAGTCAAGTGTGGTGCCAAACACATTGACACAAAGTTGTGCATTATAAAGGAGAAAGTCCGGAATCATGTTGACATGCTTGGAACATAAAAGTTATAGACAAATGTTTACAAATTATCTTATTAAAGGCTCATTGTCCAGTATGTTCAGAGAACACACAATCGACATGGGCTTATGGTATAGTCTATGATTTCTGGACAATAAAAGGCCCAAGATCAAAGAATCTGTTTCAAAATGGCCATGACGATGAGACATGCTCTACATATAAATATGTGATGAAATGAGTACTTTGAAAGAGTTATTTCAAATTATTAAGTTAAAAGTATATGACGAGATCGAGAGGGAGAATGTTAGATTCATCTCGCCTGCTATAGTTTCAACTGTCCATTAGATCAGATTCATCTGCCTGCTATAGTTTCAACTGTCCATTAGATCCTTGACCCAAGCTCTAATTGGAGGCCTCCAACCCAAGCTTGGTTGGTGGGCCCCGTCATGTAGTGACTATAAAAGAGGAGGCGTACAACCCAAGCTTGGTTGGTGGCCCAGGAGGCGTCCAACCCAAACTTAGTTGTTGGCCCAGCTTGGGTCAAGGACCTAATGGGGTTACGTGGTTCGTCACCGTCACTATTCCGCACCTCATGCCTATATCGATCTAGAGGACAACAGGATGTGCCGATAACTGCCATCACCGCACTTCACGGCGCTGCTCCGACAACCCGTATCGACATCACCAGCCGATGTCACCACAGTGCCGACACTTGCGCTCATCCACGGCCACCGTCACCGTCATCGTCCAGAACTGACGGCTGCCAGGATCGGCAACGGCAACATCAACAGTCAAAAGAGAGAAGGGTACATTGTTCATAGTTTTGCACCCACTCGATCTACCCTAGATGATCCTTCGTTTCTATCAATTACCTAAAATGAAGTACCATAAATATGTTTGAGTAATGTGTTGGAAATACGGAACCCATGACATGGAGCTTAGCATGAGACATAAGTTCCTACTCGACGTAACTAATCGCCACTAGCCAGTTAGACATGTCAGCTAGACCATCTACCGCTACGAACACCAAATCACACGTGTAACTTTACTTGCACGTAAATTCCGACACTTTACTTGCGATCGGCTTGTGCAAGTTGCAACCGACAATATACAAGCACGTGCTTTATGAGGCTACTACAAGGATGTAATTAATAAACATCATGAGCTGCAAATGCAACATGGATACTTGTGACCATGTGATTAGAAGCATCAAGCTTGTGGCCGACACTATAGCCTGCTATTCCTTTGGGATTCCAAGTTTATGGTGAATCGTGTCATCATCATGACACTATTTTTCTAAAAGTGCCGCAAGGTTTGCATGCCGTATCATCATCATGACACTATTTTTCTACAAGTGCCGCAAGGTTTGCATGCAAGCTACGATCGTATATTTATGGCGACGCTCCGCGTTAATATTTCAAAAAAGTTTTTTGAGAAACAATTTAAATTCGCTCATCAGAATTGCCGAGATTCGTGTGTTTTTCGGTGACCTCCGAAATACTTTTTGCACTGAAATATTTTTTCCTTTATTCCTCATATGTGGATGCTAAAGTCATCCTTGTGCTCTTCTTGTCGGATCTAATATATCAACATCCCATAGAAAATCATTGCCATGGCCTCAGAGTAAGTATTATAAGCCTATCCCAGCTGGCAAAATAGCAGAGCGTGTAAGAAGAAAATGATGTGGAGGGGTGAGAAAGCAAGTGAGAGAATGGAGCGGGCATATCACGAGTCACCAGCGTGTGTTACGCGGGCTGAAGCAATTGATCCAAGAAAAGTGATGGCTCGAACGAATGGCTGCTCACTTGGGACTACATGCATGCATGGATTAAATAAAAAAAGATAAAGTCCACTTTAGTCTTTTTAAGTATGACCAAAGTACAGATACCCCTAAAGTATTGTTTCGTTTGTTTTACCCCCATAATTTAATAAAAGAGTTTATTTTACATCTTTTATTGATATTCTAATCCCAATTTATTGATGTAGATCAGGATTAAGCTAAAATTGTTATCTCAACTAACACATGTGTTGTCGGATATGACGAGGTAACTAACGTGATATATATGGCTCGATATTGAGTATGCACTCTCACCTTCTCTCTTCTCATAGATGTTTTCAAGACGCTCGACCACTAGGAGCTCACGCTCAGCGATACATCCACTACTCTTGTTGAATCTTGATCATTGTGGTGTCAACGATCTTGTTCACCATTAACATCCTATAACTAGCCCAGTTGTATGTCTCATGATGTTGTTGTGTGAGCGAGCAGAAAAAGTGAGTTACGCACAAAAAATAAGGAAAGCTTTATACAAGCATGCGTTATATGACTTGTTCTTTATTTTGTCACATCGTACAATCTAGGTGTGAGATTGTGTGAGAAAGTCCTACTTAATTTCAATCCACATAAGTAAATTGAGATCAAAATACAGATAAAAGGTGTAAAATGAACAGTTTTATCGAATGGGAAGGGTAAAATAAACCAATGATAGTCTAGGGGTTATGTAAACTTTGATCATAATTGAAGGGAGTAAAGTGAATTTTATCCCATAAAAATTAATTGAAATAAGTGCTCATTTATACAGATAAAAGGTGTAAAATGAACAGTTTTATCGAATGGGAAGGGTAAAATAAACCAATGATAGTCTAGGGGTTATGTAAACTTTGATCATAATTGAAGGGAGTAAAGTGAATATTAATCCCATAAAAATTAATTGAAATAAGTGCTCATTCATGATGACGTTGGGTGACCTGGCAACGCCATTTCGCCGGCAGTGAACTGTGGATGACTCTAGTCTTGCTCTCATGGACGTTCCGTTTGATTGTTGGGCTGGGTTGGAGGTGCAGTGGCGAACTGTTGACTGCACAACTCGCGAACTGAGAAGAAGACCATACTGCAAAATTAACCTTGTCATACACTTGGGTTGTGGTGTGACTTCAGCTTTGTCATATATTATTGCATTTTCTTTCACGGTTTGGGTAACATGCCGGGAGAGAAACAGTGAAACAAAAGTGTACAAGACTCATACGCATGGATCTTTTGTATTGCTATTGTCTTCCGCAGTTTCAAAATAGTACTCTGAAAAAGTTTTGCTCTCGCGATTCTTATGAATTTGTTAGGGATATTCTGCCTCATGAAGCAGAATATATATATAGTAGTGACCAACTTTATATATATCCGGCTGGCTTCTAAAAGTGAAACACCTGGTTTTTGGCTCTTTGCACATAAGGTGTGAAGCAGGCCAATTTCCGTGATCGATGAGACATGAACAATGTAGCTTTGACAGACAACGTAGTATACTGATCTTCTGATACATTGCAGGACATCAGAAAGCATGGTACAAACGTTTTTGCTTGTATTAAAACATACACACACAACACTGCGCAAAAATAAAAATAAGAACCTGGAGCGAGAAAAGAATACATGCATGGCCAACATATATGGTACCACACGAATGCTACAAACAAAAAGAGAAATATACGGTAAAATAAACACGCAATTTCCGCGACACTATATATATAAATATGCGGAGTCCACCAAGCACTATGATTTGTAGCGCCGTAGAAGGACGTGGTCCGCGATGCGCTGCAGCAGCTCCCACACGTCCCGAACGTGGCGCATCTCCGTGGCGGCGCCGCCAACGGCGAGCCGGATGACGAACTTACCATCCACGACGAAGTGCGTCATGAACGCCCGGCCACTGGCGTTCACCGCCGCCAGGAGCTCCCGGTTCACCTCGTTGACGGCGCCATGATCATCGCCGTCGAAGAACCATGGCGTCCGGAGGCGGAAGCAGACGAGGGAGAAGTTGGTCGGCGTCACCACCTCGAATCGCTCGTCCTTGGCCACTGTCCCCCTCGAACCACCTGGCTGCCGCGACGTGCCGGCGAATGTGCGCGCGCAGGCCGGCCGCGCCGTACCGGCGCAGCACCACCCAGAGCTTGATTGCCCGGAACCGCCGTGACAGAGAGATCTGCCAGTCCTTGTAATCAACGGCAGCAGCCGCCGGCTTAGTATCATCAGTGCCAACGACGACGTTCTTGAGGTACTCCGGGTCGGTGGAGAGGGCTGACGTCAGGTCGGTGGGCCTGGCCACCCAGAGGCAGCAGCAGTCGGCGTTGGTGAGGAGCCACTTGTGCGGGTTCATACTCACCGAGTCGGCCAGCTCCGCGCCGTCGAGGTAATGCTGGAACTCCGGGCAGACGGCGGCGCTGCCCGCGTAGGCCGCGTCCACGTGGAGCCACATCCCGTGGCGCCGCGCCACCTCCCCGAGCCCGCGCACCGGGTCCACCGCACCCACCCCCGTGGTCCCCACCGTGGCGCACAGGTACAGCGGCACCAGCCCGCGCGCCACGTCATCGTCCACGGCCTTGCGCACGTCGCCCGCGGCCAGGCCGTACCCGCTGGCCGCCGACGTCGCGATGACGCGGAAATTGGCCGGCGGGATGCCGACGAGGCGCGCGCCCTTCTGGAACGTGACGTGGGTCTGGTCCGACGCGTACACCACGAGCCTCGTGATCGCCGCGTGGCCCAGCCTCCCGAGCGCGCGGTCACGCGCGGCGGCGAGCGTGCACACCACGGCCTCGCACGTGCTGCCCTGGAGCACGCCGCCGCCGCCGCCTGAGAACAGGAGCTTGTCAGGCAGGCCGAGGAGGCGGCCCATCCAGTCCACCACGAGGCCCTCGAGCTCGGCGGCGGCGGGCGACGCGGCCCACACGAAGGGCACCACGTTGAGGCCCGCGGAGAGCATCTCCCCAGCGAACCCGGCCGAGCTGGCGTTCATGGGGAAGTAGGCGAAGAACCTCGGGCTCTGCCAGTGGGTCAGCCCCGGCATTACGTCACGCCGCACGCCCTCCAGTATCTCCTCCATCGGCTCGCCCCACTCCGGGGCGGCCTCCGGGAGGAGCCCTCGCAGCCGGCCCGGCTCGAGGCTGGCCGCGCGCACCGGGTACTTGTCCACGTCGCGGTAGTACTCGGCGAGGAAGCTCAGCACGGCCTTGGAGTCGTGCGAGAAGGACTCGGGGTCCAGTGGCTGTGGCACAGCGGCATAACTTTCCAGTGGCAAGCTGCCCATATTGCTGCCAACAATATATAAGCGCGATCTACCTGTTTGTTTCGGCTTATTATTAAGCTGTGTGGCACGGCTATGGACTGCACTCTGGAGTGGCTTATATAGCCCCAGAGTATACAGTACCGAACATGCCGTGTTCGGAAATTGACTCAAAACAGCCTGGCTGTTGTGGATCGCACTGATGACGCGCACCATGGCGCATAACTCGTACAGACAAGTCGAGATCTATATGGTCACCACATGAAACATATGAGGCAAATTCAAATATTAATTAAAGGGTCAGCTGCCCCTTAAATATTATATTCAGAATTCTAGAATGCCAACTATTGCAAGAAACATTCTCGATCACATTTTACAAGAGTAAACCAAGACCTAACTATATGTGATGGTGAAAAAGTGGCCCTACTTAACACATAGCCAATAATATTTTTTTCTGAAGTTATGTAAAATCTCTAACAAAACAACATCGTCCAAGATTCCACTGTACTGTTCAGAACATCCAGTCACGTAGCAATAAGGAGTGGAGGCATTAAAAGCCACATCTAACAAAACACCGCATCGTCCAAGATTCCACTGCACTGTTCAAACTAAAGAATGTCTTGGGTCTGTCATACAGTCGGTTCAAAAATGCAAACGCAATATGCTGCTACGTGATTATCTCTCGTATGGTTCTCAATTAGGATATAGTGTGTTGAATAAATATCCATATTCCATCTGCATATCTGCTTGAAATAGAGAGACCGAGGCGAGACCCTCAATCTGATTTAGTAAAACGGATGACTCATTTTGAGGTGACATCATCCGGATCTAATTGTTCTTGCTGTTTCAAGGTCAGCAGTTACCCCTGGATTCTTATGTAATGTTAGCATCATTTACATTTAAATCTTCTATTTGGAAAACAGCTTGTGTAGAAGGAAGCCCTTAATCTGATTTGTGTAGAAGGGAGACTTTGATGATTGCTCCTTCCATAAAAAAAAAATATTCAACTGAGATGAAATATGTGGAACCACTTCAGCACCTACTTTCTTTGTAATTAATAATTATGAAATTTCTGAAAGTAGTACAACTCAGCGTGAGAGTTCTAAATTAGCAAGGATACTATTCTAAAATGGAATCTAAATTAGGGTGTTATTATGGAGAGTGCAATTTGTGCCCGCGGCGACCCGTTCCAACCTTCAATAGCATCGTTGGATTGCCCGTCTTGCCAGGGGTGGCGTGGTTTCAGGGCACAGGTGGCATGGCCGACATCGAGCAGAGGAGGGCGGGTGGGTGCGGTGTGGCTGGCACCGTGTGCAGCTTGCCTCTTGCGGCCCGCCTTGGCGGTGCCTGAAGCAGAGGAGGGTGCCACCTCTTCCGCACTTCGCATAGGAAGCTGAGGAGCGGTGTCGGAGCTGAGGAGGGTGGTGTGTCATAGCAGAAGATGAGATGAGGGAGGGAGGCGTGAGACGAGGCAGAGGTGTTTAATGAAGGGGCTGAGGCGTTTAGTGAAGGGGTCGAGTGGTGCAGAAGGGATAACGTCGTCCACCCCCTGATGCACGTAGGGATAACGGCCACCCCCGTAATGCACTTGTCAAACGTAATGAGGGCTCAGTCCCTGTGCCCATAAAGTAATATCCCTATTTTCTTGGCATGCTTATTTGGACCAGCATAGTCAAAAGCGCTATTAACAACCACATTATCAAGTCTGGATGCTATGAAAAGAAGGTTTACATTTACAACTTTAAGATTCATGAACTTTTCATTAACACAATTAACGAGAACAAATAAGTGGTGTCATCTTGTTTGAAAGTCATAAATCTTCTATATTAAAAAATGTGTGCGTACAGTCGCGAACATGTGAGAATAACATGAAAAAGTTATGCATGTATTTGTTCTGAGCTCGACGATGTTAGCTGTGTTGTACACCTGTCCTCTCATAGTATTCAGTTTAATTATCGTGGTCGTCTTAGAAAGATACCTGCGCAGAAAAGGTGAAATAATGGTGATGAAGAGTGTAAAGCGACCGCAGGGATGGCGATCCTTCTCGTGGAGGCGAAGCACATTATTCACATGCGCTGCATGACCCTTCAGGATAAGGAGCAACAGGGGCAGGCTTAGGAAACAAATCATGTTCTATCTAAAGCCAAAAGTTGTACTGCATTACAATCCAGAAAAAGGTATGAAGGAGCTTTGTTGGCTTATAATGTTGTTCTGAGAGGATGTTTACATCATTTGAAAAGCCAATGTATATGTATGCCAGCACTTGGAAGTGCAGAAGCATAAACCAGAAAAAGGTCTCACACGCTTTCACCACGATTCTCTCCGGATGGCATGGGACAGAGGCCAACTGGTGATCATCAATTCCACCGGCCCGAGCTACCACGTTGGCTAATGGCCAATCATATGTATCTCTCTATCGGTATTCAATATACATGTGTGGCCACTTTTGGCAAACCTCCACATACGCGCTACGCGGCAGGAGCGGGCGCCGCAAATGACCAGCCCGACAACCCCTCCTCCAGCCGTCCATACCCCATTGATAGCAGGATCTCTTCTGGCTCTGATGAGTCACAGGCTCCAAGTGTATTGCCTGCTCATCTGGAAGAACAAGATCGACATTTCAGGTATGGTGGACCGTACCACCTACATGGAACTGCATGTCCAAGCACCGCTCGCGTGATGACATCGGTGTGCCGTTCGCCATCAGCGTTTGATACAGGACAGAGACGCCATCTCCCATCGACCGTATCAGTTCAGTTGCAGCGTCGGCTATGGTGTTAGACTATCCGCACCGGGATATTGGGAACTGTCTTCTAGTACCCCGATAGCGAAAAAGACCCTGCACCGGGGTACTAGGAGCGGGACGGCACCCTGTCAGACGGCCTCGGTTACGCCAAATCTGGCGCTATCCTGGACGTTGGGGACGCGCCGACGTGGCACGAGGCCCATATGGCCCAACCGCCGGAAGCTGCTGCCCGCTGCTCCCACTGGTCGCCGTCTCCGCACCCCCGGCAGCCAACCAGCGCACAGCAGCCGCTGTCAAGCCTGCACCACTTGCGGAGGAGCGACCACTAGAGAGGGAGGGGATGCTGCTAGATCTGGGACCAGCTCAATATGAGGCCGTCGCCCAATCCACTAGATGAAGCCGACGGCGGGGATCGACTCGGGCGCATCGGAGGGTGTTGGCGCGGACACTCTCGGCTTTTAGCAGAGGGGCGGGAGGCAAGGGCAGAACGAGAGCGCGCCGAGGAGGCATAGCAGCGTGCGGCTAGAGAGCTAGCACATGAGGCGGATGGATGTCGCGGCGCGTGGAGAAGGAGGGGCCTGACGGTGGAAGCGAGGAAGACGCGCAGCCCGAGAAGGGGATTGGAGGCACGCGAGGTGGACAGAATGGAGGGCTGGTGGCTGGAAGGAGGAATAAGTAAAAGAAAAAAAGAAAAAAGTGATGAGAGAGAAGATGGTAGTTGGAGATGGTTGAATAAAATATACGAGTAGTTGGTATAGATATAGAAGATGACGAGTGCAGGAGAAATAATTTGAAGTAGAGAATCCCAATGACAAGACGGAATATTTCTTTTAGAGAAGGGCTGGTGGCTAGTGGGGCTGGAAGGAGGAATAAGTAAAAGAAAAAAGTGATAGGAGAGATGATGGTAGTTCAAGATGGTTGAATAAAATATATAGTAGTTGGTATAGATATAGAAGATGACGACTGCAGAAGAAATAAGTTTGAAGTAGAGAATCTCAATGATCAAGACAAAGTATTTCTTTTAGAGGATGAAAATAGAGTGACCATGGATATGGTGACCACCGGTATACCTTCTCATAATATTCGTCCGTGCACTTCCTAAAACCTTGTGTGATACTCCCTCCGTCCGGAAATATAAGCATTCGTTGACTTTTAGATGTCATGTTTAACCATTCGTCTTATTTAAAAAAATTATTAAAATTTTATTTATTTTGATACAATATACTTTATTTCTAGGTATATTTTAAGTACAACTTCTTTAATTTTGTATTTGTATAAATATTTTGAATAAGACGAATGGTCAAAGAAGAAATCAGAAAGTCAACAAATCCTTATATTCTTGGATGGAGGGAGTATATGAATATGAATATTATTGCCGATGGGAGTGGAACCAGAAGAATGACCAATGATTTCAAACGTACAAACTCTTAGGCAATAGCGTTTCAGCCGCGATTTTGGAGGCTAATGGTTAAATGGATCTCGTTTTTTGAACATGGTATCATGTAGAATACTCAAGCTGTGATGGCAAACAGATAAATAGAACCCCAGATCCGTAAAACAAAGTTTGTCTCTTGCAAAGAAAGATCTCCGTGAAAGCGGAAGGGTTGACAGCGGACGACTAAGATTCAAAATCCTACGGATGGAATAAATTTAGAGTATAGACACTTTAGGTTACCAGATGGAAGGTTGCCTTTTAGGCATATCATTTCAAGGATATGTCAGCGAAGCCAAGCATGGCATGTCCACATAGCAAAGTGATGGCTCCACCAGACTTCACAAAACTGAGAGCCACCCAGATAAACAGAGACTTAAAATTGGCACCTACCCCGTTCATACAAACTAGCATAGGAAACAGTTAAAACTCCAGTACACAAAATAGCACAAAACATACTGTAAATGTTGTGTGCTCTCTGTGACAACAGTTCACAACTTGTCTTTCTCCAGCTTGGTGACAGTCAAAATAAGCCCAAAATGATCGCTGGGGAAGACAGGCAATTCAACCTTGCGGGTCTCTTTGCGAACCTTCTTTTCCTTGGAATATGAGACACCTGGTATCGCCTCTGTTCCGATCATCTCAATGTTATCAATCTTGAAATCTTCCAACTTGCACACAAATCGGTCCAACCGCCTCTGCATCTTGCGGTTGCCTGACAGCATGCCATTTGCCTTTGTATCATAGGTCCAACCATCATCACCAGGCTTCAGCTCAACCCAAGCATCAATCCAGCCATCTGGCATAGGGAAGGGACCGTCTCCTTTGTCATCCCAGTTCGTGTCCCCACACAGTATTGCATTGCGGTAGCATCCTAGAATTTCCAGGGATTTATTTGCCTGAGTTGATCGTTCCTTTCTGTACATCTGATCCCATTTAGGAGGACCAGGGCATGGGCTCTCTAGGTGGGTTGTGGCCACCACCAGGTTCATTTTCTCACCAATTTGAATGTCTGCTACACACAACTCTCTTCCCATTATTGAGTTGGAAAATGGGATGCTTTTAGATGACTTCACTTCCAGCTTACTCAACTGCAATTGATAAATTAATCAATAAAAATGACGAAATAGAAAAAAAAATCAAAATGGAATTAATGGAACAGCAGAAACACTACAGAAACCGAAAAGAAAAGAAAAACTGACCAACTTAAAAGGAACTAGCCAGTTTATTGAAGAAGAAATAAGCACCAAAATGGCACCAAATAGGACTTGAATTTGGGTGGTTTAGTCATAATCTAAACCCTGAATGAAATGAGGTAGGCTCAGTTCCTCTCTAGAGCAACATGCATTCAAGGAATACAGACTAAGCAAAAAATTAAATCATGGTGATAAGGACCTACAACATCACAATTCAGAAAAGAGATTATGAGCTTGTTCATGATCCTTTGTTGTGATGGAATACTTGCTAAAAAAATGTGCATAGAAAATTATTAGCACCAAAGTGGACCAGATCATCCACACGGACTCCAAATAGATCAGATGGTCAGGCTGAAGGCAGGATAATTTCAGTTTCCTAACATACAAACTTAAAGGACAGCTATCACTAAATTAGCCCTTTCATTACTAAATTCATTTGAGTCTTAGCAATACAATGGGTCAAGTAACCATGATATCACACAAATCCTGAGAAAGATACTCCTGAGCATGTTGGACAATTAGCAAAGTTCTTTTTCCGATCAATAATAAGCAAAGTTATGTGAAGGAAAAAATAACCATCTAACTCTGAAAGCTTCAGATTCACCATGTGGGATACCATTCCTTATCTGGCATTA
Source organism: Chloris gayana (assembly GCA_031894775.1). Classification (NCBI taxonomy): domain Eukaryota; kingdom Viridiplantae; phylum Streptophyta; class Magnoliopsida; order Poales; family Poaceae; genus Chloris; species Chloris gayana. Next base: position 280,259 of record JAUNZO010000447.1, read on the forward strand.
TATTAACTGAGAAATATAATCTACATCTAGGCAATGTCTCAGGCAGAAGAGTGACATCAATCTTCAGAGCTGTTTGGCATCATGTGACACATGAATTTTTATCGAAGAATTACCTGAATACAGTAATATGGCCTCTCATTAGCCTTCTCTTGTGATAACAAGCATTTGTATTCTTGCCACCAGTCAGAAGTTCGCAGAAGCATATAGATATATGGTGTAACCTCCTGCAATTTCACATATCAGACCCCATCAAGAAGAGGGAAAGAAAATAATACATTGCTCAAAATTCTGGACCTGGAAGCATAAAAGGTCTGGGCTGTGCTGCTTAATAAGATTTCCGATAGCATTCATCCTACTGCTCAGCTCCAGATCCTCCCGGAACCATACATTGTATGTCATGATTTTGAAAGTCTTCTTATCCAAATGAGTCTGGACCTTTTCTGTAGGAAATTACCATTTCATGTGACATATATAGCTAACCAAAATTCATAACAACATGAAAGGCATAATTAACTTCTAACTAACATGTGGCAGGTGGACACATTACTCCTGTAATGATGCGAATAGCATTTTTCGATATACATCACTGTCCGGTGTTAGCCTCAGTTAATATAGGAGAGAAGAATTATGACTCAGTACATGTATGATGTATCAGCTAAATTCTAACCATTGAAAACTGAATTTCCTTATACAGGTTCAGCATCTCTTTCCCTTTTACTGTAAGGTTGCCTACAACAGTGGGAGCCTCTGCTGAAGTTTTCCAGATCAAAATAAAATTATCAGTAACAGAATTGAGAGTGACTATGTCCATCATTCTTTTTGTTTGATTTTTTGGAATTGGGCACACCTTTTGGAAAAGGGTTAATTGGAACCATACCATTACAATTTCTACGTTTCGGAAATATACCATTGGAACTTCTAATATTAGAACCATACCATTACAATTCTTCCAAAATTGGAACCATACCATGCTGTACCTCTGGAACTCGTTTTTGTACCGTATACGAGTACAGTAAAATTCTTTGGACTCAACTACCCTTCCCAGGTTGCACGCACCTTATCCTCTCCAGTCTCCAAGTCTCGTACGCTGCCCCAGCCGAAGGAGTCCTGCTCGCGCCGCCCCTGCCCGTTCGTCTGCAGATCCCGCCGGGGTGCTGCCTCCCGTCGGTGCGTTGCCTGCTGCCGGTGCGTCGCGCCGCCCCCTGCTGCGCCGCGCTGCCCAGGCGCTCCCGAGTCGCGGCCCCCAGGCGCTCCCGAAGTCGCCGCCCCTGCTGCACTGACCGGAGTCCCCTGCTGCGCGGCCCCCAGGCGCTCCCGAGTCGCCGCCCACTACTGCACGCGTCCGGCCCTCCTGCAGCTGCGCGCGCCATGGCGCAGATGGAGCACTGGGAGTCATCGAGGTAACACACATTAGGGATTGAAATGTGACTATATGTGTGATTGTGTAACCAAATTATAGTGCGTTTGTATCTTAGTTTGAATGAATTTGTTGTGCTTTCACTCTAGGTCGTTCCGTCTAGAGATTAAAGTGGAAGGATTTGTGACCAGAGAGGTTGGTGGTAGGAAATCGTATACAAAAGGGAAAGTTATAAGCTGGGATGTTGAGATAGGATCTTTTTCACTACATTTGCTTATTACTAGGCTGGCAAACGATGTAGAATGGAGCTCAAACCAGCATGCAACTATCTCTTTTTTTAGCAAAATATTGCTTGAGGATGTGAACCTAGTTGAAGAGAAACAGATGCTTGAGTTGTTTGACATGTACAAGTCAGAGTCTCGCTGCCAACTATTAGTTGTTGTGTCTGACAACGATAAAATTGCATGCGCTGGAGACGTATTTGCAAATCTGCAACCCTTGTGTGTGTTGCCCTCTCAAGTGCAAACTGATTGTGACTTGACACCTGAAGCCCCCAGTAGTACACAACCTGAGCCAAATTTATGTGATGAAGCATCTGCATCTAAAGTAGCAGATCTTGAGGGGACTGCAGCTGAAGAAGCAGATGCTTTGCTACCTGACATTTTTGACAATGTGGAAGAGTATGTGGGTGTGGACGATGAACACATGTACATCTCCATTCCAATGTCAAATCCTATCCAAAATGATGACAACCAGAATGCTGACTATGTTCAGACTGCTGAACCACACTCATCTGAACCTATTGCTGCTAAAGGAGCTATTCCTCCTGAGGCAGAAGTGAATGATGCAGATCCAGAGGAAGTTCGTGTACTCCATGATCCACGGAACCCAATCATTAAAAAGGGTGCATTTTTTCCTGATATCGTAGCATTCAGGAAAGCAGTGAGACATTATGCTGTGACAAGAGGGTTTGAGTTTGCTAAGTTGCAAACAGATACTACAAGATTCATAGCAAGGTGTGCACATCCTAGCTGCCCATGGCGCATTCATGCTTCTACGATCCATGACCAGAGAACTGTACAGGTTATTAACACTACTTGTTTCTTTTTGTATATCTTTAACACAATCAGCTTATATGTTTTTAACACTACTTGTTTCTTTTTGTAGATTAAGACACTACCAGCTGAGCACAATTGCCCCACAACAAAGCTGAAGATAGGAAAGATGGCTACTCAAGGTTGGTGTGCTGATAGGCTAGCTGATTGGTTGAAAAAGAATCCACACAAGGGTCCAAAGGATGCGAAAGAGAAATTAGAAGAAGACTACGAGATCAAGCTGAAGTATTCAAAGGCATGGTCAGGTATGAAGCTAGCTCTTAACCAAATTCATGGTAAATATGAAGAAAGCTTTCAATTGTTGTACAACTGGAAAGCTCAAATGGAGCTGAATTCACCTGGAAGTATCATAGAAATAGAAGTACAGAAGATAGGAAAAAGGATGTGTTTCAAAAGGATTTTTGTTGCATTGGCTGCATGTGTCGATGGCTTTTTGAGGGGTTGCAGACCATACATAGGAGTTGACTCTACAAGCTTAAATGGTACATACACTGGTCAGCTCGCCTCAGCCACTGCTGTCGATGGCCACAACTGGTTATTCCACTTAGCATTTGCTATTTTTGACTCCGAAACAGAGGATAACCGGAGGTGGTTCATGGTTCAGTTGCGTAGAGCAATAGGTTGCCCACCTGGTTTGGTCATATCTACTGATGCATGCAAAGGTCTAGAGACAGCTACTGTTAAAGTGTTTCCTGAAATTGAGCATCGAGAATGTATGAGACACATGTATGGCAACTTTATGAAGAAATACTCGGGGCCTGTCTTCACAGAACATTTGTATCCAGCTGCTAGAAGTTATACTCAAGACAAATTCAGATGGCACATGGAGAAAATATTCACATTTGCTCCGGAAGCTATTGACTATCTTGAAAAGAATCACAAGAAGATCTGGTACAGGTGTGGCTTCTCCGAAGAAAGTAAATGTGATTACTTGACTAACAATGTGTCCGAAAGTTTCAATAACCAGATAAAAGGATTGAAGGGTCTCGTTGATTCATGAGCTTGTTGATTCTCTTAGAGAGCTAATCATGGAAAAGAGGCACATCCGGAGGATGATTGGAAAAGACATGGCCGGCACAATTTTGCCTACTGTCTTGACTGAACTGAATGCACTAAGCAACAACCTTAGAGTTGTAAAGGTTGCTACCAGTGATCAGGAATTTGCTGAGATTACCCTTGTAGATGCTGACAACATTACTAGAAGGCACCAAGTAGACTTGCAGAACCACAGGTGCTCATGTAGAGAGTGGCAAGTCACGGGTAAACCATGTAGACATGCCCTTGCATGGATACTGTCTAACGAGAGGGTTACAAATCTCAGATTTTGTCCATGAGTTCTATTCAACAAACAAGTTTAGAGCAGCATATGAAGCTAGAGTCGAGACAATGCCGGATAGGACTCAATGGCCTGTGGTTGATCTCGGCTTCAAGGTTTGGCCACCTAAGCGAGAAGAGGGCTGCAGGAAGACCTAAAGTGCAGAGGATTAGAGGAGTGTTGGAAGGAGGGGCACCTAAGAAGAAGGTTAAATGCAAAAGATGTGGTGGTTTTGGACACTTCGAGAAGACATGTAAACTTGCAGAACCTTGGGAGGAAGAAGAACCTGCAACTCCAAAGAAAAGGTATTTTCCTTGTATGTTATTTCTGCATTGTGTCATAATATCCATTCTCACTTGTGTTTCTCTTCCAGGAAGAGACAAGAAGGTGAAGGCACTTCTCATTCTCAAGTGGAGAAGACTCCCAAGAAGAAGAATACACTTAAGAAGAAGAAGACACCCAAAAAGAAGAAGACACCTCGAGAAAAAAAAGACAAGCAAGCTGCGGCTGCACCACCTGCTCGAGTTGTTAGAAGCCCGAGATCATGGCTTGGCCTTGAATAATTGTGTTAGGGTCGTATGGTTGTTCTGTTGAACATGTAATGGTTGGTATTTTGGACATGTAATGGTCTTATTTTGTGTTGTGAACCTGATATGTTGTACTCGTTAGTTGCAAACCTGGTGAACCTGGTATTTGAACATCACTCTTATGTTAGTTGTACTCGTGAACCTATTTTACTTATCTATAAACCTGGTTGTGTTGCCAACCTTTGTCACCCATATATAATTGTCCTGATCTTGTGCATATATGAACATTCTGACATGAGGAAACAACATATTCCATTGATTTCATTCAAGCTGGTTTATGGTACAGGCTGGTTCATAGTACAAGCTGATTCATAGTACAAGCATAGACTCACAATTACTACCTCTGTTTAAGTACAAGTGCTACAACAATGCCTACGAAGCAACCAATACAGGCTGCAACAACAACAACACTGTCAATTATACCATTCCTCCTAGCCAATCCTATTTCACGCTTCACATCAGCTATTTGGTGTTTCAGCTCTTCCACTTCACGCCACAACTGAAAGCTGCCATCAGAGGAGGCTGCAACATCAATTTGGCCAAGGTTACCTAGCTCTTGCAACTGAGGCGGATGATGCCGGCGTACGTATGCCTCATAACTATCTTCCCATTTGTAGAATCCGCAAGAATATGGGTCATCCTGCCCACATTTGAAATTAATTTCACCCAAATTTTAGAAATCAAGAAATCCCAACACAAATCGAAACAAGAACAAAAAAAACTGATTAGTTGCAAAACAAACCTTGTCGTGGTTGGGACACACATAGAAAACCTTGCCATAGCTTTGTGGCTGCTTGCTTACCAATCGGAGGACTGGTACGAAACAGCCGGGACAGTCGATGATGGGCAGTGTCGCACGGTGCCGAGCTTGGAAGGTGCTGCTCGATCCTGTGTGTGTCCTCCTCTGCGACATTGGCACTCGAGATCTCGGGAGGAAGAATGCAGGAGAGGACGGTGGGGGAGAAGACAAGGAAAGAGAGCGCAGGAGAGAAGAACGATGGGGAAGAGAATGCAAGAGAGAGGAGAACGATGGCTGTTCCAGTCAAGTGGATAAGGTCCTGGACGGAGGGTCTTTGGGTCCAAATAATTTTACTGTACTCGTATACGGTACAAAAACGAGTTCCAGGGGTACAGCATGGTATGGTTCCAATTTTGGAAGAATTGTAATGGTATGGTTCTAATATTAGAAGTTCTAATGGTATATTTCCGAAACTTAGAAATTGTAATGGTATGGTTCCAATTAACCCTTTGGAAAAAATAGAAATGTTTCTCTCGTTTTTTATTAGAATCACTGGTCAGAAACAAAACAACCTTTGGTACGAATTGTATTGCATCAGGCCCAGATATCTGAAACGTTTATTGCTGCAAAACTACGCTTAAATCTGGATGAATTCATAAATGTTCTAAGCATACAGAAAAGCTACACATTTTCTACAGGTTGAGACAGATTAATGAGATATATCATACTTACTTGAGGCAAATACTATGGCTGAAGAGATACGTATTCGACCATAACTAGGAAGAGATGCAGAAATCTATGCCACACTAAAGATAAACAAAACGCAAGTACCGACCGCCCTAGTGACCGATGGGAGTAAGGCGATCCTTGCAGACGCAATAGCCGGTTCAGATGATGAATGTGAGCGAACCTTTCTTGGCGGGGGCGCCTTGCCCTCCGCACTCGCGCTGTCGCATAGCTCGACGACGTCCGGCGAATCCTCGCGCTCCGTCTTCTTCCCGCTCCCGTGGGGTGGGGTCACGGCAGAATCCGCAGCCACCGCCACCGCTGGGTCGACGACGTCCGGCAAATCCACGAGCTCCCTCTTCCTGACGACATCCGGAGAACCCTCGCGGTCCCTCTTCTCCCCGCACTGGCGGTACGGAGTCACCGCAGGATCCGCCGCCGCCGCCGAAGGGCTAACGGTGTTCGGAGAATCCCCGCGCTCCCTCTTCTCCCCGCACCGGGGCGGAGTCACCGCGAGATCCGACGCAGCCACCGATGGGCTGACGGCGTCTGGCGAATCCCCGCGCTCCCTCTCCTTCGTGCACCCGCGAGGCGGGGTCTCCCCGGAAGCCGCAACCGGCGCCGCCGCCACCGCTGGGCTGTCGATGTCGACCTCCACGGGGCGCTCGGTTTCGCAGACCTCACATTGGACGCTGTCTGTGGTGTTGATAAATGTGCACCGTGGGCAGGCCCACCCCAAGGCGCCATCCTGCGGCGGACTCGCCGGGGAGTTGGAGGACATGGGAGGCGGCGGCGGAGGAAAAGTGACTTTTCGAATTTTGAACTCCGGAAGAGCTCTCGCTGCAAACTGTGGCCACCGCACAGCTTTTTATCTCCACCGCTTGGTCAGGCGACCGGAGGGATCCCTGTTCATAATGGGCTGGAAATCAGAGCCCATTTCGGGTTATGAAAATTTATTTCTTTTGTGAAACATGCATCTTAGGTTAGGTTATTATTGACTTTAGATTTAGCAGTTTTTTCTTTCCTTCTTTTGTTGGGTCTTTATTTCTTTTTTTCTAAAAATGTGTTGATTCTGATATAGAAGATATTAGGAAACAAAATGTGCCTACAGACTTGTACTGTACTATAGTACTAGTATGAACGAGGGTGCTCCAGACCAGTATTGTGGCTATAACTCTCACCGTATTTACTGTTCATTGGGTGAGGGTAATTTCATTGAGGTTTATCAGCCACCGCAAATTAATTATTTTTTATTTCAAGTCTTTGCATAAAATTAGTCTTTCTATAATAAATCTAGTACAACAGACTCTATGTTACAGATGAATGTATAGATAGTTCAAGATCAAAGTATTATATTTTATCCGAGCTAAAACGCCCAGTACTGCAGAAGGATCCACCGGCCAGAGTCGGGCGATGGCAGAGACACATACGTGGTGCGATGGGAGCAGAGACATATAAACCAAAGCATCTGCTACACACGGCTCGCGTGACACGTAGCACCAGTCCACCACCGGCAAGTTTGGATTTGGACACGCACATGTGTCAGGCTTATCCAAACCCGGCCGGCCGGCGGCGAGGACGACGGTATAAAACCAGGCAGCCATGGCACCGGCACCAACCAACCAGTGCGATTTTACCCACCCGATCCACATCCAGTCAACGTAGGCGAATAGGGGAGAGTTGCTGGTTTCAGGCTGCAATGGCGGACATAGCGCTGCTAGTTGTTGAGGAGTTCGAGCGCGGGGCCAAGAGGGCAGCAATGCTGGCATCGCGGGGCCGCCAGGAGCTGTCCGCCGGCGAGGCCGGTTCAGCTTCTACTAGTAAGAAGCAGCACGGGGCTTGGGCTGCGGTCGGGGTCAGCATGACCGGGTCAGAGCCCCAAGGGAGGCTTGGGCTGGCCGCCGCCGATGGTTTCTTCTCAGCTTAGCCGATCTGCTCTGCACTCCGGAGGATGCTTCGACTGTGTTGTATTTTTCTTCTTTCTTTCACCCCGTTCACGCTGCCGGCCCGCCGTGCCGTGTGCCGTGACACCCTGTGTATATGTGACGATCGTAAACATCCGAAGCTTGATTCTGGAGCGTAAAATCTTTATCATTTCGGTTATTTTAAGCAACTTTTGCTCTGTAGTTTGGGTTATATCGGGAATCTCCTGTGGATTCTCCATGGGTTCAGGAGGAATAGAAGCAAATCATAACGAGACCAACATTCACAACGCCTTTCCACGAGAAAGATTGCACTAAAAGTTCAGATATACTCACAAGTTTTCCTGTGGTGTGGTCCAACTTTTGGACAACACACCACGATGACAAAACATCCCTCCATTCCAAAATATACGCATTTGTTGACTTTTCAGAATTGCGTTTGACCACTTGTCTTATTCAAATTTTATGTAAAAATATAAAAACAATTATATTATATTTAAAATGTATCTAACATTAAAACAAAATATAAAGAAATAATCAATTTTTTTACAATTTTTTTGAATAAGACAACGGTCAAAAGTAACTCTGAAAAGTCAACAAATGCTTACATTTTGGAACGGATGTAGTAGTATTTATTTCACTGACTCGTATCTACCAAAAGTAACGCCAAAAGGTGCATCCGAGTCATGTCGGGCCAAGGAAATTGTATAATGGGGAACGGGTCAAACCATTTCGGACAGAATATGCCGGTATCTGCCGAAATCGGAGGTGGTCTTGAAGCTCGGCGTGAACTCGCAGAAGAAACTCAGCACCGCGGCCAGGCTCTGGGCACCGTTTTTCGCGACGGCTTTCTCCAAGAACAGGGCGGGATGCACGGTAATAACCTGGGGCCAGTCCTCACGTCAGTTACTTATTCACAAGGGATCCAAATTAACACAAGCAAATATTTCACAAAAAAAATTGCAGTACCTTGTATTTTCTGGCGTAGCGAAGAGCCTCCAGGAAGTACCCGTCCTGAAGTGATGCAGTGACGTAGTCGTGGTGCAGACTACGCTCCCTCAGCATGTCCACGCCCAACTTCCTTGTCGACGAGTGCTGCTGACCAAGATCCATGAGTTGCACCGCCAACTCCTTGGAGGGCTCTAGGATCTGCAGGAATTGGTCAAATCACATCCTCGGATCGTCTTATGATGAACAAAAAACTGGAACGAAAAGTGACAATTCTTTCTTTTGGCTCTTCTGTCATATAATATGATGCGACTGTTTCTAAAGCTGCATCTGGTCCGGTTTCATTTACCAGAAACCACAAAATCCCAAACTCATGTTTCTCTGGACCTGTTTGGTAGCATTTTGACTTCTCCAAAAAACTGTTTCTGATTACTAAGAAATGATAAACCAAAACACAGGATTTCTAGTTCAAAAAAGAAATGTTTCTCTAAGAAACTATTACAGGTTCTGACTGCTCAGTTGGGTTTCTCAATTGAAACCGAACCAGACGCACCCTCAGAGACCTGAAAGGGTTTCTTAAGAAACTAAAAATCTGGCCCTAAAGCCACCGAGATTAAATGTTCATTCGACGGAGGTAAAACAAGCAAGATGCAAAAGCGCTTCAGGAGGACCTCCCGGCATCTTGCAGTAATAACCAAGGAGTTCATGTTAACAAATTCTCATGACCATATTGAGTCCCAACTGTCAACAAGGATTCTCAACCTACAAACAGGAAAAGAGGCATGTTATGGGCCAGTCGCACCGGACTGGCCCAGCTGGCCTGAGCGCGCCACCAGGAACACGTAGCATCAGTCCACCAGCATGCAGCCCATGGATTCGACACCATCATCTGCTCCTTACCATTGCGGCACCTTGCCCCACTGCAGTCTACCGTCAGTGCAGTCATCTCCCCAACCCTTCCTCTAAGCGCAGAGTTAACCAGAGACCAAAGAAACCCTAAAACTTGATTCCCTATCCCTAAATGGCAACGTTCACATCCGAAGCCATCAACACCTCACCGCACCGCAACCCATCATCGGTCCATCCATAAGATTTTTAGGCAACTATAACGGAAGATGTGCTCAAGTATAATGCACTGACCTTGTTTGATACAAACAGAGCAATTTCAGCATAACGGTTGCTACGAGCAAGAAGTGTTGCCATCATCACGTAAAGGTTCGGAGGAGCCTTGACCCCAGCCTTTGAGGCACTGCAAATATGAACATACATTACTGTTGTCAGTTGTGTGGTTGCCATAGAGAAATAGACTGCATGAACTACAGTGTACTCCCTCCGTGTTTTAATTCTAGATGTTCAGACAGGAATAGTTATTTCATTTCTAGTTGAACTTGTTGTCTGAAGCATCAATAATTAGCAGCCGGAGGTAGTAAACATCATAATTATGGGGTCCGGATGAAATGGAGTAAACAATAAATGATGATGTTGCCATGTTGCAGTAGCAAGCCATACTGGTACTGATATTGTCCTAATTTACTTTCTTTTACAAAAAGCACACACACACCCCAGCATGATGTAAACCATAGCTCAGGTTATTGCAACTTGCAATGTTATGTTGTCAATCAATTTCATGAAAAATAAACAATAAATATATCATGATCAAGAATACTGAAAATGCTCTAAAGTTTATAAATACTGAATGCAAAAAAATACCTCCGTAGAAACTCCATGATGACGGCAATAAGATATCCAGGGTCACCCATCATTTCATCTTCAACAAGTGCAAATACAGACTGGAACATCTCAGCTGGTGAAATTGCCACACTTGCAGCATGTCCTGCCTGCGTAGATATACCGGAGGACAATGGTCTGCTAACTTCACCTACAACTTGTCTTTTATTAACAGCATCAGATGTCTGGTGACCTGATCTTGCCTCACTTGTTTCTCCTGATTCATTTGTAATTTCATCAGAATCAGAAGGTGTATTTGACAGCACAGATCTATTTGCAACTCCACTTTCTTGGTCTGGGTTCATAGTAGCAGGACTAGGTTCCTGAGGAACCACATGGGAGCCTTCGACAGGTTGACCACCAGAATGTTGGGTTTGCTCATGTGTTCTTCTAACCCCAGGAGGACCTCCTGTTTTCATCAAACGAGAGTAGGAATCAAGAAGAACATCTATGGCCTTAGAGACCGTTGTTACCGGCCTCCTCTCCAGGATGATTGTTCGAATTATAGCAACGCATAGTGTCTTAACCTGCATCGTACAACAATTGAAAGGAATTGAGTTTTAACACCTTGGTGGTGATAGCTAGCAAAAACTGAATCGCCATATATAATTATCTGACAAGTACACTATAATAGTATTACCATGCTCGGATCAGATTTTCGTCTCTGAAGAAATTCCAAAGTTGAGGGGGCGTCAGAACTACTAGCAGCGATAGCCTGTAATTCGTTCGAGTGATGCAGTTAGGACAAATAAGTATTAAAGATGAAAATAAATCAAGTATCAACCATTCACAATTTCTTACCTCAAGATCCAAATGGAGTTTCCACAAGAGCCCATTCTCAGTATCACAGATCAGGTCTGGAACAAGAAAGTTCCAGCCTTCTCCATAGATTGTCCCACCATATGCACTGCCAGATTGGCTATCTCCAGTCTGAGTTGTCTGCCTACTATTGCTGGGCAGTCCTCTCACTAGAAGTGGGAGAGGTGCAGAAACTGGTGCATAAGAATCCAGGAACACATCGTAAAGTATGACTACTTTTGCATCTATTTGATGTACCATAATTATGTTATCAACTGCACTAACTGCAATTCGGCTTGAATAGGTTGGCAGAGTACACTGAAATAACAAATCAGGAATCAGGAACAGTCATTTCATGAATGCAAAAAAGAAGCAGAAGAACTTTGCTAATGGCTAGTGCTCCAAACCTGTTGCACAACAGCATCACGATAGAAACGATACAAATTCAATGACATGCTAATTCTGTCAAGCTGCAGACAGTAAATCCTACCATACCTGCCAAATAGAGAGATGTTAGAAGAGGTGTTTCTGCTCAGAGGGGAGGGAGGGAGCAGGGAGGAAGAGCATACACTGTTACGATATGAACATCATCAGCCGCTAGAACAGGCTTGTTATTTGCTTCACTTTTAGACATCAACATCTCAAACTTCGGTAATTTGACAATCCCGCCAGAAGAAAACTGAAAAGAAATCGGGAATTGTCCTTAGCACATAACTTGTAGGGAAATAAAAGTGAAGAGGAAAAACAAACACACTCAAATACCGTATTCAACCTGAGTAAAATGATTTTTTTTGGCAAAACGAGGCAAATTCCAAAAAGTCATTGATGTAAAAAATGTTTATCGTGCTCTAAAGCCTTGCCATCAGAAGAAGCTCATATATTGAAGTCAATAACCTAATGAGTGTACTCTGTCCCTCCTGAATTTGGAAAATATTCCTGGAGTTTACTGGCCTATATACTACCCTTGCCCTCTCACACTTTTTTCAAAATTTACACATCAAAAGTAGCAGAACTATTTATAATGAGTGTACTCTGTCCCTCCTCAATTTGCAGAAGGGATCAATTACATAAAATAAAAGCTTCCTTAGAGGATTATTTATAAGATGTTATATACTCCTAAATAATCAAATGTGGAAGTATTCTCAGGAAAAAGAACAAGCTAAATTTAACCTTTGACAGAGAATTAAGTTCACAACTGAAAATTTGTTCCTGGAACAAAATAGCATCAGCCCAGCACCAGCTATGGTTCAAAACAGTGGAAGAAAGCAACATTTTATCCAAACAAAGAGATCTCACAGTATAACTTAGAGTTTGGAGGTTGTTGGTCTTGAATGGTTGTCATACCTGATATCCAGTAAAAAGTGTACATTGCATCCCAGAAGCAAGAAGAATCATCCTACTTTCATGTGTATAGAGATACCAGCTCACATTAAACTTCTTTGAATCCACCGTACAAAGAGCATTTGATTGAGCTTCATAGGCAAGCAGATCTAGGCCGCTGCAATCCATTGCATAAAGGAGCTTAGGAAAAGAGTTTTTGTCCTTTTACAAACAAGTTACGAAATTAATTGACTTTTTCTAAAATTAATAATATTAGATGGTTAAACATAAGCAACAAAGTTTAGCTTAAGTGTGCTTCTATTGTTACCTCAAAAGAAAAAGTGTGCTTCTATGGAAACGGGTCAAGTGGGTAGTTGTGTTTCTGAAGCAACAAATTCCACATACCTTGTTTTTACAAGTATGACATCACATGTGGGGCAATCAGTCCAGAAAAAGCCAAGTATAGTTTCCGAATCTGCTTTGCATTTTTTGATACAGGTTTCCCCTGTTTCTCTATTTCTAAACTCAATCTCGTGTCTGGATCGTTGGATACCGATGGCTTTTTGATCCAGGGAATATCGAACTGACAAGACAGGTCCTTCATTTACTGGATCAGAGTTTGGAGGCCCAGCTGGAGCAGATGGCACAATTTTCCAGTACAATATCTGCAGTAATTGAGCATGTTACCCAGCTGTATTTCTTTGAAAAAGCTGAAAAGTTACCTAATGAAGTGTTCATATACCCTATCAGCAGTTGGAGCTATCAGGAATTTATTTGCATCATCATAGAACAGTCCTCGAATGTCTGGTATGTCACATCGCAGTGGAGGATGCTGTACATACGCATGAGACAGCGCACCAGGGGTGCCCAAACCTCCTTGCATCTGATGTCCAAGCATTGCTTGTTTCTTCAGATGACTAAGGTAGGCTGTTTGAGTAATGAAGCAAATGAGGTTCCACTTTTTGATACAACAAAAAAGAAAGCAAACCGCTTAACAGGATATACATATTATCTCATGCATACAAAGCACCACTATATAAAATATTTTAACATGATTTTCACCTGAAAGCCACAGTGATCACACCAAAGAGATTAATATCCACCCTCAAACAACAAACGTAGAACCTCAAGCCTTGTTCTTGACCTTCATGAGAGAACATAGATATGAATTAATAATTTGAAGTCACAAAAATAGTTCAACTTGCAGAGATCAAATCACTTAACAGATTCTAAGAACTAAGATTAAATATACACTTTCATCTTTGAATATGACCCATAATATTGACAATAACACTGAAGGTGACTGAGTCCACTAATCCTACAGGAGCTAGAAATCAGGAATGCAGCCCATATAAAGCGTAGCTTAAAAAAATATTTATTAGTTAAAAAAAGGCAAATTATGCAAACAATCAACAATAAATATGACAAAATTACATGTATAAGGAATAAAATAATGTTTGCTTGTGCCAAATTTTAAGTTGCAATGCATATTGGGCATTGAGATAAAAAATTTTGAAAATAATCAATTTTTCTGCTATAGTGTCCTGCAGACAAAAAGCCACGTTTTTTCAGTGTCCACAAGACCAAAAGAAAAGATGTGGTGTCCAGGACACCAAGCCACGTTTTTAGAGTGTCCAGGAGACCAAAAACCCTAAAGCTAAAGGCCATTTGTCCTTCGCATATGAATTGCTTTTTTTTTGAAGTGAAAGCAGTTGGAGAGGCTCCCACTGCTGATTTTTGAATTGCTTTCTTGATTGTTCAAACAAAAATTATGATGTAATTGGACACATTCTTGATAAAAATCATATCTCCAAGCCAAGTTGCTAGAAACTAGTTGCAGTGATAGAAATCCATACAGGCAAACCAAACCTGAACAGTTAAGATGTTCTAGACTATAGACGGACCTTCCTGAAGGACTTTAGAGAACAGAGGAGGCCAATTTAGTCAGGTTAATAAAGACATCATGCAAATAAATTGGGCCCATCAGAATATAACTAACTTAATTATACAATCAGACTATTTGTATTTGTTTATGGCTCAAAAGATTACCACGGTCTGCATGCATGCTCTGAGTGCTAGAAACTCCTTAGAACACATGTTCTGTTCAATTTCAGGGACCTTAGCGGCTATGCATCTCCCATAGTCTTTTGCCTGCATTGTATAGCCAGAACAATAACACGCACACCATCAAAAAGGCAGGACCACATTAGATGTTTCAAAGCAAGCAATTTTTTAAACAAGCATAAAAGCAAATCATTTGCAAACAATGTGACGGTGCAGGTTGTGTACAATATCACTAGAAGCAAAACTGCTTTGGTACTTTGAAGGTTATAAGTAAAGCATTTATCTGGCAGGATGGTTTTGTACTTGGCAAACATTCACAACGATCCGATAGACCATTTAATACTTTGCATATCTGTCCCAGATGATCCCAGCTATTTAGTTACTGTAGCAAAAAGCTTTCACAGGTGACTTGCACCTTTTATTAGCAATTAGCATCACAACCAAACTACAATTCACAGGCAAAACAATTAGCAAACAGCCACAACCACAAGCACTACTAATAGAAAATGGGAGTCTGTTTTGCAATCAGTTGAAACAAGGGATACCGAACCCCGCCGCAACTGCCTCTACGGCTCTCCAAAACCTATTCCCACCAAAAGCAGCACCAGCTCACAAGAGCGGGGCAGCGAACAGCTAACCACGAACCATCAAGCTAAGGCCAAACAAACCCCTCGCGTCTGCAGCGGCTTATGAGGTACAATTCGTACGTGGATCCGCGCTACCACTCGACCCATAACCCGAGTCGAGCACCCAAGCAGATCGAATCATCCAAAAATAGTACTAGTACAACGGAAGGGCAGTGGAGCTAGGGCGAGGAGCACCTGGGACGCGCAGCTGGCGAGGATCCGGGCAAGCGTGGAGGAGGAGGCTGCTGCCGGCTTCCGCTCCTTCATCCGGTCGGTCGTGTACTCACGCCACCATGCCCCCACGCCTCACCGCAGGAGAAAAAAGGAACGGGGAAATCGGAGGAAGGCTTCGCCGCCGGGGAAGCTGGGGATGGAGATGACGAGGGAATCGGGGCGTCGTCGCAGCAGAAGAAGGCTCTCGAGTCGAGTTCGATGGTGGCACGCTCGTGCCGGCGTCGGTACCGACCGGTCAGTCGGGGAAGCGGGTGGGTTCGGGCCGGGTCCATTTGGCACGATGATGGGCTTTTGGGTTGAACCGAGGTTGGATTAGAGCAACTCCAGCCGTGGACTGCAAAACAAAGCCTCTAAATCGGTTTTACAGTCCGGCCTGCAAAATCTGAGGTTGAAAAACTTGCTTCGAACTTCAGCGGGAGCTCCAAATCCTGGCCTGCATATCGTACCCACCAGTGGGACCTAACTGTCAGCCAAATAAACTCTTCATGACGGCCCGCTGTATGCGTGAACTGTCCGACGACGACGGACACCGGAGTGCTGGAGCTGGCGAGGCTGTCGGAGCGCGTCGGGACGGTGACCGGAGGTGGGAGAGACGGCCGGAGAAGTGGCACGCGGGACGGCGGTCGATGTGACCCTCCCCGCGCGGTTGCGGCGGACGAGCGATGCGAGGGCCGGCGACCGAGTTCGGCCTCGCCCGCACGGGGCGGCGGGACGAGCTGCGCGCCGGCTAGCTACGGAACCGGCCTTGCCCGCACGGAGGTGACGGGACAAGCGACACGCGGGAAGGCGACGGGATCCGGCGAGCGGCGGGACAAGCGAGCGAGCGACGCGTGGGCCGGCGTGGAGAGGGACCACCAACAGCGCGGCCGCGAGGAAGCAAGTGGCGGCGAAGGAGCTCCGGCGACACGGCGACGACACTCGCGCCGAGCTCTAGCGATGGCGTGCGGAGGCCGCCGCGGCGGTACCTTGCGAAGAATGTGAAGAAAGAGCGGGAGGGAGAGAAGCCGCCGCGACGGATGTCGCAAGCACGAGGTGGCTCGAGCGAGCAGGCCCGGACGGTAAAGGCGCGTGGCCGGAGGGGAGAGGGCAGGCGGCACGTGGCCGGAGGAGAGAGAGGGCGGGCGGCGCAAGGCGAGATCCGGGAGCGGCGCATCGAGGAGGAAAGAGGGGAAGGGAGAAGAGAGAGAGGGGAAGGAGAAAAAAAAAGAAAAGTAAAAAAGAAAAAGGTGAGGTCTCACGATTTGATGTGGGAATAGAGACCCTCCAGAAATAGAGGCTTGGAGGTGGGATTTGGAGGGGTATGCAAATAGAGGGCCTTTTAGAGGGTCTGTTGGAGTTGAATTTTTTGTTGGAGCCTCTAAATTTTAGAGTAGAGGAGCTTTTAGAGTGCTCCACCGGAGTTGCTCAGCACGTGAATAATGTATTTTTACCTTTACCTAAGCAGAAAATTAAGAGTTGTCAATTTATCTGCTGAGTGGAAGCATTAATTTTGACCCGTTTGACAAAAGAACATTGAAGATATGGAAACTTTGACCCGCTTGACAAACAAACATTGAAGCTTGTTACTCAATCAATAATATATAAACTAAACTTCCTCACGATTTCCCTTTTATTCCTTTTGGCGAGGTCACTGAAACCTTGGGATGGAATTATAAGTGTGCTACGTCATTTTAACTTCAATTTGCTAATGCTAACAAAATGAAATGAAGGTATAGAGCCATACTAAGACTGACTCCAACACATGAGCAATCAAGAGATGCATATCCATTTTGCATAGCCAAGTGGTACTATGAGAAAAAAGAGGTCCAACAGAAGAGCCAAATGTGAATGGGAGGAGAGATGTGATGTAAAATTAGATACCTCTCTTCAAATACATCTCACCCGTGACCAACGACTCGGAGGAGAAAAACGGCGGGGAAAAAGTAGGCGACGTTTGGGACCGAGGGTTGTGGCACGCGGCCAGGCCGGACGGCCGGCGGAGCGTGGCACGAGCACCATGCCTCCTCATTGATCGGGGCGGCAGCGCGTGGAGCCAGGGCCTGTCGACGGCGTGCGACGCACGGAGGCAAGGGCCTTCGACGGCGTGCGGCACATTGGCCCAACGACAGTGGCACACGGGCTGCACGGTGCACGACGACCGGGGTGACCGGTGGGCGCCCCGCGTGGCGAAGTGGTGACGAGTGTGCGGGGTAGCAGCATCGCAGCTTGCGTCTTGAGGTAGGCAATGCGCTGACCGAGTAGTGACGACAACGAACTCCGCTAGAAAAGAGCTGCGCGGGCTGAGTAGCTGGGAGTGCCGAATCGCAGAAAAATAAACCATCTCTAGAAAATGCAATGTCTCTTGGAGACTCCATCCTCCATCGTGTATGTAGGGTGGACCAAAAACTCGAAGCTCGCAGCTCAAATCGACTCGTAACAAACTCGGGCTCGACTCGATTCGCTAATGAGCCGAGCCGAGCTCAATGTTTAGCTCGTGAAATTTTTTAGTCAAGTCGAGCTAGCTCGCAAGCTGCTCACGAGCTTAGACGATCCACTTGTAATATTCAGCAGAATATGACCCAAAAGGAAACATAAAATATTCTAATTACTAATTCTGGTTACCTTCCTTAAGCAGAACACTTAATATACTAATATATGGTACTTCCTTTTTCAATTTTGCTGTTCTCTTCATCCCCACGGTGTATGCCTATGCCTTCCGTTTCTTTTATACACGCCATGCAAACTCAAAAATGCATTTTATTGTTGGAGTCAGTAACAGGGTCTAATATGCATTGGATATGCTCAAGCTAAGTACATTACAAACATTTAACTGACAACTCATAATATCGAAGTCGGCCCTATGTATTACATGATGTCTTGGGCGCAAATATATCAGCCCGTGGCTTGCGCTTCATTTTGTTCATGACTGCTTCATATTTTGGATGTACTGATACACTTGTTGAACTTTCCAGTGCTGCTGATTTACATGTACTATCAAGAACCTGCTAATGCCATCAACATCAGGATCCCATCTAGAGAGCAATAAAGCACCACACATTTATAGGTAACATAGCTTGCACAACATCCATCATTCAAGTCTTTACCGGTTAAGATCCCTCCACAGAACAATCTAAGGGCCAAACGTGATTCTCTGCACAAGATCAGGCCTTCTCTTGCTTGGCATCCGAAGAAGGCCAGTGATTTGCATCTCGGTAACAGCTCTGCAGAATCTTGCTCTGGAAGACATCATGTCAAGGATTACATCAATTTATAATTTGTTTGTAGTGGACAATACGCCTATACTTTTTAGGAAAGTGTCAATGGTTCAGTGCTCTCCTACAAATAAGTCTCGAAGATCTGAAAAATGCTATTATTGGTAGTGGTTCAAAATCAGGTTCTTATCATGCTTTGGAATGGGTGTTTCGACTTTTTTTCTTTTTGGATAGCATAAAGCAACGGAAAATAAATTCTGGAACTCAATGAAAAATATATTCTGGAACAACTTCAAGGATACTGGATCATAGCATCACTCTCTGGAGGTGTGGATTTTGATTTCTTTTTCGATGGAGAACTGTGTGACTTCCGTTTTGCTTTTGAATTAACATGGTTGACAATTCCTTCAAAGGATATGTACCAATCATGAAGGTTAATAACGTCACCATATTCTTGGGCTAGATTGCACCTGCGAAGCAGAAGGAATTGACATAAGCATATAGCAGATCTACTCCATTATTGATTAAATTAATCAACTGGATCCCTATTCTTTCAAGTCATAGGATCCTTCAAACTTGCAGTACATTGCTCTGTGCAACGAAGTCTTGCAACAAACTTTATAGAAACAAGAGCAGCAGAATTTTGGCTCGCATTTTATCTTCATAACGATGCATGTCATGGCATGACTATTGTCTGTCAAGTCAGGAAAGTCATTAAAAGTCTACTATTCAATAGGAGAAACCCATTTGAAACTGAAATGGTAGCTCATGGGCCTTTCTAGTGACGCCAATCCCAACTAACGGTACACTGCTGTTGAAGGGACAGTAGTTATTTGGATCTAAAGATTAGAATTAATAATAAGGATGAATATGGCCATTTTTCATTCTACTATGCTACTTGAACCTTTCTCCATAACAGAGAGCTGCTTTTTAGGGAAAAGCATGAAGCAAATAGGATAAAGTTTGCAATTCTCCATTCTACCTTTCTCCATTCCAAAGAGAAATATCTGAAGCAAAACTTCTTATATGTCTATCAAATATGAATTGAAACTTCTCAAATATCAGTATATTAGTTCAAGTGTTCAAGAAAAGAATAGATTAGTTCAACAAATACACTGACTTACATAATTGATGTGTCATGCAAGGATCCTGACACAGCAGTTCCAATCCTACTGCAGCAAGAGCATTTCAGATGGCGCTGTGACTTTAGTAGATCAAGCTGAATCATTCTTCTTGGATTTCCAATCAACGCCTGATACAGATGTAATTTCAGAAATCAAGAAAAGTGTTTCTTACAGGTAAAACACTACTATATATAGCTGTGTTACAAGATAATACAAGTTTTTTTTGCAAGGGAAGATAATACAAGTTTTATTTCCAGAATAATACTAGATTGTTTAATCTCATTGGTAAGTAAGAAAGAAAAACTCACAGATTGGAGAATGCCAACGTTCTTGAAGCAGATGATTTCATGAAATGGTAAACACTCGGCAGGCACTAAATATTTCCTGTTTGAATATGTTAAATTAGTCCCCAGAAAAAAAAAGATTATGTTAAATTAGATGCTCTGAAAACTTGGACAAAATTCCACAATGAGATGATACACAAGTTTGCCCATTCATAATATCCAACTTAAGGGTTCATGATGGATGTAAATGTTATCTCAATGGATATAAGATTTCTTTTTCGAAAGGTCTTAAAAATGGCTTAGATCTTTGTTTAAACAATAAAAATGAGGTTAAAAAAACTATACCATTTCATATAATCTTGCAATAACTTATACCTTGTAACATCATGCAATAGAGCAACAGCTTTATCATTTAGTGGTACTGTCCCATTTCCAATATTGCTGGTCGATCTCCTGATACAATGATAGTGAGAGAGCTTCAGGAAACCAAACAGAAAATAATATATTAGGATTTCAAGTACCTAAGATGCTGTGTCACAAGTTCTTAATACATCCTACGATACTAAAACACTTATTCGGGTTAGTTACTTGGTCAATCAAATTTTACATCAGAGGAAACTTACCTTGTCAATTTTTCTTTTGTTGTCCTTGCACTATCTGCACATACTGTGGCTGACTGAACCTCTTTCAATTTGTCGCTGATCTATAAAAGGAATGACAACTTTTTATTATACAGAATATGTATATTGCATTTATTATCTCTGACCTCCACCTTAAGTTTTACATCTGTTTTCTCCAATTTAAAACTAAGGAACAAATTATCCATTTCATGACTTAAAACTTTTACAAATATAGTTTAACTAGAAGAATAATCAAAATTCTACCATTTGAACATCAAATAAACAAAAAGAATTTATGGATGGCTTACAAACAATAAGCATAGCAGAACTCAATTAATTGCAAATAGAGAACCTACAACAATCCTAGTGATTTAGAGAGACTAACAAAATGACTTCAAATCTCTGATATATTAAGGTATTGGATGGCATATTTTTTTTTTCAAAATACAACCTACACAGATGGGGATAGAACTAAAGGACAGACCCAGTGCTGGAAGCTCCCACAAGGTGGGGTATGGGGAAAGATTATACTAGCAAACCTTACCCCTGCAACGTGCAATGCAGAGAGGCTGCGCCGAACCCAAGAGCTCCTATCACAAACTCAGTTCAGGATGCATGTTGAATTGTTCTTCAGAAGGTAAAATTCATCATGTACCTCACTCATTCTTTTTAAATGGACGCTCCATACGTCAAGAACACGTGACAATGCTTCCATTGGCAGGTACCTAATTCACAAAAAATACATTTCAATTGTTACTATGCTGCTACTGAAGACAACCAGAGAAAAGATAAACCTTACAACAACATATATTATATAGACTACAAAAGAAGACAGTTCTGCTGTCACTATATGAAAAAGGAATATAATCACATGACTTAACTAGTGCATGCAGATAAAAGCATAACAATCAACGACTTCGTAATTCTGTTAGCTAATCTCGAGCTCCAACAATGGTTATGTTTCAACCAAGTTTCCCTCACATCCAAGCTAAGCCTTTCTTAGGCTGGCATTCCCCCTTTACATCTGGGCAGGAAGACATATCCATGTCTATTATTTTTTATTTCCAATAAGAAGGGCAGGAAGACATAACCAAGTCAGCAGCTATTATGACAGTAAGCAGAGGCCTTGCACATATAAACCTGAAACCTAACTTTTTCTAGAGTCATACCTTACTGCATTCATTGCTTGATCTGTGAATCCATTACCAGTGCATCTAAACTTTCCTGGTAAGTTCTCACTAGTCATTTTGGAGAACAAGTCTTTGTTGGATGCATTTTGCAGATCTGGGTTGATCGCCTCACAAAAAATATCTAAGAGCTGCACTTTGTCATGTCTACCAGCTTCATATAAGCACTGCAGAACAAAAGTGTATGAGGTACCCATATTAGTATTGTAGAAAGAGAAAGAATTTTGATATGTGCAAATAAAAGTAAGTGCCTACCGCAGACGTATTTGCATAAGTAATTGGCATGGTTTGTCATATTATCGTTAGATCATCAGGAAACCACATCGCAGCTACAAAGTTATCTAGGTATTTTTATATTCTTTGACGTGCTAGGATCCATGTCAACTTGCAATGCTAAGATATTTGTCATAAAAAAATTCAGGAGCAAACAAGAACCTACCAAGAGAACAGCACTCCAATCCTTCTGCAATTTCAGCAATTCCAACAGTCCCTCTGCTATACTTTTGCTAGAATTGCTTGAGTTCTTTCCACTGCATTACAAATTTCAAATCAAGTATTGAAGTACAATACTGATGGAAAATCCATTGTCAAGTGTTATACCTTGTACAAGAAGGAAGACCAAATGCATATTTTCGCATCGCTTCAGGCAGGGCTTCCAGCTTCTCATGCCAGAATTCCTATGTCATAGGAAATCAAGAACAAAATAGATCGCACGGTGAATTTAGCAAACAAATGTGTCAATAGATAGTAGTAAAAGAGAGAAATAAAGCAGAAACTGAAAATTGGACTATACACTGTTATTAGCAGTAACATAAGAATAAGTAAATGTTCAGAACAGATAAACCTCACTATTTTCTTCAAGCATTCCCATGCACAAAAAGCTCAGAGGTTCCATGGAGAAGTGCTTACTGCATGCAAGCTGAAGTTTCTTTTCAGTCTAGTATCCATTGCATATGGACAAAATGTAAACAACAAAATTGGTCACATGAATGGAAAATGACTATAATATGAAGCACTAACCTTCAGAGCACTGATAAAAGAAGTTATTGTCCCATCATGCCTGAAAAAGTAATTTCTTAGGAACATCGCAACTTCATGACTGATGCAGAATCCAGCACATGGTTTAACAAGGATGGCCTCAACAAGTGCATTCATTCTATCAGAGGGAGATCCCAAGGTGAGTTTACACGGTTCTAGCAGTTGAAGAGCTTCTGATGAGAGCAGTTTTCTTGGTGCATCAAGTGTTGTTGCAATTCCCATTACAAAGAAGATTGGAATCTTAATGACCCATTCACTGCAACAAAGATGCATTAACTCTAGGTATATTGCATAATTGAAGATCGTAAAATATTTTGCAGATAATAATCATAAAGATAAGAGGAGAACTACATAGTATGATAACTATTGACAAAAGAATGCCTTCTAACAAGGATTTAATTAAACAAGGGTAGATAAATTTCTTGGAGCTGAAACTAAACTGAAGAAGAGGTAAGCTATGATGAATTAGTGATATGGCTCTATTCCAGATAAAGACTATTTTTTTGTGACTCTTGATTACAAAGTAATTGTCGTGAGATGATGCATGAGCAGTTCTATTAGTACTTTGATGCAAAAACTGTTCCAATGCTTATACTTGGGTAAGAATGGAAGGTGGATGCACATTCCCACAAGAACAAACAAATCGACCGGATGCTATGGGGATAAATTATTAAATTACCTTAGCATCAGCACAAGCTCTCCTAGTACATCACCAGAACATTGCTCCAAATCGTCAATAATGATAATGATAGGCTGGTCATAGTTCTCGGTGTGACAGTACCACGATGCCAGTGCAGATACGTCAGCTACCTGTTGTAGAGAAGAAAAGCAGCAACATGTAAAATGAAGTTACAATTTATACATACATACTAGTCAGGATCTAAAACCAAACACAATTAAGACTAATGTCACTCACATCTGGAACATCTGATAGCAGCTGCCTCAATAGGTTCCTAAAGCAACCACCCACTCCATTTTTCGGCGACAATTCAGTCGCTGAAAGCTTGGCCAGGTGACATCCATTGGACTCAAGATGCTCCGCAAGATCTCGAAATGTTGTGATATCATCAACAAACTCAGCATTCTCTGCAAAACCCAGAGATCAAAACCATCAACGATGCAAATCTTCTGCATTTGAAACAATTGTTAATTGGACATTTGACAGCAAGTGCTCACTGGTGAGAACAAAAGCTGCTGGTATCCTTCTGCAGATCACATCAGTTAGGAGAGGGAATGGTTGCTGGATTTCAGTGTGGTGAGGTTTTGCGATGACACGGATCACAGAGAAGGACTCCTGCACCCAGTGCAGCACTTGGTCGAACAGCTTGAGGTTGATGCCCCTGAGGACCTCCTGATGGCAGTCCACAAGAATCCAAACGAAACAAATAACAGGATGAGAAAACTCACTCATCAGGAGCTCGCACAAACTGGGAAATGGAACCAAATCAATTGACAATAGTTGCACGGAGGAGCGAGGGGCGTACATCAATGGTGGACTGGATCTTGGACCATGTCCGGTGGAACGCCTCCAGGCGGAGCCGCTCGTATAGCTCCACGGCATCCTCATACACAGCATCGACATCGCGGGACCTCTTTGACGATTTGGAGCCGGGGGAGGATGGCTGCAAGGCATCGATCCGGCGCCGGCCTCGGGAAGCTGGTGCCGACGAAGCCGCCACCGCCGCCTTGTGGAGAACGAATAACGGCTGCAGGAACAAAGCAAGATATGGTTCGACATCGAAGGGGCAACGAAGCAGTTACGATTCCAGCAGAGGGAGCAGACGGCGCACCTGGATGTTGGTGGCGGCGGTAAGGGGGCGTCACAAGGCGGCGTGGCCATGACCGATGTCCAAAACCTATTCCCACCAAAAGCAGCACCAGCTCACAAGAGCGGGGCAGCGAACAGCTAACCACGAACCATCAAGCTAAGGCCAAACAAACCCCTCGCGTCTGCAGCGGCTTATGAGGTACAATTCGTACGTGGATCCGCGCTACCACTCGACCCATAACCCGAGTCGAGCACCCAAGCAGATCGAATCATCCAAAAATAGTACAACGGAAGGGCAGTGGAGCTAGGGCGAGGAGCACCTGGGACGCGCAGCTGGCGAGGATCCGGGCAAGCGTGGAGGAGGAGGCTGCTGCCGGCTTCCGCTCCTTCATCCGGTCGGTCGTGTACTCACGCCACCATGCCCCCACGCCTCACCGCAGGAGAAAAAAGGAACGGGGAAATCGGAGGAAGGCTTCGCCGCCGGGGAAGCTGGGGATGGAGATGACGAGGGAATCGGGGCGTCGTCGCAGCAGAAGAAGGCTCTCGAGTCGAGTTCGATGGTGGCACGCTCGTGCCGGCGTCGGTACCGACCGGTCAGTCGGGGAAGCGGGTGGGTTCGGGCCGGGTCCATTTGGCACGATGATGGGCTTTTGGGTTGAACCGAGGTTGGATTAGAGCAACTCCAGCCGTGGACTGCAAAACAAAGCCTCTAAATCGGTTTTACAGTCCGGCCTGCAAAATCTGAGGTTGAAAAACTTGCTTCGAACTCCAGCGGGAGCTCCAAATCCTGGCCTGCATATCGTACCCACCAGTGGGACCTAACTGTCAGCCAAATAAACTCTTCACGACGGCCCGCTGTATGCGTGAACTGTCCGACGACGACGGACACCGGAGTGCTGGAGCCGGCGAGGCCGTCGGAGCGCGTCGGGGCGGTGACCGGAGGTGGGAGTTAGGCGAGACGGCCGGAGAAGTGGCACGCGGGCGGCGGTCGATGTGACCCTCCTCGCGCGGTTGCGGCGGACGAGCGATGCGAGGGCCGGCGACCGGTTCGGCCTCGCCCGCACGGGGCGACGGGACGAGCCGCGCGGCCGGCTACCGCGGACCGGCCTTGTCCGCACGGAGGTGACGGGACAAGCGACACGCGGGAAGGCGACGGGATCCGGCGAGCGGCGGGACAAGCAGAGCGAGCGACGCGCGGGCCGGCGTGGAGAGGGACCACCAACAGCGCGGCCGCGAGGAAGCAAGTGGCGGCGAAGGAGCTCCGGCGACACGGCGACGACACTCGCGCCGAGCTCCAGCGAGCGGCGTGCGGAGGCCGCCGCGGCGATCCCTTGCGAAGAATGTGAAGAAAGAGCGGGAGGGGGAGAAGCCGCCGCGACGGATGTCGCAAGCACGAGGTGGCTCGAGCGAGCGAGCCCGGGACGGTAAAGGCGCGCGGCCGGAGGGGAGAGAGCGGGCGGCGCGTGGCCGGAGGAGAGAGAGGGCGGGCGACGCAAGGCGAGATCCGGGAGCGGCGCATCGAGGAGGAAAGAGGAGAAGGGAGAAGAGAGAGAGGGCCTTATCCTTTTCACCACTCACCTTACCTCTCCCATCCCCGACCCGCTCCCGATTCCCCGCACTCATCATCTCCTCTTCGGCGGCGTGTGCGCTCTGCCGGCATCCTCGGTGGCCCGGTCCCAATCTCCACCGCGCGACCCACAATCTCTCCGTCGCCCTCTCCGGGCACTTAGCGTGTGTTTCCCCGACGAGCACTCCGTACACTCGCCTCACTAAGCTCCGGACCGATCGGCGTCGCCGGCCTCTAGATCGGGCCGATTCGTCGCCTCATCTATGCCTCGCTGTTTGAGGTTCGATTTCTTCGTCGTAAAATTGGTTCCACTCCATGAGTTCCCTTTCAAATGTTGCGTCCTTTCTGTCGCTTAGACCCTCCTTCGGTGGAGATTTTTTTTCTCGACGATCCCCGGTCAAGATCTGCAGCAGCTTGGCCGCCATTTGCTTTCTTCCAGCGTCATGACCACCTTCTTTAGTCCTCATCTAGCGAGTGGTTGGCGTCTTCCTTTAGTCATGGCCAAACGGGCCGCCCGGCACGGCACGGCCCGAGCCCGAAAAGGCCCGGCCCATTTACATTTCGGGCCGACACGCACTAATTTACTTTCGGGCCGTGCCGTGCCGACCCACGTGCTCGGGCGTCGGCCGCGGCACGGCCCGAAAATGTTTTTTGAGCTATTCGGGCCGTGCCGGCCCGTTAAGCCCACGGGCTTAACAGCCCAATAAGTATTTTTCGGCCCAATAATGTTAAAAAACTTGAAAAAATAGATAAAAACATAGCAAGATGGAGATTTGAACCTTGAATCTCTAAGGTACAAGTCAAATGCTTTACCACTAAAGCACTTCACCATTAGTGTTAAGTATGAAACATGTATATTATTTAATTTCGTGCCGGGCTTTATCGGATCAAAAGTGTGGCCCGTCGGGCATTCATCGGGCCACGTCCAATCCGTGCCGGGCCGGGCCGCCCGTCGTGCCCTACCCTCGGCCCGAGCACGGCCCGACGGTGCGGCCGGGCCAGCCCGGCCCGAAACCAATCCGTGCCGTGCCGGGTTCGGGTCGGGCCAAAAAAAGCGTGCGTCGAGCCTGCCCGTTTAGCCCGGCCCGTTTGGCCATCATTATCTTCCTTCATCCAGCACAAGCGAGTAAACAGGTATCCATTCCCTCACGTTCTGTTCCTTTTTTCTTGGGTCACGTGCCCTGCCCCTTATTCCTAATAGTATAAGATCGATAACCAGTACTACTGATTCTTAGGTTACTATATTTTCCTGGCGACAGTAATCTAACTTAACAATTTGTTGGTGATATGGTGACTTATTAGATACTCCTCTGTTTTCCTATTGTTGTTGTAGGACAAGCAACGGTCGTTCATTTATAACTTTGTCTTCCTGTTCGAAATTACAACAATTTCCAACTGGAGTATGGGGTAAGCAATAATTCACCTTTAGACAGTGTAATGTACTACACTCATTGCACTACTTTCTGGTTGATTATTTTTTCTTCAGGAATTGTTCCTGGCCCTTGGGCTTGAAACTGTCCTTTGATAGTATGATCATGCGGCATTTAAACAATGATGTATGTTTTCTTTTGATACAGGTTTTTAACTCCTCATCTGTTTTCAGTCTATTGCCATCTTTAGCCATCTTGCTAACAGCCTTGGATTACTTCAAACGGTTCAATCAATCTTAATATACATTTCCATATGCATCGTCATTAGGTAATTGTTTATGGGATCGTTTATAATTTTTTCACTCATTGTTTCTATTGATGTGGTGCAACATTATGATGCTGGCATGTACAAGGATCCATTTAGCTACACGTTGTACGATGAATGGATAGGTCAATCCACCATGTAGCGGATGAGGATCCTCTGCAGTAATGCACCATGCATTAACAGTGACCGACATGTGGGTCCGGACCCACATGTCGGTGAGGGTGCATTACTGCAGAGGATCTGAACGCCCATGTAGCATGCCATCCATAGTTTCTTTTTTGTTCTCATTTGTACAATACATGATTGGTTGTTTAAAATAATCCTTAAATCTATGTCATATCTATGTCATAGATTACCTATTCCTTTTGCACAGTACAACATTACCCGTTTTGATTGAAACAAAGTTGCACATGCCATTCAGAAACTAGAGAGGGCTATGGAATTCTGATATAAAATACATTTTCGTTTTTAATCGAGTACAACATTTTCTATTAATGCCAAGCGTGACTTAGTTGGCTCTCTCTTTTTGGTTACAACAATTTTTTTTAGACACTATACAGGGTTGTTCTTAATTTCATTTGAGTAGTTGTGATGTTTTAAGTTGAAGACCTAAATCATTGCTGTCACATTCCAAGACATAGTGAGAATGGAAATATCGATTATATCGACTTGGAACAGCTATATTTGAGCGCATCTGGAGTAAGTTTCATTTACTGAGCTTTCTGCTTCCTTGTGCAGATATCTGCTGCATCCTATCGGTTTGTTCTTTTCATTGGAGCCTATTTACAACATAAGCTTCTACTACTCATTTATCTTGGTAAGGTGGGTTATGCTCAGTTGTATTATGAACGTACAATTTTGGTGCCGATACATTTCTTATTGCAGTGATTCCATCTTCTGATAATTCAACTGATATGGCTCTATTACAATATTAGTGTCCGATGGAAGTTACTCAAGATTCCATCACAAATTAGATTGGAGGCCTTGCTCCTATGTGTTCAATAACTGTTCATCTAATAAAATACTAAAATACAGGGTGGGTTTTTGGAGCCATAAGTTTAAAGCATATTATTTTAAGGCAGTAGTAAAAAAATTCCTTTTAACATGCGTGTGCTATGCCCATTTTATGAGCCGATATTTCTTCGAAGGCAATGCTCATTGCCTCATTGGTGCGTCAATTAACACAATTTCTTTCTGATAATTTTTCTTGGGTGGAAACAGTCGAATAAATGTATCTACCATTTCATTCTTCGATAGATCATCACATTTATTACAGCTATCGTTTACCCAAGACCAACCGGCCTGTATATTTGTCCTTATTTTTGCTTATTACCAAAGACCAAGTGCTGTATTTATTGGTTATTTTTTACTACTATTTAGTTAATATTCCTATTGAAAGGCTAAGACTAAGCTAGGTGTTGAAATCTTGCATGCACTGTTTCTTTTTCTTCCATGGATAAATTCATGGTTACATCCTGCAGGATAAATTCATGGTTATATCCTGCACACTAAAGCTATTGTCATGTTTTTTTTTCATTGGTGACATACATAGGTTCACCTGACTTGAACCTTTTATTGGGGTGATTCAAATTAAGTCATTGTGTTTTCTCCGCAAATATTTCTGTCTATTTTTTAATGGAAATTTAGTGCATGTGCAGAACTAGGATGCAGTTAAATAGTTTCTGTCCGCTGCATACTATGCTAACAATGCATTGACGGCATAAGACCGGGTCAGGTTTGGGCATTTTACGACAATGTCCATCTAGATGTCACAGTAATGAAACATCAACATGGTCTTACATTTGATTTTTTTTTAGCAAAGATATTGTAAGGTTTCTGGCTCTTATAAAGTTCCCAAACCCCAGTTATTTTGTTGATATTAATTTTATTTTTATGTTTACTTCAGTTCTTATTTAGATTTGTGCATAAGTATATTTATTTCCATTTACAAATCTGAATTACATGATTGAACAATGAGCTTATTTTGCGCCCGCGGCAACGCGCGGGGTTCTCAGCTAGTTTCCTCATATGGCACCGGAGAGAACACCATTTTAGTTTAAGAATAGTGCTACACGAGTGCAACGTTTATAATGGTTTGTGAAATTTTAGCTTATTTCATTTCATGATAATTTTCGATTCATGAAGACACTATAGCAGACAGATCGTATGATGTGTGCACATCTTTCTTTCTTAATGTTTTTATTACATTGGTGTAGGAACGTGCTTACTTATACCCAGCTTCAATGGTCATATCTAGAGCTTTCATACTCTCATCATTCTCCCATTCTTGACAACAAACCGTACTTGGTTTGGTCAAGCACCTTTGTGAGAGCATATGAAGCAACTATTGTATTATATGGTGGCAACCAATAATGCTTCCGTTCTCGTGATTGATCCTGTTTTTTAAAAACAAAATTAGGTGCAGTTGACATGACATGTTCAATGATACTGGAGACTGTTAGTTGATTACTTTCTTGCACAACACAAGGTAGCTTTGGATGTGAGGTAATATAAACTCTATGTACCATATACACACCATTTATGATCATATTTGTCTATAGCATGAAAATTGTTTCTTGTCAACAAAGACAATTCAGATTCGGAAAATATTCTCCTCTTTATAGATTTAAATCACAAAGAGATGAGTCAAATTCAATATAACCCAATGTGTTTAGAGAAGACAACAATCTTCGCTCATCATTTTCACAAGTAATGGGAATCAAATGTTTAATTTCAGCACAAGCATCTGAATCAAAAGAACAAGTATCAAGTTCATGTATTTGTTGTGCCAAAGTATATAAGTGAAGCACTAGCACACAACACCTCTTTATCACAAGGAACAACAGGGAAATCAACTTGTGACAAAGATAAATCAAGAGAAGGTTCCACTAGAAGTTGCTCTATATTAGCATGATTGGTGGAAACATTCAGCACATGAAGAAATTTCTCACCTTTACTAAGTGTAGAGTGATGTTCATTATCTTTGCTCTCAATTTCAGTAGATGAATTAAATGCATGAAGAAATAATGGGTTTGAAGGAACACATGAGGCCATCAACACCTCGGTTTCTTTCACTTCATCTTTGTTTTGTATATGCTGCAAGATATTAGCTCCCACAAGCGGCACAGAAATATGTTGTTCTTCTATCAATTTAGATTTAGATGAAAGTGTTGGATCATATAAACCCCTCATTCTTTTCTAAAAGGCTCATTCTTTCTCCTCTCAAATCTTTCTAGATCAGCTTCTAAAATTTCGGCAGCACTCATAGGTTTAAGAATAATTTTAGTGCCATTATATTTAAAAAAGTATCTATTAGTAACAATATTGTGCAGAACATTGTTTCTATCAATCCAAAGTTTACCTAGCAACAAATGACATGCTTGCATAGGCACTATATCAAAATCAACACTATCCTTATAATTATCAAGAAAAAATTTGATGCGTGCAATTTTTGTTACCTTTATCTTCTCGGAGGTCACCCATTGTATATAGTATGGACATGGGTGTGATTGTGTGGTCAAGCCAAGCTTCTCGACCAACTCGGAACTTACAATGTTGCGGCTAGTCTCACCATCAATGATCACACAAGAAAGTCTGAAACAAATTGTTCTCTTGATTTTGTTCCACCTTTGCCATTTGAGAACTAAGGACTCGTTATGCTAAACTACTCATATCATCACCTATAATTGTGAGTAACAAACACAAAAAATAGAAACACACGGTAAACGTTATTCCTATCAAACTAGCAGGACATTGGTGACTCTCACAAAAACAAATGGAAACGTCTTACCAAGCTCTTACAAGATTCTTATTATTAGGAAAGCAAAGGATATACCTGAAAGAGCGTGGATCGACAATTGCGAGGACCAAAACCTGTGCTATTCGGAAGGATATATGTGTAGCTTGGTTGGCCAAATATGAGAGTAGCAAGGATTAGCAAAATTCGAAATCAGAAATTGCAAAGTTGAATAATAATCCAAAGTACAAGCCTATGTTGTTTGCCTAAAATTCGAGGTTGGACCTAGACCAAACTAGCAAATAAAAATATATCACTGTACCTCGACTCAAAAAGGATGCAAGCACTTTGGTTTCTTCTTTTTCTGTTTTTTTCTTGCTTCTTTTTTTTTCAATTCTTTTGCGCGACTTTTATGTATGCACTTGCCTTTTTCACTTTATTTTTCAGAAGTGCCGCACAGGAAAGATACAATTCCAACCCAAAGCAACTCTACACAAGTACCCAAAAAATGTGAAGTTTGCACGTTTCGCGAGTGATGCGCAACAATACGGATGTAGGAAAAAGAATTGGGTCACGTGTACAACTCTACTCAAAACATAATATTGGATCACCGTATTTTATTTATTTAGGAAGCTCAACTAGTCCTATTTGTTTATTTCTTCACAGGCAACAACACTACTTCCTTCCTTTCTTTCCGTACTACGCCACAAACAAGAGAGTAGGATCCGCCTTTTTATTAACTTGCGCATAAATAGAAGGTTCATACTTACTCTTGCGCACTGGAAGACAGAACACAACCAAACCGAAACCGAACCTAGCGCAATAACAAGGTAGAAAAATAGGAGCGACTCCAAGACTTAGATCAACACTAGAAATAAATAACACGGACTCGACCAGCAACACGACTCTAATTACGGACACAAACTCAACAAAGCAAACTGAAACTAATTTGCAACGTCACAAAGGGTGATAGGACAGCGGAAGATGAACAAGAAAATATTTTTGTAGGACAATTTTCCGGAATCTAGGATAGAGGCAAAATCGATAAACTAATATGCTAGGATAAGGGCGAACATGACGGTAAACTAGAATCTCCGATACCAACCGATGTGAACGGGGTGTCGCGATCTTCCGAAAGGTTCCAATAAACAACGATTTGGCGGAGGCTTGACACAAATCGATCCGGCTTCCGAACAATATGTTCCGAACCCCGCAATTGCAACACCACGTCTCCTCGGTTATCAACCATGCAAGCACGATTGACCTCGCCAAGAAGGCTAATCCTTGCCTGCGAATTGAAGAACACAAGCAAGAACAAGATAGAAGCAACCAAATTACAAATATATAATTAAACTCATGAGTTAGGGTCTCACAAACCGACAAAACGGCAAAATTGTTCTTAAACAGAATAATCTAAGCAAAACCACAAACCCTAATGGTGTGGCGGCTGCTATATATGAAGACTCTAGGCTAGGTGAAGGACCCCCGGGCGCAGCCCTAGTGGTCTCACACGAGATACAAGCCAAAAGGCCAAACAACGGTGGTGCGAGCACCGAAACAGATTCTGAACGTCAACTTGTATCGGGAGGATTCCCGATGACTCCAGATGAATTTTGATGTGGGACCAGTGCCATTGGAAAGTTAATCAAATTATCTTTCCGTGCATATGTGGAACGTCCAAAACCGAGCATGTATGCGACCCGGGCGACCGTTTTAGTGCAGATTGCTCCTGGACTCCAAAACCGACTCGAGTCCGACTTGGATTGGGCCTCCAACTTGATTTGCACGCCCTTGATGGCCCTCCATGCCTCCAAGCTCCTGTCCACATGTCTCATCATGATCTTCATGGTTCCTAACAATAATTAACTTATTAGGTAGCAATATTTTCTCAAATATACATAAAAGAATTATTAAAAATGATCTCACCCGTAAGTTCGACGGTGCTCGTAGTTATCATCGAACCATGCATGTGCGAGTGGAGGAGTCTTGGTTGTATCCGAGAGTGTGATGTCCTCATCACTGGTGATCACGCTATGACAGCTGCGACCGGATGACGAGTGGGATTCATCAAGTGAAGCTTGCCGGCAGAATCGGCCTTGAAGTCGAGAGACCCAAACGGATCGTGAAGCCGGGTGCGAAGTCAACCTCGAACGAAGAAGCCATCGAACTCGCTATGAACTTGCCGGGACCCCTTCGGGCGCGCCAAATGTCGAGTCTTAATCTCGGCACTAGAACTACTTGATCCCTCACGAGTACGGAATTCGATGGTGCAACACACCAAACACACAAGAACACAAAATTTTAGACAGGTTCGGGCCCCTCAAATTGAGAGTAATACCCTACGTCATGTATGTTGTGTATTGCCTTTAGCAGATTGCTAATTGCGAGTTGTTCGGAGAGATTTCGGGGGGGGGTCCCTTCTCCACCTTATATATCTAGGGAGATAGGGTTACATGCGAGTCCTAATCGATTACATGAATTCAATACTCAAAAACTCTATCTCTAAGCTTTGCTTATTAATTCAAAGTCCTAACAAGCTAATCCTACGTCTTTACTTGTTGATCAAGCCATATCACGTCGGCCTTCATGTTCACCTTGTTTCCATACCGGTATATGAAAACTTCTATTATTCCATACCGGTCGGGCACCATTCCGTGGGCCCTCTCCACCGATCTTATCTTCATTGATATGCTACTATGTCTCCGATTATTCATTCTTTTGACAATTGTATACCCATAAGGTAAGTCTACGACAAGGAAGGCCCTCAATGAATAGGCTAGATTGGATCGACAAGCAAGAGATCAACGATCCACTCGTTGATGCGCCCGACACCAGCCAAGCTAAAGCCCTTGGAACAGGAGTTCCAACTGCTGGAGCCCCACCAACGGGAGCTGTTGTGGATCGCACACGAGTAGATCATCACCAACTCACAACCGAGGAAGCCGCGGTGGTGTTGGAAGGTATTGTTCTCGATAATAGAATGCTTTCTTATCCCCTAGGCTTGTAAATGCTTGCGTATATTTTACGCCATGATTCCACGTTGAAAATGAATGAGTAGCACACATCATGCTTGTCATTTGGTCGTAAACCTTGCTATGGTTCATGTTGTGCTCATAGTTGTAGTTTATTTAACTCAATAGGAATGACAAGAATATGTCAATTCCATGAATTTGACTCTACTTATTATGCATATGGTATATGTACAAATGGCACACATACATCGTCATCACCATTGACCTTGTATTCTCGTTACTTATGCATTGCATTTCATTCCATAGGTAATGACGTCGAACTAATCTCGCCGGTCTCAACGCTTGTGAAGCTAATACTAACTTAGATCACTCCCAAGGTAAGCTCCGGTGCATTCCCATTATTTCAAAATGCTATCTTTTATCAATTTAGGATGTTGGATGCGCATTTACGTTCTAGGACTTGCATAAATTTCCCTATATGTCCTATGTAGAAGATGTGTCAAATTCTTGTTAGAAATGCTATGCCTATGCTTATGGAGTCAACGATAGGACTGGACACTCCTACATTATTTACGCCACACTTGAATGTGTTAATTTGGTAAAAGTTGAGAACACCCCATTGTGACTCCGCGAACAAGTATGAGTTGTGTACCACTTGCATACCTTTCTTATGGGGATTGGTAAACCCATGTAGCTTGTGAATTGCAAAAGTGGGTCGGATATCTTACCGAACCGGAGGTGATGTGTATGACACGGTAGTTGCACGGGTTGAGGACCGTTGGAGAGTACACGGGTTAAGCCTTGGGCACATTATTGAACGGGTGTCGCAAGGGGGACGTGTACTTGGGGTCGGTGGTCCCGTGATTTACTTTATGATGAACTCGCGAACGGTGGCCGTACGTGTTCTTAAATGATGCGTATGTCATGCATTTGGGTCTTTCTTACAGGATTAATAATTTAATAATTATCGTCGTTCCTCTCGGTTAACGAGTACAACTTGTTTCGAGCAGTTTACAATGTTTAGTAAGTTGAAAAGAGATGAGATGCTCGCTGTTTTATATTGATAATACCTTGCATTGGAAATACTTGTATTGCTTAGTATGCTCACTAAAGTTTCTTTTATGCAACAACCCTATTAATATGGCTAATCATAAAAGTGCGAACATAAGTAGTGTGACATCCCTTCCGGGACACCCGGGAATCGGAACAGAGGGACACTCGACGAAGCGAGTTACAACAGGAACATCATCTCATACAAGCCGGAATATATACCTCATGGTATAATACAACCAGGTTTTCGAAAAACAAACATTCTTGCAGCGGAAAATATAACATTATTGAAGTTTAACATCCTACGAGTATTCAGCGGAAGCTTGTTCTATTATACAACTCAAAAGACTTCAACGAAACAATGTGATGCACCGAGCCCTTCGTACATCACGGACCTCTCTCTTCAAGGCGTGGGGATACATTCCCACCGAAGGGAACCTCCCTCCGGACATTGCTCCTCTTCGGGGAAGCTGCCATACAAGTCGTGGAAGTACGACTCGTTCTCCGAAAGATAACGAACAAACCCCGAGTATTCTAATACTCAGCAAGACCGACCCGTCAACATGGCACGCTAAGGCCGACGCCTAGTATGCAAAGGCTTTCTGGTCGTGGGGTTTACTCCTTTGCGAAAAACAACATTAAAGGTTGGGTCCTTACTTTTAGTATTTTAGCTCATGTTAAGTTCATTAGCCTTGATGTTTGCAACCTATCACTATTTCAACCAAGTTCTCAATCAAGATAAAATAGATCTTAATCCTTCCATCTCTCATCTTCATCTTCCATATAATTTACTACGATGTGACGAGCTAAACAAGCGGTACTCATTATCGCTACGGACAACCTTTCCCGCTAGCACTCGACAGCGAGACTAGCCATTTCCAACTCCCCGGAAGTATGGCGACGCCACGACTTCCCTCGTGGTCGACCCATCTCCCTCCCGTGAGACTATCCTCTCACTAACCGCCGGCAAAGAGAGCCGGCTACACTACATCTCTAGGGTGGTAGGGTACATCAGCTTGTTGGGCCCATGATACCGAGCATGTAGTGCGGTACGTTCAAACTTGTTCAACTAAGCCGACAACGGTACGGTCCTTGACCAGACACGGACAGGGCTACCACCTTGCAAGACCTCATCTCCGTCTTGCCCTTTCTTCTACGGGGCCCGTCCGGTCTCAACTTCATTAACACTCTCATCATCTTTAGTGTCAACACAAAACCCTTAAAGCCTCCATGCTTTAAGTACCCTAACCATCTACCGTTGCCACTATGAATTAAGCTTAGCCTCTATTGAGCTACCCGTACGAGTATAGAATAAACAAACGGAAACCTACCATAATGCATCTAGGGTGTCAACCATTCCCTAACACCTAATGCACAAACATAACCGTACTATGTGATAAAATAAAATATTTAAAATATAGGTAGGATGCACCAGGGCTTGCCTTGATTCTCGTTCGAAGTTAGCTTCCTCGGCGAGTTGGGTCGACGTCGAGATTCCCGCTCTCGAATCGTCCTCGGGTGGAACCTCGATCACTTCGAACCTAGTCGACCAAGCAATGCGTCGCGAATCACAATCATGTATGCATGAATGCTTATGATGAAAGTATGCAAGGATTCATTGATTAAGTCCAATAAGCAATAATTAATAATGAATGCTTAATCACCTTAGTTAATTAATAAATCGAGGATAAGTATGTTCATTAAGCACTAATTAACAATTAATTATGTTGATTAATAAATGTTTAATCAAGATCATTATTAATTAGTTCTGTTTCCTTAATTACTTAATTAAGTTCACTAATTACTTAGGTTTAATAATTAATAAATTATTCTGATTTATTAGGCAATAAGTAAATTATTACTTTAAGTGATAAAAGGCTAATAGATTGTGATCACATAAAATAATAGAGTTAAGTTTAAATTTTTGAAAAATAAATTTCATAATTAATTTCATCTGCAGATATCTCCTTCATCAAATAAAATTATTTTTCATAATTAAACATTTTATTTACATAAAATAATAGCTTTTCTCTAATCAAAGAAAGTGATTAATTACTAATTATAAAATAAATTTACTCAAAATAAATATTTTATTTCACAAATAAATAGATCTCATTTTTCCGAGTCTAACAAAGTTGGTTTGACATTTTTCTGAATTTTCTACGAATTTTGGAAATTTAAACTTGATTCTGTGCCACACGGAGGACCACAGAGTGGACACACCTAATCCGCACGTGGCCACACGCGATCCCACCCGCGCGTGGCCCGCTCGTGTGGCACCACCGCGGCGGCTGGGACACGGCGGCGCAGCCATCGGAGTTGGCCGGGCGTGGAGCAAAGCTCGCCGCGTGACCACCGTAATACTCTACGCGACTAGGCGAACCTCCCGGTGACAACGCGAGCACATGAGCTCCACCCGAGAGGCACCGGCGGCGAGAGCCGGCCACGGCGGCGACTCCGGCAGAGTGGGGAGCTCACCGGAGTGCTCGGAAGCTAAGACAAAAAGCACCGCGAGCTACTACGGAGCATACGCAACCTCGACCGGGGTCCTAGAAGCATGAGCAAGCGCGGGAATGGTAGCTCACCGTGGATGGCGCGGACGGCGGCGATCGGACGCGGAGAAGAACGACGATTGCCCGGCTTTCGTAGAACAAAAGCAAGGATGAGCTACCGAGAACATAGAGCATCTAGTTGCGCATCGTCCGGAAGAGAAAAGATCAACAATAGCTCACCACGGCTCACCGAATTGTGGAGGCGGCGGAAAGTTGACGGTGAGGTGCCGTGAAGGGAAAACTAGCTCGCCACGACGGAGCGGAGGTGCTCAAGTTGATTGCTCGGGTCGTGGAGCTTCGCAAGGTCCTGGCGGAGCCTCCGGCAGCCGTGGGGTGGACGGGGAGTGGCCGAGGCGAGCCGGCGTCGAGCTCCGCAGAAGAGCGGCAATGGCGGGAGGGAAAAGAGAAAGGAGAAGCTCGGCCGGGGGGGGGGGTAGTTTTATCCCGTGGAGTGGCGGTTCGTGAAGGCAGCCGGGCCAGCCGCTGCGTGGCTCCGAGCTGCTGCGTGGCTCGGGGTCGTGGCGCACGACCGGAGAGGCGGTGCGGCCGCGGACGGTGGTGAGGGCGCGGTGAGAGAGGGAGAGAGGAGAAGAGATCGGCGCCCGGCCCGGTTTGGAAATTTTGCAAAAAGGCCCTTCTCCTTTCGCGAAAATAAAAAGTGACCTTCCGGTGCTCCAAAAATTCTACGAAAATTCAGGGGTGTTCTTGAAACTATTTTAGACATTTTTCCTGTTAAGTCCAAGTAAAAAACTCCAAATCATTTTTGGATTAAAAAATTCATAGTTAAATTAATAAAAGAAGCTTTGTTTATTTCTTGTAAATATTTTTACAAAGCAAAATATTTTCAGGAAATTTCCATAAATCTTTATTTGTGATAATTAAGCCATAGAAAATGTTAAACATGAATTTTCTTCTCATTTTATTTCTTTCTTAACCATTCCTTTCTTCTTTATCTACTTTGTTATTTTATGTGTTTATTATGAACACAAAGTTTGATATCTTCAAAAAATGCAACAATATGATGACATGCTCATAATGACATGAAATGCATCATTTTCTCGAGAGTTGTTACAAGTAGTGAGGTGCTATTTTTATGCAAATACCAAGTGAACCCGGTCAAACCACATGCATGTAGGTGTCGGGCTTAGATGGCCAATTTGACGGGTAAGACTTGCGGAGTATGCTAGATACTCAGGCTTTGCCACTACATGTGTATTTTTAGGGTTTCCGCAAGCCGGGTATTGTGATGTTGTGGTAAGGCTGTGTGGGATGGAGAGGATCCCAAAGAGTGGACCATTGAGTGGGTTCCTAGCTCTCCGACCCACAAAGAGTGAGCCGTGGCCTAGGCCGGCATGGTTCATCTAAGCTATCTATGTATCGTCGTGCTATGTAATCGCTTTCACATTTTTAATTCGAACAAAGATCATGGTTATGTAACTTAATTTGCGAACCTAATGTATCTTTTATTTGTAACTCAAGTTGTAATTCGAGACCTAATTATGTAAACCTCGCAAATCGTGTATGTTTGTTATTGTGATGCTATGCATGGTTGCTTCGTCAACCATCTCCCGAGGCGACCCGTACCACACCGATCTATCTTTCGGGATAGGGGTGTGACAAATCATGTTTGCATGGTTGATAACCATAGTAGATGTGGTGCTGCAATTGCAGGGTTTCGGATCGTGTTGCTCTGAAGCCGGATCGAGTTGTGCCAAGTCTCCACCAAATCAACATTTATCGGAATCTTTCAAAAGATCGGGCACTCTTGTTCACATCAAGTGGTAATCGGAGCTTTAGGTGCACCGTCAGGTTCGCCCTACCTTTCATTGAGTTTGTTTTGTTATCATTCTATCATCGACAAAAAAGCCATTTTTTTTAGTTCTACGGTTCATCCCGACCAAGCCGTGTTTAGCCTTTGCACTTATCAATTTCGAGTCCGTAGTGTTGAGTTTGTGTTCTAGTGATTTGTTTGTTGCTGGTTTAGTTCGTGTGCTTGTCGTCGGTTTGGTGTCCCCTTGAAGCCCTAGCCGATTTCCCCCTGTTTGCCTTGCCTCGTGTGCTTTTCTTACCTCTGCTGCATCATCACCCTAACCACCGTAATCCCCCCCTGTTTCATCCAGAATTCAACACCCCACGACCATGAACTCCCTTTGTTTCCGTTGCATCCACCCATCATCGAAAAAATTCCTACCCGATTGCAATCCCGTGTGTCACACCCAGTTTCAAAGATCGAAACCGGGTACATCCGTATGCGTGCCCGGGAACAAGTTTTCACACACACAGGATAATTAATGTGATAAAAGAACAATATCTTTATTATATCGATAAATAATTACAAAGGTAAGAAGATTACATAGCGGAAATAAAATCTTAGCATAGGCTCCATCGAACTCCACAGGCAATCGACCGGAAGACCGCACACCTAGTCTTCACTCTATCGTCTCGTCAAATGGTCGCATCTTCATCCTTGGCTTCCGAGCAGCAACATAATGCAAAAGAGGGGAGCAACAACGTTTGAGTACATAAAGTACTCAGCAAGTGGGGGAAAATTATGACATGCAAGCTTATAGAAGGAAAGGCTAACATAAAGTTTATTGCATACAAAGCACCTATGTCTAAGTTCTTTTAATTAAAAGAACCTATTTACTAAGTTAACACACCAACAGGTTACCCAACCTCGTTGGACAAGACAGAGTTACCCCACTTGTACCAACATCTTGGGTTACACCACCCAAAAACCACTACAGAGTTACCCCACTCGTAATAATCTACGGGTTACACCACCCGAATCCGGTTACCCCACCGGATCCAACCCAACCTCTCTAGTCCATGTGAAAGGTCCATGCCGCTCGTGACCGTGAGCACGGCTGTTATATCAGTTTTCCACTCTGCAGAGGTTGCACAACTTTACCCACAGAGTTGGTGATTCCATCACTATTCGGTGACTAAAGTCTCCATTTTGCCAAAACACTTCCGTAGGTGTAAGGCCAAGAGATCACCACATGGTCTTTCAATGAGCTCCCCAGCTTGCAAAACGCCCACGCTAAGGTTTCACCGCTGCGGAAGTACCCCCTTCCTACGTAAGCCCCCTTTGGCGCCGTGGCTTGAAGTACACCCTTCCTCGCCCGAATCCGAAAGTACACCCTTCCTTCATCCTTCCTCGACGTCCACGTAACCGGGAAGTGGTCTCTTACTTAACCAAGCCTACCCATATCAGCCCCGTGCTTTGCGCTCGTTGTCATGGTTACGCGTTCCACGAACCATACCCGCACCATCATCAACATCCACCTGTTGGGATTACCTAAGTTCCATGTTGCTAAAAAGAGATTAACCCATGATCATTAGGTTAACGTATATAATTAGTCAAAATTATTAGTCAAGTTATTTTCCCAAAATTAAGCCAGGCTAAGCATGACCTACCTCACTATTCAACTACACCCAAACCAGGCGACAAGGAAAAGATTACAACAAGTCTAGTAATGCCTAACATGGGATTCAATTTAGACAAGCATGCATGAAATTAAATTCAGAGAGATAAAAAAATAGGAGCAAAGTGCATCAAGGACACTTGCCTCTTTCCACGTGCTGCTGCTGCTCGGATTCTTCAAACTGGTAGTCTTGAAAATTCTCCACCGGCTCGCCCTCTATACGATCGTTACATCGGAAAACAAACAAAATAACAAACATAAGGAATACAGTACATTGAACAGAGGAAGAACAATATAATTATGCAATGGTTGAAAAAGGTTTGTCGCTACGAGAATTTTGGTTCAAAAATCAACTAAATCGGAGTTACGGTTTAAAAGATATTAAAGTTTAAAGGTTCTAGGGGCTAGATTTCAATTAAACCTAAACTAGAAAAATACCGCGCGGCATTGCCGTGCGTTTTTTGTGTTCTTCAGTTGTTACCATTATTTTGGAAATAGGAACGTAGACATGCAGATTATATTGGATCATTTGCATAATGTTATATATTATCCTTGATCTGGAGCTATTGGTACTGGAAATAACGTTTTGGTGCTTGCCTCCAACATTACTGTAAAGTTTTAAAACACAAAGGGAAATGAAAAACATAGTTAATTGGAGTCTCTTGAGTTTTTCAGAACCGGACGTAGCCAGTAGAGCAGCTTCT
Organism: Chloris gayana; assembly: GCA_031894775.1. Lineage (NCBI taxonomy): Eukaryota > Viridiplantae > Streptophyta > Magnoliopsida > Poales > Poaceae > Chloris > Chloris gayana. The sequence goes on from JAUNZO010000447.1 coordinate 322,654, forward strand.
TGTACGAATATTACCCTCTTAGAAGTCTCCATGGCGAACCATCGTCGTACATGATCACACATGCGCTTCTTCACCTGAACAACCTTTTGGTTTTGGCAATATGATACCACTTCGAATGATTTATTAGAAAGCGGGTCGAGCCAACAACTGAATGTTTGCCCTTTTTATGCATATTATCATCACAGAGGTGCATACCTTCCAAAACATAAATTTGATTTGTGCATCAGTTTTGTTGCTGGTCGATCCATGAAGTTACTTTGTTGAATTTTCTTCATGTGGCAATAGGCAGTGAACCGTAGGTTCGTCCTATATATATATATATATATAAAACTTCAGATATATTGCTGAGTATAGGCAATGCTCATATATAAGACACGAAGTAGATTCATAAAACTTGCACAGACGCACCCTGCATTCGCTAATTAATATACAATATGGAGAGGGATGTGTGTGGCTTGTATTCCTTTGATTTTCGGTCAGTGAGACATGGGACATCTGATTTTTTGTCGGTGAGAGATGGGACCTTCGATTTTCAGGAAGTGAGAGATGAGACCAGTGATGTGCAACCATGGCAGAGGTTCCCCGTCCAGATTACACAACGATCTTCTTCAAGGCATGAGAAGTACCCTGCATAGAACCCAAATGAACATAGTACATAAGATATTTATATCTGAAAAAATATATAGCGATGAGCAATCGTAGGTGAATTAATATTTATATATAATTGAAAATCTCACGATAGACAATGTTTTTTGTCTTGTCATCACATTTTCCGTTTTCATTTTCTATCAATATTTTTAGTCCTTGTTTTGATGTGACACGTGATACTGCTACATATAGTTGTCCATGTGTAAATACTGGTTTCTTTAAGTAGACTCCAACATTATACAATGTTTGTCCTTGGCTCTTGTTTATAGTCATCGCATAGCATACTTTTACGGAAATTAACGTCTATTTAATATGAAAGGCCAATTTTGACCTCTCGTTGTGAGATTGATTCTTGGTATATATACTTTTTCACCTATATTTGAGCCAGTTATAATAATTGCTTCAATAACATTGTCAGCAAGGTTAGTAACTATTAATCTTGTTCCATTGCATAGACCAACATTATGGTTCAAATTTCTTAGCAGCATTATTGGTACACCAATTTTTAAGACTAATTTATGTTGAGGGAAATTATTTGCAGTAAGTGTATTTAAATATTCTGTTGGATATAAAATATCAGCATCATTACATGTATCAAAACATTTGGAAATAGAATCAGCACTTAAATACTCTCTTTGTTCTCCTGGTATCGGTGTTAATATATATAAATTTATATCATCCACTATTTCATTTGTAGGTGTTAAGATTGCTCTTTCTTTCAAATAGTTTGGATCTAGATAATTTTCAACAAAATTTGGGTAAACAACCTCCACAATTGCTGGGATTTTTGGACCATTCGTGAATATAAGTAAGTCTTGTGGTATATTTATCCAGGTAGATTCATCTTCGTCTTCTTTCCTGCTTGCTGGTAGTAGGCCATTTCCTAGGTTAAGAACCCAATTGTTGAAGTTTTGTAATTCAATATAATCAGGTGTGTTTGAGGAGTTACTTTTTAAACGCATGTTTTCTGTTAGGGTAAGTACATGAACATGCTTCCACAAGTATGATTTTATAATTGTCAAATCAATTATTTGTGTCCTTGTTCCATTTTCTACAACTGGTAGTGTCGGTGTTGTGAAACCGGCCGACGGGTAAATTTGTGTTTGGAGGGGATCGACGCTACTATTCAGATGGGCCTTGGATGTTTTAGGAGAGCGTGGTTTATACTGGTTCGGGCGATCGAAGCCCTACGTCCGGTTCGAGGATTGTTCGTGTTTTGTCTTGCAAAAAGAGCTACAAAGGATGCGAGGGAGGAGGGTCGCTCCAAGCCTCCGTGTGCAATGTGCTCTAGGATGTGTGTGTGTGATGAGTTCGATTAGCTCAATCTATGTTGTGTGTCCCCCTTTCTTGCGTGTGTGTGGGTCCCTTTTATAGTCCAAGGGCCGGGCCACTTACAGGTGGGGTCGGAGTTACTACCTATCGTCCCAAGCGGGGTCGGGGCCGTCGTGCACTACCCTGCTCGCATGCGGGCCGCTTTGGGCGCTCCGGTCGTGCGGCGTACGGTTAGTCTTGATCGGTAGCGCCGGAGTCAATGCCACGCTCGTCATCGTGGCAGCCGTCCTGTCGCATGGCGGTCTCCATCCATCACTCCCGTTCATCATGGCTCCGGCAGAGATGGTGTTGACGCCTCCGTCTTGTCATCGTGCCGGGGTGTCCGGCGACGCGTGAAGATGAGACAAGAGGAGCTGCGCTGATCTCACCCAATCCCCGTGGATTGGTGAGTTCCCAGGCGGAGTTATGGCGATCCCTGTTCACCTGTGAGGCTTCGTGAAGAAGCCATTTGCCTCCGAGTCGGGCGAGGCGGGGATCGCCGAGCCCGCCCGAGTCCCGAGTCGGGCGGGGCGGAAGTGGTGCACCTGCCCGACCCGGAGTCGGGCGAGGCGGAGGTCGCGGGCCCGGCTTTCGTAGCCTTCGTAGGCCTAGGCGGATGTCGTTGGTCGACCACGGGACAAATTACGGGCTATTGTCCCGTCAATCGCCCGGCCTCCGTCCCGGTCCACGAGCCATCATGGGCTTGGTAATGATTACGCTGCTCCGCAGCCGAGCCATCTGCGCCGGTCACATCGCGTCATGTTGGTGAAACGAGTTCCCGTGCGCCGTAATTGCGCCTACCGGCCTGCCGCAACTCCTCCCCTATCCGGTGGGTGAGGTCGCTTCTCCGCGAAGCAAAGGTAAACGCGGCGAGGATTGCGGTCCCACCCGACGCCGAGTCGGGCGAGGCGGAGATCGTGGGCCCGCCCGACCCGGGGTCGGACGAGGCGGAAGTCGTGGACTTCGCCCGACTCGGGGTCGGGCGAGGCGGAAGTTGTGGGCCTCGCCCGACTCGGGGTCGGGCGAGGCGGAAGTTGTGGGCCTCGCCCGACTCGGGGTCGGGCGAGGCGGAAGTTGTGGACCTTGCCCGACTCGGGGTCGGGCGAGGCGGAGGTTTCGGGCCCCACTTCGTATCCTTTATGCGTACAAGACGGAGCTGTTAGCCGGATTAAGTACCCGATTAGGGCTCCCTAATCTAGGTACCCGACGATAGCCCCGAGCCTTGGCGGCGGCCGGGGCAAATGGTCGCCGTCGAGGCTTTTCCCGACAAATCCTTAGATTTTTCCGTGCGTTTGTTTTTCCGGTGGGTGCGCGCGAGCGCACCCGCCGGTGTAGCTCCCGAGCCTCGGGGCAAGTAGAATACTTGCGCCGAGGGTTAACGATTTTGAGCGGTTTTATCGTTTATTCGCGAAAGCGAGCCCCGAGTCTTCGCTCGTTGCTCGGATCCGTCCGAGGGTCTGTTTCGTCTTTTTATTTCGTTCACACCCGCGCATCTTTGCGATAAGATGAGGCGTGCGGTGAGCGGCCACGTCATTCCTCGATGGTTCGATGCGTGGTGCTCGTTTAAGCTCCAAACGGGAATGTCCGAGTGATGGCCTCGGCTTGCCCTTAGCGGGGATCCGACGGAGACTAGCGGGAGTCGGCCTCATTCATATCCGAGTGCCTGTCTTTTGTGATTTCCGACCCCTTTCGATCGGGGTCGGCGGGCTCGTTGCCCTCCCTTCGCGGGATTCAAGATCACGGCTTTTTCAACTCGGACTCGGACGCCGTCGATAGAGGCCCATTGTGCTACGGTGCACGGGTGTTGATCGCTAAGGATCCCTCTCCGACAACCCCTCACTTACTTTTGTCCAAGGGCGGGCGTCCGAACCCTTTCGCTGGGCCGCCCTTCGAACCCCCGGGTTGGAAACCGGGCGTCGGGCGTTTTCATCCCCTAGCCTTATTTACCTGCGGGCCTTATGGGATTCCAAGCCCAATCGGCCCGTCATCGGGCGCCGTCGAAGCGCAACGGTTCGCCTCCCATGACGGCGCGCATCTCGCGGCGGTTCGCTGTAGATGCGAAATTTGCGTTCGCATTATGGCTCCGCGTCGGGCGCGTGCGGCGGCCTCTTCGGTTCCTCGCACCCGGTTAAATCGCGGAACAGTAGAGGTGCGGGAGTCGAGGCGCCGCGGGGGCAATTGACATGACCGCTATTTAAAGGAAAAGGGAGGACGCATCCGGTTACCTCTCTCTCACCTTGCGCTCGCAAAAACTCATCCCCTTCCTTTGTTCTCGCGCGCTCCGTCGACTCGCCTTTCTTCGCCGCGTCCGCCGCTCGCCGCCTTCCTCACTTCTCCCCAATCCACCGTCGCGCATCCGATCCGAGCCCCGCCATGGCGGATTGGACTCCGTCCCGCCGCACCGTCGGGTCCCTTGAGGCCCTTGTCGCGCGTGGACTATCGATGCCGCGCACCGACGCCATGGAGTGGCCGGTGCCGGGAATGAGGCCCTGCCGGCGCCGCCGGACGGCTACGTCGTCTCTTTCCGCCACTTCCACGAGCGCGGCTTGGGAATGCCGCCTCACCCTTTCTTCCGCGGCATCCTCCACCATTACGGGCTGGAGCTGCAGCACCTCAACCCTAACTCCGTTCGGCACCTCGCCGCCTTCGTGGCGCCGTGCGAGGGCTTCCGGGGATCGCCCCCACTTCGAGCTGTTCAAGCACTTCTTCGATTGCCGGTTGGTGACGAAGAAGGACACGGCCGGGAACCCTCGCGCCGTCCCCATCGGCAGCGCCGCCTTCCGATCGCGGGGCGGCCGGTCCGAGAAGTACATCTCCATCGCCCTCACCGACTCCAACAAGGGCCGGCACGAGCGGTGGTTCTACCTCGGGAACACCGCTGCCACACCCCTCCCCGAGTTCACCGGCAACCTCATCACCGCCGCGCGGAGAAGTGGCACTTCGGGGTGCCCGGCGACGAGAAGAGGGGGATCGTCGCGTCGTTGGAGGCGGTCGAAGCGCTCGACCAGGCCGGCGTGACCGGCGTTGGAGTGATTGGCTCCTACCACCTGCGCCGGCTTGCACCGCTGCGAGCCCGGCGTCGGATGATGTCGGAGATGGGAAGTGACTTCGCCCGGGAGGGAACCCGCATGGTGGACCCCCGGCGGACCCTCGGATTTCGCTCCGGGAGTTGAAGGCCCGACTCGCGGAGGCGATGCTCGAAGACGGCCGCCGCGTGGGATCGGCTTGATTGGCCGGTTCCCAATCACCCACCAATGCTCCCGGAACGGGGGCGATTTTGTTTGTAAGTTTTTAGTTCCGCCTTCGGTTGAGTCGGTATTAAGTGCCGACCTCTCTTACTTTTCTACTTTACGTGTTACGGAGAGGTTTGCAATTTATTCCTTCCCGGCCCCATTGCCCGAGGATGCCGACGTCCGGGCCATCAATCGGGCGCGCGCCGAGGAGCTAAAAGCTCGAAAGGATGCCAAGAAGGCTAGGAAGGCGGAGCGGCAACAGCGGAAAGCGGAGAAGGAGCGCCGGCGCCGTTCGGGCGGATCGTCATCTCCGAGAGCAGCGAGCACCGACTCCGACGACAACGATTGGGGTGACGACGAGGAACTCGTCGACATGTCCTCTCCCATCGGCGAGCTCGCCGAGGAGGAGGACATCGAGCGAGGCCCGACTCGGCCGGCCCCTGCGGAAGTGGGCCCCGCCGGGACGACGCCGGCACGTCGCTCGCCGGTCCGAGCCGGGAAGGAGCGCCGGGCTCCCCGCAGCCGAGGCGCATGCCGGCGCCGCAGCCGCCGACTTCGGCGCCCACCACCACCACAACGCCGACCGCCCGGCCGCCGTGCCCGGGTCGCGGCCCCGATCTCCGCGATCGTCACCACGCCGCCCTGCCGCCCTCACGCCGAGTCCCCTTGGCGACGACCATGGCGGGGGCGATGATGGCCTCGGCCGCCGCGGTGACGTCGACCGTGGTGACCGTAGCGCCGGTTGCGGTGACGGGAGGGCTCACCTCGTCGGCGATGGCGGCGACGGCCTCCGCGGCGCCATCGGCGTCCGTCCGAGCGCCGGTGACCGTGCCCGCCGGCGGCCCTCGCTCCGGCGGTGGCCGCAACCCCGTCGGGTCCGAGTACGGCCGCGCCGGCCTCCACGACCTCTTCATCCGCGGCGCCGAGTGCCCCGGGCGGCTCTTGGCAAGAGGCAGCGTGAGGGCCTTGGGTCGGCGGTCGATCCGCCACCCAAACGACAACCGTACCGGTAAGCGTTGCTTCCTTCTCGTCTTTCCTTCTTTCTTGTCTTTCGGTTTGTTGACTTGCGCATCCCGCGGGGTCCGTTGGCCGGGGCTCGGAAGCGGCCGGCCCTAGGGTCGGGGGCCCCGCTGCGCCTTCCCCGGCAGCCCTCGGCCGGCAAGCACCGTGGGGGCGGCCGGAGACGGCGGCGCCAACTACGGCCATGGTGACGGCGGCTGCCGGCTCCGCGCCGTTCCCGCCGCAGGGACCTCCGCCGAGCTCCTCCGCCACGCCGCACCGGCCGGCGCCGGAATCGGGGGTCGTGCACGTTGTGGGGCCCCAAGGGCGGACGCACACGTTTGACGAGCCGGCGGAGCGGACCCTTTGGGGCGCGTTCCGCCGCGACCGCGGCCGAGCCGCCGACGTCTTGGGCGCGGCGCTCCATCTCGTCGAGTCGCCGGCGGAGCCGCCGAGGTGAGCGCGAGTTCGTTCCTTCGCGGAATATCGGTCTTTTTCGCTTCGCTCATGATTTTGTCCTCCTTTTCGGACTCGGATATGATGAGCCGGGCCAAGCATGCCCGCATCCGTTTCCAAGAAAGGGAACGGACCCGCCTTGATCGGGAGGCGCAGAGCGCCACGGAGCGAGCCCTCGGAGCCGTCCGAGAGGCCGAGGATGCGAAGAAGGAGAGGGCCGAGGCGGCCGGGGTGGCGGCCGAGGCCAACGATGCGCGGAGGACGGCCGAGTCCCACCCGGCCGAAGCCATCAAGAGGGCCGAGGCGGCGGAAGAAAGGGCCAAGAAGGCCGAGTCCGATGCCGCGAACGCTCGTCGGGTGGCCGAGTCCCGGCCGGCCGAGGTCCGAGCGGCGATGGTGAGGGCGTTGAAGGCGGAGGAGGACGCGACGAGCGCGCGCGAGGCGACGGACACCGAGCGCAAGCTCAAGGAGGCCGTCTCCCAATCGGTCTCCAAGCTCACTTCCCAACTTTCGACGTTGGAGAGTGAGGTTAACCGTAAGTTTTGTTTCTCATCCCTCCTCCTATTTTGCTTTTGATTGGTGTCATGTCTCATGATTTCTTCTTCCTTTTCATTTTCGGAACTCAAGACGGACCTGGACGGGCTGCGGTAGGAAGAAGTTCGGCTCGACCGAATCCGCATCGGTGCCGAGTTCCTCCGCAACGAGCCGGAGGTGCCACGACCGCCCGGGACCACCAATTTGGAGCCGCGCCTTCTCTCCATCGCCAACCGCTTTGGTGCTCGCGGCGTGAGAGTTTTGAAGCCGGGTCCCGTGGACTGCGGTACTGGAGCGGACACATTTCGAGGACAACCTTGACCTCGACACGCTTGCGCGGCTAGGCATGGTGCCCGGCTTCTCCGAGCAGGAGATCGAGGACATGAAGAGGAAAGCCGCGCCGATCGCCGCCAAGCTTGCCGAGCTCCTCGCCTCGCGCGCCTTCCGCCGCCGTCGTCGCCGCATGACGAGTAGATGATGTAGTGTGTTAGTTGAGTCGGCCGAGTGGCCGATGAGTCGAGTCGGCCGGTGGCCAAGATATAAAGAACTCGCTTATTTTGTAAACAAGTTATCTCGTTTTACTTTCGTTCGAAATTTCTCACATGTTCCCCTTTCGTGGCTTCCTTTTCATTCGGACCGTCTAGTAGCCTAAGATTCCTCATTCGATTGATCGGTGACTTAGGCCGCTCTTAGCCGCCAGGGCGTCGAGTCCCGAGTCGGCCGGTCGGATCGGCCGAGTAGTCGTTGGCGTTCCGAGTCCTGTCCGAGTTGGACTTGCACTATAGGATTAGACTTCGTTCAAAATTTTAAACTCTTGCCCTTTCGTGGCTCCTTTCTCTTTCGGACCGCCCAGCTTGCTTTAGATTTTTCATTCGGGTGATCGACAACTCGGGCCGCTCCTAGGCTGTAGAGGCGTCGGAGTCCCGAGCCGACCGGTCGGACCGGCCGAGCCATCGTCGGCGCTTAGGTTCTGTCCAAGTCGGGCCCGCATCGAGGGATTTTCGTGTGAGTTCCGCAGCCGTGGGCACAAGCGGGACCCGCACACGGCCTCCTTTGCGCACCCGCCGGTGGAGCCCCGACTCGGGAGAGTCGGAGCCGTGCGCCGGCAAATTTGGACTTATTCGTTATTTGTTTTCGACAAGAGAAAAAAGAGAAAGGTTTTCTCTTTATATTTTTTTGCATAGATAATCGAAGCAACAAGCTAAGGGTAAAAGCGACGTAGCTGCTCGATGTTCCATGCGTTGGTGAGCACGTTTCCGTTGGCGTCCTTGAGCTTGTACGTGCCGGGTCGGAGCACCTCGGCTACCGTGTAGGGCCCCTCCCATGGCGGAGTTAGCTTGTGCCGGCCTTGATTCCCCTGGAGGAGTCGAAGGACGAGATCGCCGGGCTCGAAGGCGCGCTTCTTGACCTTGCGGTGGTGGTAACGGCGGAGTGCTTGTTGGTATCCGGCTGAGTGGAGCAGTGCGGCTTCCCTTGTTTCGTCGATTTGGTCCAGCGCATCTTCGAGATAACGCTTATTGAGTTCCGGATCGAAAACTTGCACGCGCGGAGCTCCATAATCCAAATCGGTGGGTAGCACGGCCTCGGCCCCGTACACCATGGAGAAGGGAGTATGACCCGTGGCCCGACTCGGCGTCGTCCTCGAGCTCCACAACACCGCACCGAGCTCTTTCGCCCATTTCCCGGCAAATGTTTTGAGTTTGCTGAATATCCGGGTTTCAGTCCTTGGAGGACCATGCCATTTGCGCGCTCGCATTGCCCGTTCGTTTGGGGGTGTGAGACGGCCGACCGATCAACTCGGATGCCCCGGTGGTCGCAAAAGTTTAGGAACTTTTTTCCCGTGAACTGCGTACCGTTGTCGGTGATGATTGTGTTTGGGACTCCAAACCGATGCACTATATCGGTGAAGAATTTTACGGCCCGGTCCGAGTCGATTTTGCTTATCGGCCTCGCCTCAATCCACTTGGAGAACTTGTCCACGGCGACGAGCAAGTGGGTGTAGCCTCCTGGTGCCTTTTTGAACGGGCCGACCGGGTCTAGGCCCCACGTGGCAAACGGCCATGTTATGGGGATGGTTTGCGGGGCCCGGGCCGGCCGGTGTGTTTTACGTGCGTAATGTTGACACCCTTCGCAGGTGCGCACGACTCGTTCGGCGTCGGCGATCGCGGTCGGCCAATAGAAGCCATGTCGGAAAGCGTTGCCAACGAGACTTCGTGGTGCGGCGTGATGCCCGCAGGTTCCACCATGGATGTCCTGAAGCAGCCATTTACCCTCGTCGAGAGGGATGCAGCGTTGGAGGACGCCGGTGTGCCCCTTTTGTATAACTCACTGCCGATCACGACAAAGGTTTTGGCGCGTCGAGCGAGTCGGCGCGCCTCCACGACGTCGGAGGGCAATTTTTGCCGCAACGGATAGTCGAGGTAGGGCTGCCGCCGATCATCCGCCGACTCGGGCGCAGCCCCGAGTCCCCTTCGGGGTCGGGAGTTGGATTGACCGGACCCGCCGTGTCGTCGTTGGCGCCAAGCTCGGAGACCGGGACCTCCGCGGCCTCGGTCGGAGCCGGCTCTTGTTCTCCCTTTGCGGGTCGGCCGCCGTTGGCTCCTTGATAGACGGCTCATCCTGGTCGCAAGCAAAAACGCCTCTCGGTGTTGGCAGCCGATTGGATCCCATCTTGGCCAATGAGTCGGCCGTTTCATTGTCCCGCCGAAGGACATGTTTGACTTGGAATCCATCGAACTTTTCTTCAAGACGGCGGATCTCACCGCAATAAGCCGCCATCTTTGGGTTGGTGCAAGTCGATTCGTTCATCACCCGATCCACGACGAGTCGGGAATCGCCGAAGGCTTCGAGTCTACGGATCCCCGGATCAATCGCTGCCTTCATGCCGTTGAGCAAGGCTTCGTACTCGGCCACGTTGTGAGAGGCCGGAAAGTTAAGTCGGATGACGTATTGCATGCATGCACCTCTCGGCGAGATGAGCTGCCATCCGCTCCCGGCACCCCTCTTCGTGAGGGAGCCGTCAAAGTACAGACCGCCAATGATCCATTTCGCCCGGAACCACGAGCAAGCTGGATCTCCGTCCACTCGGCTATGAAATCTACCGAGTGTGTGATTTTATGGCGGATGGGTGCGTGTATTCTATGCCCTGGTCCATTAATTCTAGCGCCCACTTCGAGATTTTCATCGCTACCTCCGGATTGCCCAAAATTTCAGCAAGCGGGAAAGAGGAGACGATCGTTACCGGATGAGAGTCGAAATAGTGCCGAAGCTTGCGCCGAGTGACGATCGGCGCGTACAACACCTTCTCGGATCTTCGGCCACCTCGTCTTGCGATCGGAGAGGACTTCGCCGACGTAGTAGACCGGCCGTTGCACCTTGAGCGCCTTTCCCGGCTCGTCACGCTCCACCACCAACGCCGTACTCACCACCCGATTTGTTGCCGCTGCGTAGAGCAGCAAAGGCTCCTTCTCGATCGGCGAAGTCGGGGTCGGCGCGCTTGAAAGTTTGGCTTTTAGGTGGTCGAGGGCCTCCTGCGCCTCGGCTGTCCGGACAAAGTTGTCCGACTTCTTGAGCGGACGATAAAGTGGCAACCCCTTTTCTCCGAGTCGGGAGATGAAACGGCTTAGCGCCGCGAGGCAGCCCGTGAGTTTCCGCACGCCCTTTACGTTTTTATCGGCCCCATCTTCGCGATGGCTTCGATTTTCTCGGGATTGGCTTCGATGCCACGTTGCGAGACGCCGTATCCCAAGAGCATTCCCTTCGGGACCCCAAAGACACATTTCTCGGGGTTGAGCTTGACTCCGTTAGCTCTCGACCGCTGGAACACGGCTTCGAGGTCGGCGACTAGATCGTTGGTCCGAGTGGACTTGACTACGATGTCATCCACATATGCCCGCACAATGCGTCCGATGAGGTCACCGAAGCATTTGATCATGCAGCGTTGGTATGTGGCTCCCGCATTTTTAGCCCGAACGGCATAGTGACGTAACGATGACGTGCCGAAGGGTGTGATGAACGCGGTGGCCTCTTGATCACCAATCCTTAGCGGAATTTGATGATAACCCGAATAGGCATCTAGGAAACACAGGGTTTCGCACCCGCGGTCCGATCAACTATCCGGTCTATGCGTGGCAAGGGAAACGGATCCTTGGGACACGCCTTGTTGAGACTTGTGTAGTCAACGCACATTCTCCATTTCCCGCTTTTCTTCCTTACAAGTACAGGGTTGGCAACCCATTCGGGATGGTACACTTCTTTGATGAAGCCGGCGGCGAGGAGCTTCGCTAACTCTTCACCGATTGCCCGGCGTTTCTCCTCGTCGAAGCGGCGGAGTCGTTGCTTGACCGGTTTCGATCCCGGCTTGATGTTGAGGGAGTGCTCGGCGATGTTCCTAGGGATTCCCGACATATCCGAGGGCTTCCACGCGAAGATGTCCTTGTTGGCGCGTAGGAACTCGACGAGCGCGCTTTCCTATTTGTCGGGGAGCGCAGACCCGATGATGACCTTCTTCCCCTCGGGGTCGGCGGGGTCGAGGGGCACCATCTTGGTGTCTTTGGCCGGCTCGAAAGAGCCGATCGCCTTCTTTGGGGTCGGCGTGTCCTCCGACTCCAAAGTCGCGACCTGTGGGAAGTCGGACTTGTTGATGAGCGCCGCAGCCGGCTCGCAGCACTCCACCTCGCACTCGTAAGCACGCTGAACCGACGTGTTCACGGTGATGATCCCCTTCGGACCCGGCATTTTGAGCTTGAGGTAGATGTAGTTGGGAACGGCCATGAACTTCGCGTAACATGGTCGCCCGAGGATGGCGTGGTACGCGCCGGGAAGTCCACCACGTTGAAGGTGAGGGTCTCGGTGCGGTAGTTGATCGGCGTGCCGAAGGTGACGGGCAAGTCAATTTGCCCAAGCGGCACAGCCGTCTTTCCGGGCACAACCCCGTGGAAGGGCTCGCCCGATGGCCGGATCCGAGAGCGGCCGATCCCCATGGCATCAAGAGTCTCTCGCATACAAAACATTCGGACCACTACCCCCATCCATCGGTACCTTAGTCGGTCGTTTGTTGCCGACGATGGGGTCGACGACGAGCGGGTAGCGTCCGGGTCGGGGAACGCGCTCGGGGTGGTCGCTGCGGTCGAACGTGATTGCCGCGTCGGACCACTTGAGGTAGGTCGGGGTCGCAGGTTCGGCGGCGTAGACCTCGCGCCGCTCCCGCTTCGGTGTCGCCCGGAGGAGCCGGTCCCCCGCCCCGAAGATCATGAGGCAGCCGGTGGTTTGCGGGAAACCGCCGTCCGCGTCCTTGTCGTCGCCGTCGTCGTTCTTGGGGCCGGGGTTCTTGGGGTCGAACTTCCTCGCCTTCGTGCCCGGGAACTTGAGCATCGGCCCGCGGTCCTTGAGGGCGTGGTTGACGGGTCGGCCGTGGTTGGGACACGGCGCCTCCGGCATCTTCTCGAAGTGCTGGCCCTTGCCGCCGTCGTCAACGGTCGGCTTCTTCGGCTTGCGCTCGGCGGCGGCGACGAAGTTGGTGTCGCGGCGGTACCGGTCGCCGCTCTTCCTCTCGCTTCGCTTCTTGTCATGCGGGGAGGACGGGCCCGCACCGGAACTCTCGTTCCGCTTCGCCTCGCCCTTGGCTCGATGAAGGAGGGCATCCACGGCGTCTTCTCCGGAGGCGTGGCTGGTTGCCACGTCGAGTAGCTCCTTGACGGTGCGCGGGTTGTTGCGGCCGAGCTCATGCACCGGCCCTCGTTGTTGGTGCCGGCGATGAACGCCGAGATCACCTCTGCGTCGGCGAGGTTGGGGAGCGTGTTGCACTTGCGGGAGAAGCGCTTGACGTAGTCCCTCAAGGACTCGTCCGCCCGCCGCCGGCAGGTCCCGAGGTCCCACGGGTTCCCGGGCGCGTGTACGTGCCCCGGAAGTTGCCGATGAAGGCCTCCTCCGAGTCCCACCAATCGTGGATCGAGCCCTCCGGGAGGTGCTCGAGCCACATCCCGGCCGAATCGGCCAAGAAGAGTGGTAAGTTGCGGATGATGAACCGCTCGTCGGTGGCGCCGCCGGCTTGGCATGCCAGGCGGTAATCCTCCGAGCCATAATGCGGGGTTCGTCTCCCCGTTGTATTTGGTGATGCTGCTCGGGGGCCGGAATCGCCGGGGCACCGGAACCCGCCGAATGGCAGGCCCAAAGGCCTTGGGCCCCGTCATAACCGGAGGTTTATCCTCCTCCGGGTTGAATCGTCCTCCGCGCCGGGGCGTACCCGTGGTCCTCGGCTCGCGCCTTGGAGCGCGGTTTTGTTCCCGACGCCGGGCGGTCGGGTATCGCGCGCGTCGCGCGACTTCGCCCATCCGCCGCCGAACCGACGGCGAGTTCCGGTTCCGCTTTGCTCGGCGGTTGGGTGGGCCGAACCGTTCGGTCCCCGGGGCCGGCTTGGCGTGTGGTAGGAGGCACCGGCCTCTTTCCGCCGCGCGGCGAGCTTTGCTCACGCTCGGCCCGTTGGACGACCGCTAAGTCCGGGAGGTTTCGACCTCCTCTTGGATCCTCCGCCGGTCCTCGTCGACCGGTTGCGGAAGCGCGCGGATCGGTGTCGCGGCCGCAGCCCACGTTCCGGCTGGGCCTCTCGTACACGGGAGCGAGGCGGTTTGCCTCGTCCGGGATCCTTCTTTGGGCTTCGCGCCCACGCCGGCGAGCGAGTTCGCGCTGCGCCCGGCGCCGCGCCACCTCGCACTCGAGGCGTTCGCGCTCCTCCTTTAACCGCCGCTCGGTCTCTGCGACCTCGCGTCGGCGTCGGAACAGCTGCTCTAGGTCGTCCTCCTCCCGGGCTCGGGGCTTCCCGGAGGGGTTTGTTGTTGTGGCACCGCGGCGTGCGGCTGTGCGTTCCTCGCACCGCCGGCGTTTACCGCCGCGGACGGCGGCGCTACCCCGGCCGGGAGTCCGGCGGCCGCCGGGCCGCACGGCCCGTGTCGTTGATGCCGTTGGTGTCGCTGGTGTCCCCGTCCTCCACCATCATACACTCCCGCGAGGGGTGGTGGCTGCCGGCATCGGATCCACCGCCGAGTCCGTCATGCCCGCGAGCTCCGCGCCGGCGGACACGGCGGGAAAGTGGTGTGGAGACCGGGAGGTCGGCGGGAGAACGCGCGACGAGCTCCCGGCTCCGGTCACGATGAACTCCGGGCTCCCGAAGGTCACGAGGGCGCCTCGAGTCCGGTCGACGGTGTGGCTCGCCATCTTCAAGATCGTCGAACGCGTCGAGGTTCCCCTACCGGCGCGCCAACCGTCGGTGTTGTGAAACCGGCCGACGGGTAAATTTGTGTTTGGAGGGGATCGACGCTACTATTCGGATGGGCCTTGGATGTTTTAGGAGAGCGTGGTTTATACCGGTTCGGGCGATCGAAGCCCTACGTCCGGTTCGAGGATTGTTCGTGTTTTGTCTTGCAAAAAGAGCTACAAAGGATGCGAGGGAGGAGGGTCGCTCCAAGCCTCCGTGTGCAATGTGCTCTAGGATGTGTGTGTGTGATGAGTTCGATTAGCTCAATCTATGTTGTGTGTCCCCCTTTCTTGCGTGTGTGTGGGGTCCCTTTTATAGTCCAAGGGCCAGGCCACTTACAGGTGGGGTCGAGTTACTACCTATCGTCCCAAGCGGGGTCGGGGCCGTCGTGCACTACCCTGCTCGCATGCGGGCCGCTTTGGGCGCTCCGGTCGTGCGGCGTACGGTTAGTCTTGACCGGTAGCGCCGGAGTCAATGCCACGCTCGTCACCGTGGCAGCCGTCTCGTCGCATGGCGGTCTCCATCCATCACTCCCGTTCATCATGGCTCCGGCAGAGATGGTGTTGACGCCTCCGTCTTGTCATCGTGCCGTGGGTGTCCGGCGACGCGTGAAGATGAGACAAGAGGAGCTGCGCCGATCTCACCCAATCCCCGTGGATTGGTGAGTTCCCGAGCGGAGTTATGGCGATCCCTGTTCACCTGTGAGGCTTCGTGAAGAAGCCATTTGCCTCCGAGTCGGGCGAGGCGGGGATCGCCGAGCCCGCCCGAGTCCCGAGTCGGGCGGGGCGGAAGTGGTGCACCTGCCCGACCCGGAGCTCGGGCGAGGCGGAGGTCGCGGGCCCGGCTTTCGTAGCCTTCGTAGGCCTAGGCGGATGCTCGTTGGTCAGCCACGGGACAAATTACGGGCTATTGTCCCGTCAATCGCCCGGCCTCCGTCCGGTCCACGAGCCATCATGGGCTTGGTAATGATTACGCCGCTCTGCAGTCGAGCCACTCGCGCCGGTCACATCGCGTCATGTTGGTGAAACGAGTTCCCGTGCGCCGTAATTGCGCCTACCGGCCTGCCGCAACTCCTCCCCTATCCGGTGGGTGAGGTCGCTTCTCCGCGAAGCAAAGGTAAACGCGGCAGGGATTGCGGTCCCACCCGACGCCGAGTCGGGCGAGGCGGAGATCGTGGGCCCGCCCGACCCAGGGTCGGACGAGGCGGAAGTCGTGGACTTCGCCCGACTCGGGGTCGGGCGAGGCGGAAGTTGTGGGCCTCGCCCGACTCGGGGCTCGGGCGAGGCGGAAGTTGTGGACCTTGCCCGACTCGGGGTCGGGCGAGGCGGAGGTTTCGGGCCCCACTTCGTATCCTTTATGCGTACAAGACGGAGCCGTTAGCCGGATTAAGTACCCCGATTAGGGCTCCCTAATCTAGGTACCCGACAGGTAGTATTTGTCGAAGATCTCCTCCTAGTACAATTATTTTTCCACCAAATGGTAAGTCTTTTGCATTAGGATTTATTTGAGCTTGAATATCTCGAAGGGATGCATCTAGTGCTTCAAAACATTGTCTTTTTGTCATTATAGCCTCATCCCATATAATTAAAGAAGTTTGTAGAAGAAGTTCTGATATGATTGTTCCACGTTTAATTTCACAAATTGGATTTTCATCTATGTCAATTGGAATTTTGAATCTCGAGTGTGTCTGTTCGGCCATTTGGAAGCAATAGCGATGCTACACCGGATGATGCAACAGTTAGAACAATTTTTTCTCGAGCTCTAAGGTAGTATACAATTGTATTCCATAAATAAGTTTTTCCTGTACCACCATATCCATATACAAAATAAAAACCAGGTGTGTTATTCAATACATCTTGGACAATTGTATGGAAGGCATTCTTTTGTTCATTATTTAGAAATAGATACAATTTGTTTGCTTCTTCTTCTAATTTATTAACATGATAACTCATCTCTTCTTCGATCAATCTGTTACCATGGTATTTTGAGTCCGAACGTGTTTTTTGAGGTAAATTGAACATATTAATATGTGCTCCGTTTTTTGAAAGTATATATTCTAGATCAGTTAATAACATATCACGCAACTCGAGTCGGTTATTGTGTATTGCACTCGGATAAAATTTCTTTTGTAGTAAGTAAATATAATCATCAACCATCAATCTCCATCTATTCTCAAAAAAAATATTTTCATTTTGCATTTTGCAAAATAGTAACATTGTTGCAAACAATTGTCTTAATTGAGCAGATGTTGCCCATGTCGCAGCTTCATTAAATGTCCAATACCATTCATCATCATTATTTAATAAGCCGCGTGCAGCACATGCATCTTTAAAAGTTTTGTAGATGACTCTATTGTATGTTTTGATATCATCATAACTTGTTGCTCCTTTCACTATCATTAATAACATTCGTAAATAGAATCTTTCTCCTTCCATAGGATTGACATAATATAAACGTCCAATTTTTTTGTGATTGCTGACTCTTCTATTCCATCTATAATTTTTGGAATCCCATGTATACTTTGTTGGGAAATCACAATATGTTAAATTTCGACCTTCTCGTGGAGTTCTTATTTGCTGTGAACCACTCGGTTAACATAGTTTTATTGGCATTTGGTTTTTTCAACAATTCATGCAATTTTGTATTTTCTTTATATATAATGTTGTTCATAAAGGGTAAATGAACCGGTAGACGTTCAACGGATGGTGTATGATGGTGTATTTCATACCCGAGTAATCTCCATAAGCCATCTTTGTCACATATATATCTGGCATCTAAATATTCTTTTATCTCATTTATTTCTCCAGTATTTGTATCAACCGAAGTATCTTTTCCTTGTTTTATTTGTTCAAAAATTATCTTTGCTTTGTCTGGCCTTTGTTAACATATTTGCATAAATATTTAAGGATTCTACTTTTGTTGCAATATTCTACATTTATATGTGCTTGATATTTTTTAATTAAATATAAGTTGTGTGGAACAACCCATCTATTGTCCAAATCATGCTCATTTCTCCGTACATAGACTCCAGGTGTTTCGTCGTCTATATAATGTGAATCCATTATCATCAAATGTAGTTTCATTTTGGAAATTCTTTGGATAGTATTTAGAGCATTTTCCTTGTTTCATACAAGAGCAATTTATATTTTTATCACCGCATGGTCCATGTATCATATGTTCTGCTATGAGGGCATAACCTAATGGATCTTCAATTGGATTAGGTATTTCAGCTGAAATGAAGCGGTTGATTATGTCAAATGTGATATCATATCCATCTTTGTTTAACCAGACTAATATGTGAACATGAGGTAAACCACGTTTTTGAAATTCTATTGAGTATAATAAGGCATTTATTGGTCCAAATATGGATCCAGATTTTAAATCATCTAGTGTCGACGTTGTGAAACCGGCCGACAAGTAAATTTGTGTCCGGAGGGGATCGACGCTACTATTCGGATGGGCCTTGGATGTTTTAGGAGAGCGTGGTTTATACTGGTTCGGGCGATCGAAGCCCTACGTCCGGTTCGAGGATTGTTCGTGTTTTGTCTTGCAAAAAGAGCTACAAAGGATGCGAGGGAGGAGGGTTGCTCCAAGCCTCCGTGTGCAATGTGCTCTAGGATGTGTGTGTGTGATGAGTTCGATTAGCTCAATCCGTGTTGTGTGTCCCCCTTTCTTGCGTGTGTGTGGGGTCCCTTTTATAGTCCAAGGGCCAGGCCACTTACAGGTGGGGTCGGAGTTACTACCTATCGTCCCAAGCGGGGTCGGGGCCGTCGTGCACTACCCTCGCTCGCATGCGGGCCGCTTTGGGCGCTCCGGTCGTGCGGCGTACGGTTAGTCTTGATTGGTAGCGCCGGAGTCAATGCCACGCTCGTCACCGTGGCAGCCGTCCTGTCGCATGGCGGTCTCCATCCATCACTCCCGTTCATCATGGCTCCGGCAGAGATGGTGTTGACGCCTCCGTCTTGTCATCGTGCCGGGGTGTCGAGCGACGCGTGAAGATGAGACAAGAGGAGCTGCGCTGATCTCACCCAATCCCCGTGGATTGGTGAGTTCCCGAGGCGGAGTTATGGCGATCCCTCGTTCACTCGTGAGGCTTCGTGAAGAAGCCATTTGCCTCCGAGTCGGGCGAGGCGGGGATCGCCGAGCCCGCCCGAGTCCCGAGTCGGGCGGGGCGGAAGTGGTGCACCCGCCCGACCCGGAGTCGGGCGAGGCGGAGGCCGCGGGCCCGGCTTTCGTAGCCTTCGTAGGCCTAGGCGGATGCCGTTGGTCAGCCACACGACAGATTACGGTGCTATTGTCCCGTCAATCGCCCGGCCTCCGTCCCGGCCACGAGGCCATCATGGGCTTGGTAATGATCACGCCGCTCGCAGCCGAGCTAGCGCTAGCGTGCGGCGCCGCGGAACGGGACGGTTAGGTACTACGCCGGTCACATCACGTCATGTTGGTGAAACGAGTTCCCGTGCGCCGTAATTGCGCCTACCGGCCTGCCGCAACTCCTCCCCTATCCGGTGGGTGAGGTCGCTTCTCCGCGAAGCAAAGGCAAACGCGGCAGGGATTGCGGTCCCACCCGACGCCGAGTCGGGCGAGGCGGAGATCGTGGGCCCGCCCGACCCAGGGTCGGACGAGGCGGAAGTCGTGGACTTCGCCCGACTCGGGGTCGGGCGAGGCGGAAGTTGTGGAGCCTCGCCCGACTCGGGGTCGGGCGAGGCGGAAGTTGTGGACCTTGCCCGACTCGGGGTCGGGCGAGGCGGAAGTTGTGGGCCTCGCCCGACTCGGGGTCGGGCGAGGCGGAAGTTGTGGGCCTCGCCCGACTCGGGGTCGGGCGAGGCGGAGGTTTCGGGCCCCACTTCGTATCCTTTACGCGTACAAGACGGAGCTGTTAGCCGGATTAAGTACCCCGATTAGGGCTCCCTAATCTAGGTACCCGACATCTAGTAAAGACTCTAGTTTCATGTGAAAAACTCGAACTATTAAATCTGATCTGTCACCTGGTTGTTGACCTTCTATTAACATTATTTCAATTTCAGGCCATTTAGGATTGCATGTGAAAGTAATGAAAAGATCTGGTGGTCCATACACTCGACATATAGCTATACCATCATGATAATTTTGGATCATATATCTTCGACATCCAACATGACTTGCTCGGCAGTAATATTCTTTTTCCAATTTTGTCGCCTTCTTGTATTCCCCTTTCTACAACGATCTGCTATTCCTTGGAGATATTCCACCCGTAATTTATCTTGATTTTTAGCTATAAATTCTAGTCTATCTTGATCCTCTAAAGCTCGACTATCAACTATTATTTGTTTTGATAATCGACCGTAGCATAAGTATGATTTGGTTGGCCTTCACGATAATGTACATGGTATTTCACAAATTCATGCATAGTGACTCTATTTCGTTTTCTTTTTTTGTTTTTATCCGTATCTTGATAATATATACCAAGTTGATATCCTCTTTCACCATAGGGAAACAATAATGGATATTGCAATGCCATTAGCGCAGGATATAACATTGATATTTTTTGTAAACCATGATCCTTATTGTAAACTATTATATCGCGTTTGAAAGTTTCCATGGTTAAATCTCCAACAATTAATATTGCTAAATCATCGGTGCTTGGCATTTCATACTGCACGGGATCTCCTTTGGTAGCACCAATGATTCGGATGCTTAGATCTACACCATTATATTCTTTCATTATATCTCTAGCGAAGCGAAATTTTTTAACCAAAGGATTATGGGTATTTAGCATTTCTATTAGCCCTTTCACTATATCGTGGTCGATGTCTTCATTGTCATTTTCTTCTTGTTGTAAAGCACGAATTCTATTAGAAATTTCATTTTCAGTTTCATATATGTATAATTCAGCAAATTTAGGATTGTTGTTGTCTTTCGGTAATAGGCAACCAATACGGTGATGTACTTGTCCATTGATACGGAACACATATGGTCCTTGAGTTTGGTTTATAGATTTATCAATATTGGCACCCATAGAAGTGAATGCAAATAGACTGTTGTATTGCCGAATTTTTCTTAAGAAATGTTTTGAACGACTATCACCATTCCATTGTATTAATCTGGATAAAAATTTTGGTGGTTCCTTGAATGGGGGAATTTTAATTTTTCCTTCTTTACAGCAATTTGTATATTTAAGTTCTCTATTTTTGTCACGCTTAAGACTTTCTTGAGGCCGAATAGAGCACCACAGTGTTTACATTTACAATTTGCTTTTCCAAAATATGATCGCCCAGGATATGACTCTTTCAGATATTGTATGTAATCAGGAGAAAAAAATCATATTGAGTGGTATTGATAAATAGGCAAATTTCTTTTGAATATTTAGATTTCGCTTTTTGGATATATTTTCTATTGATTCTTCATTGTTTGTTAAGATATCTGGTATTTTGCGTTTACAATTTTTTGGTCTCCCCATTCTGAGGGGGTAGTATTTTTTTAAAAAAATATTAGCATCTAGTTGAATTATAAAATAAGTAAAAAAAATATTTTCAGGTTATAATTAAACTAAATGAGTAGGTGCAGAAACATACCTCTGTTTCCTGATATTGGTATTTGTCCTTCAAATGTTTAGATGGCTTGGTAAACAGGGTTTGTATCCGCCTAAGCAATTAATTAGCACATGAGTTAGGGTGTGTTCGTTTCCTCCACTCTAAAATTTAGCACTGTCACATCAAAGAGAATCTTATTATTTATGAATATTTCGATCAACTTAATGACAAAACCCTATTGACAGATTGGTGCTAATTTTCGAGATGAATCTAATGAGCTTAATTAATCTATATTTTGCTAAAATGATGCTACAGTAACCGTCTTCTAATCACGATTTAATTAACCTCATTAGATTCGTCTCGTAAATTAGTCTAAGGGCCTGTAATTGGTTTTATAATTAAACTTTATTTAATACTCTTAAATAATAAGATTCTTTTTGACGTGATAGTCTCTAAAATTTAGACCAGTGAAACGAACACACCCTTAGAGAGAGATCTGAGGCTGCCTATCAAATCTTGGGTACTCTGTTTTGCTCATTCAATCTGAGGCAAAGGTGTATTTCAGTGAACACATAGCTATCCACCTTAGAGCTGAGCCACATGGGTCTCGCTGGAATCTGGAGCAGGGCTGTAGGCGTGCTTCATGGTTGTGGCAGCTGGAACCGCTTGATGGGTAGGGCAGGTGGACTCACTTGATGGTGTGGAGTGTCGGCGGAGGGCGCAGGAGCTGAGCACAGACTCCTAGACTGAGATTGCCGGGCCAGCGGAAATCGACCGCCGGCCACCTGAGTTGCGTGTGGAGGAACACGGAGGTCAGGAGTATTGGGAGAAACGCTGCGCTTCACCAATTGAGCAGGCGGATGCAGCACCATCATCTAGCGACACAGCTATGGCTCACGGGAATCTTTGGTTGTTGGGGTTCCAAACAAATTACAAGTACAATAACCGGGAAAATAGTGATTACCTTATTGCCGGAGTTTGCAGAGTTCCTTGCCGGATTGATTTACTTCTTACTACGGTTGGCTGTGGGAGCAGAATTGTGGTGGCGAGAAGTAACGCAAGCGGGCAGGCGAACGAAGATTCTGGAGCTATGACGAACTACCGTGGAATTCTCGAGAGTTCTGTACAATTTTTTACTACCATCCATTGATTTGTAGATCATCGGTAGGTGCCTCTTCAATGGAGCCAGCCAATCAGCGTTCAGAGAACCCCACGGCGTTTAGTATATGTAAGATTTCAGGGGCTAGCAGGTAAAAATTACACACTGGCAGGGCTGCAGGTTAATTAACAGAAACTATAGGGATTAAATCGCAAGAATCTAGAGCTGTCCTTGACTGCGGGTTAATAATAAAAACAACAACAGGGGCTAAAGGACAAAATTCTAGAACTGATCTGGACTGCGGGTTCTATTTTTCAGTAACTTGAGGGTTAAAGTGCAAAACGACCTAAATGGTTTTTCTGGCTATTTATTTTTAGAAGGAAAAATTCCCGTGGACTGAGTCCACTAACCCATGGATCAGGAGCGAGGGACCGGCCTGTCGTGGACTCGGGTGGCGCAAGTGGCGGTGCTACTGCTCCGGCCTCGCCGGAGTTGGCTATGCGAGTGCTCCGGTGCAAAGACTCCTACCACGTGAGGCCCAAGAGGCAGCAGGGAGCATGGCGGTCTCACCTACGGTGTCACGCAAGATCAAAAACAGGTTGGGGCTGCCGGCGGCGTCGGACGCCGAGCTCGTCGTGGACGAGGCTGCCTCCGTCACGCAGCGAGGAGGGCGGGCTCGGGAAGCTTTTGGTGCTCCTGCGTGTAGGAGATGAACCGCACTTTGTATTGAACATAAGAGATGTATTTATACATGTACAAGGGGCATCGGATGCAACCGATAAGGCCTAGAATCTAGTAAGCGTGCGCGTGAGAATCGGACGTGGAGAGTGCGCCGTAAGGCTCGGACTTCCCGTGGTGATCGCACGTAGAACGGTTCCGAGCGGAGACGATTAGCGATTTGCTTCAACACCCCCTCGGCTTGTGCGTTCGCCTCGCTGATGTATAAACTGGTCTTGAACTTATCGAAGAGTACCGTAGGCAAGCCCTTGGTCATTATATCTGCATATTGGAGATCCGTGGGCACATGGAGAACACGTAGCTGTCCAATTGCCACTTGCTCACGAACAAAGTGTATGTCTAGTTCAACATGCTTCGTGCGGCGATGATGAACCGGGTTTGTCTGTGAGGTAGACCGCTGATATGTTGTCGCGATAGATGACTCGTTGCTTTCTTGGCTTCAACGTGTAGTTCATGCAGGAGATTACGCAACCGAGCAACACTCTGCAGATAGCGTTTGCCACGCCCTATACTCGGCTTCGGCGCTTGATCGTGACACCACCGTTTGGCGCTTGGAGGACCAGGATACGAGCGTATTTCCGAGGAAGACGCAGTACTCCGAGGTCGAGCGCCGGGTATCGGGGCACCCGGCCCGATCCGCGTCCGAATAGGCCACCATGTCCACTCCCGAGGCAGCTTGAATGTGAACACCATGGTTGATAGTTCCACGAACATACCTAAGTATTCTCTTGACAAGGTTCCAATGTACATCATGGGGGCGTGCATGTAGAGGCACACTTGGTTGACGGCGTATGCGATGTCCGGACGTGTGAGTGTCGGATCATCGAAGTGCTCCGGCAATACTTCGGTAGAACGCGGCATCACTTGTTGGTTGGCCGTCCGTTGCTCGAGACTTTGGGCTTTGTGTCCACCGGCGTCGACGCCGGTTTACAATTCGCCATGCCGGCTCTCTCGAGGATATCTTGTGCATATGATGCCCGATGTAGGTGGAAGCCGGCGGGCGAGCGTGTCACTTGAATGCCCGGGAAGAAGTGAAGTGGCCCGAGATCTTTCATGGCGAAGGCAGACTTGAGGTTGTCAATGATGCGATGAAGCAAAGAGGCACTTGAGGCGATCAAGACAATGTCGTCCACATACAACAGGAGATAGGCCATGTCCGAACCAACCTTGTATACGAACAGCGACGAGTCGGATCGAGTGGATGTAAATCCGATCCCATGAAGATGGCCACCGAAACGCTAAAACCAGGCTCGCGGCGCTTGCTTGAGGCCATACAACGACTTGGACAACGAGCACACATGATTCGGCATAGCTTGGTCGACGAAGCCCGCCGGCTGTTGGCGATAGACGCGTTCCGCCAAGTCGCCATGGAGGAACGCGTTTTTGACATCCGGTTGATGGACAGGCCACCGACGCGATGCCGCCAAATGAAGGACTGTACGGATGGTCGTTGGCTTGACAACGAGCGAGAACGTTTGGTCGAAGTCGATGCCGGGCGTTGCTTGAATCCACGCACAACCCGGCGCGCCTTGCGACGCTCTAGGGAGCCGTCGGGTAAGAGCTTGTTCTTGAACAACCATTTCCCGCTGATCACATTGACTCCTGGTGGTCTTGGGACGAGTGTCCAGGTGTGATTTGCTTGCAAAGCGTCGAACTCGGATCGCATGGCCTCACGCCAAGAAGGATCACGTAGAGCAGCACGAACCGTTGTTGGGGCGGGTGACGGCGGCGTAGTGGCGGCACGGGCGTACTTCGGGTTGGGCTTGGAGTGCCCGATCCGAGAGCGCGTCATCATGTGGTGCTCGTTGAGGTGGTTCGTCGGCGCGGTGCGAGTGCCGGCTGCGTGGTAGCTGTCGGTGCCGGAGGTGGCGAAGCCGCGAGCGACACGGCACGCCGGGTGAAGCTGAAGCGGTGGGCACCGCGAACGAGTCCGCACCACCGGGGGCTGCAGCCGGTGTTGGTGCGCGGTGTACCAGCTTGTTGACGACGAGCGACGCGTGGCACGACGAGCACGAGCACCGAGAATGGTGTCGGCGATCATGTCGGCGCCGACGCAGCTTGCTGTGGTTGAGCCTCGGTGGTCCTGAAAGGAAATGAAGTTTCGTCGAAGTAGACATGGCGTGATGTGAGCACCCGTCCGGTGGCCGGATTGAAGCATCGATAACCCTTGGTGTCAGCTGGATAGCCTAGGAATATGCATTTTGCGGATCGCGGCGCAAGCTTATGTGCAGCTGTGGCTGTAGTATTTGGGTAACGAGAGACACCCGAACGTGCGAAGGTGATCGTAGTCCGGTGGAATGCCTAGCAGTAGCTGGTAGGGTGTGGTGTTGTGTCTAACACGACATGGTCGACGATTGAGTAAGTATGTTGCCGTGGCAAGCGCATCGAGCCGGAAGCGAGCTGGAGCACCGGCATGGAGCGAGTAGCGTGCGCATGCTCTCATTGAGTGTGCGAAGGACACGTTCGGCACGACCATTTTGCTGCGACGTATACGGGCAGGTCAAGCGCAAGACCATGCCATGGGCGGCAAGGAAGGAGCGGAGGGCTTCGTTATCGAATTCTTTTCCATTGTCCGTCCGTAAGCACGGGATCGGTCGTTGGAACCGAGTGTGCACAAACGCGTGGAACGAGATGATAGTAGAGAAGACATCGGATTTGTGGCGTAAAGGAAAGCTCCAAGTAAAATGAGTGAAGTCATCCATAATAACAAGATAAAACTTAAACCCTGAATTACTAATCACCGGAGAGGTCCATACATCACAATGAAGAAGTTGGAAAGGAAAGGTTGCAACATTATTGGAATTTTGGAAGGGAAGCCGTACGTGCTTGCCAAGACGGCGAGCATGACACGTATGGCTCTCCTTTGCACAACGGAAATCAAAGGAGTCTAGAACTTGATGTAGTTGGTTGTGGCCTGGATGCCCCAACCGAGCATGCCACAGGTCACCACTGTGGTGGGCGTAGAAGTTGCGGTGGCCGGAGGTGTGCGGTTGGGTTGTATGCGGTGGGTACAGCTCGCCGGTGGAATCACAACGGAGCAGAACCGTCTTCGTGCGCAGATCCTTGACGGAGAAACCAGCAGGGTCAAATTCAACCGAAACAGAGTTATCACGGGTGAATGAGCGCACGGAAATTAGATTTTTCACTAAGCCGAGCGAAATTAGGACATTATTGAGAGATAAAGGTGTATTATATGAAGGAATGTTGGTGTGGCCAATTTGACGAACAGGTAAAGGGGCACCATTGCCAACAATAATGTGAGAAGAAGAAGGAGCAGGGTGGAGAGAGGAGAGGATACCCGGATCATCGGCCATGTGGGAGCTTGCACCCGTATCCATGTACCGATCGCCGCCGCCTTGATACAGGGCCGGAGGCGTCATGGCGTTGAGAGCGGAGTAGAGGCCTGGTGGTGCCGCCGCCGTGTTGCTTGAAGTAGTTGTTCATCGCCGGCGCAGGTCCAGGTGCAGCCGCAAGCATGGCTTGATGCTTGAGCCGGCGGGCACGGACCAAGTAGGCTAGAGGTCGTCGGGCGCCACCGCATCATTGGCCACGCCCGCACGACGCCCGTCCATGGGTTATGCTTGAGTTCCCCATGCCGAAGGATGCGGAGCAGAGTTGTTGGGGGCGTTTGTGGTGATGCGCCCTTTGCCGTCGGATTGCTTGCGCTTCTTGCGGCGGTCGTTACCGCTTTCGGGGAGGAGCTGGTGGCAGCAGGCGGCGTTGGCGGAGTAGAGCCGTTACGCTCGGCGGCGACGCAGCGAGCGCCGTGGGAGAAGTGGTGGCCATCGGCGCTTGTGCGGCCTCCATCTTGGCCGCGTGAATCGGCGTTGTTCATCTTGGAGAAGATAGTTGCGGACGTAGTGGAGGTCGGGCGGTGGCTCGAAAGCGATGATGGAGGAGATGGCCTGATTGAACTTTGAGTTCGGAGCCTCGAAGAGCGTTGATGACCTGTGCCGGCTCGGTGATGGGGTGACCGACGTCGTGGAGTAGGTCGCCGAGCTGCTTGAGGCGGCCAAAATAGTCGATGATGGAAAGATCACCTTGGAACAAGCTGTGGTATTCTTGGAGGGCGTAGATGGCTCTCCGATCGGCGTTGCCGAGGAAGAGGCCTCCGATGGCGGACCGGAGGGCGTGCGCCGATGGATTGCGCCGGTACACCATCTTCATGATCTGCGGGGACACCGAGTTGTAGAGCCGGGACACGATGCCCTGGTCGATTTGTAGCCACTCCGCATTATGCCACATGGCACGAGCATCGACGGTGCCGTCGATGTGGTCGATGATGGCAAACTTGCGGAAAGTCGCGTCGAAGAAGGCACTCCACATACCGTAGTTGTTCTCGCGTAATCCGAGTGTCACGGGCACATGATTGCGGATGTTGACATGCTTGGATCGTTGCGGCGGCGATGGGATTGGATTGGGAATCAGCAAAGGGGTTCGAGAGTGGTTGGAGACGGAGCCGGAGGCGAAGGAGTTTGGGCTCGTGGCCATGGCGGGAAGGCGAAGGCAGCGGAAGAATAGATCGTAGGAAGCCCGATACCATATAGGAGATGAACCGCACTTTGTATTGAACATAAGAGATGTATTTATACATGTACAAGGGGCATCGGATGCAACCGATAAGGCCTAGAATCTAGTAAGCGTGCGCGTGAGAATCGGACGTGGAGAGTGCGCCGTAAGGCTCGGACTTCCCGTGGTGATCGCGCGTGAGACGCGTTCCGAGCGGAGACGGTTAGCGATTTGCTTCAACACTGCGCATACAACTGCAGAGGTTAAGGGCGTAGAGGCGTCAACGGCAGGGAACCGTCCGTCGGCGGCGCGACTTACAAGTGGCGGAGAAAAATGGGGACGACGACGATTTGCAGGTCGAGAGGTTGAGTGGCTTTCAGCGAGTAAAAGGGGAGGGAATGGTCGTTCTCCACGCTCGCTTTTATAGGTATACGGGGTGGGAGGCGAGCAGATATGAGCTCATCGTTGTTCGGTGGCCACCATGGTCATTACTTCGCATTAGCACGCACTAGTGCTGGGGATTGAAGTCAAAACGGCTTGGAGTGGAGGAGAGGAAGTGGGAAGTCACGAGGTGCTGTTGGTTGGATGAAACAATGCCAAACGTAGGGAGGAGAAGCGTCGGCGGCGGTGGCTGCTTAGTGGCGGCGGCGTTCGATCCGATCCTGAGGAAGACGAAGATCGATGGGCGAGTTGGGCCATAGCTGCTTTGCTTGGGTTGGCTGCGTCATTGCCCGGCCGACGGGTGGGCTCGGATGCGGCTGGGCTGTGATGCACATGAATGGGAAGGGACGTGCGTAGCAGGCTGGATCAGCTTCTTGAGGCCGTGAGGGAATGACGATGGGCTGCAGTGGTTCTCGAAATTATTTCTTTTTATTTTCCAAATAAATTCTAGCGAGCTTTTGTAAAATAATTAACTTTGAGTTTCAAACTTGATATTCTTTCAGGAGTTTTGAAATGCATAATTCCTTTATTTGAACAATCAAAGTTAAATAATTAAAAGATCAAATAATTTCTTTTATAAGTATTTACAACTAATTATTAAATACAATTATATTTTTATAAACATTTAAAGCAAAAGATTTAAATTATAAAGTGAATACATTACATTGAAAATTAATAGATAAAAATTCAAATTCATGCTATTTTCAAGATAAATTAAATTTCACTTTTGAACTAAATCGTGACAAACAAAAATTCACTTAAACAATTTTGATAATTATTTAGGAAAAGCGTAGAACGCAACATAGGAAAATTTTGGGCTGTTACAACGTGCCACCAAAACCACGAGTTAGAGTCCCTTCCTTCAAACAACCATAACTTTCGCATACGGACTCGAAATCGGAAAATTTGTTTTTTGAAATTGGGTGGAAAAATATTTTGGATCCGCTCGTCCCACTTCACCGGGTAGGAAAAATCTCAAAAAAATCCAAAAAAAGTTAAGCCCACTAATCGAGAGGAAATAGTTTGGAACCCGTCGTCGTTAAAACTTACAAAAAACACGTAGGTCACATTCCTTCTCTGTTTGAGTTGAAACTTTGTGTGGCTCTTATTTTGTTGCCTCCGAGTGGAAGAAAAGTATAAAAAAATAATATCAAAAACGAAAAATTTGTGATTTCTACTAGTGTTAAAAGACAAAATATGGTTTTGGCCCTTTTTGTGTCTAGTTGTTGTTTCGCCTTGTTTCCTTGCTAGTTTCGTTCTGCCTTGCTTTCTTTGTGCTCGTCATCCTTGCTTTGCCTGCACTATTGTTCTAGGACACGTGCGGACCAGACAACTAAGGACAAGTAGTGTCGAGTCTTAAACTCGACACTAGAACTACCCGATCCCTCACGAGCGTGGAATTCGATGATGCAACACACGGAACACACAAGAACACGAGATTTTAGATAGGTTCGGGCATCTCAATAGAGAGTAATACCCTACGTCCTATGTGTTATGTATTGCTCTTAGCGGATTGCTAATTGCGAGTTGTCCGAGAGAGTTTTCGGGGTCCCTGCTCCGCCTTATATATCCGGACGAGCTAGGGTTACATGCGAGTCCTAGTCGATTACATGGATTACATATTCAAAAACCCTATCTCCGGGGTTTCCTTATTAATTCAGAGTCCTAACAGATTACAATTTATGCTTTACTTGTCAATCAAGTCATATTACGTCGGTCTTTATGTTCGCCTTCTTTCCATACCGATATATGGAACCTTCCATTATTCTATATCGGTCGGACACCACTACGTGGGCCCTCTCAACCAGTCTTATCTTCATTAGTATGCCACCGTACCTCTGATCAATCATTCCTTCAATGATTGTATACCGATAAGGCAAATTTACGACAACGGCCACCGAGTAATTTTTTATTTGACATTGAATAAGACCGACCAGTCTTACGCATGTTGGTCCGATTCTAGGGTGAAATTAAAAATGTAACAACTCTCAAGAATACACTTGCATTTCATGTCATTAGCATCATGTCATCATGAGCATTGTAATTATTTATTTGATTTTGTATTAAGAATGGTGCACATAAAATAGCAAGTAGCTAAAGGATAAAAGAAGTGCTTAAAAAGAAACAAAATAAGAAGAAAAGTTATAATTTATAATCTTCCAACACTTAAACATATAGAATAAAGATTTATGGAAATTCTCTCGGAATTATTTTGCCTTGCAAAAATAATTGCAAGAAATAAACAAAGCTTCTTTGGTTAATTTAGCTTTGATTTTTTTATTTCGAAAACAGTTTTGAATTTTAACCTGGACCAAAAAGGAAAAATGTTTAAAACACTTTCAAATGTCTCCCTGAATTTTTGCGGAATTTTTGGAGCCCGGAAACCTGTTTTTTAATTAGTCGAAAACCCAGGGGGTTTTATGTAAAATGACCCGAGCCCCTTTGTCATTCTCCTTTCTCTCTCTCGCTCGAACCGCCTCGCCGCACCGCCTGCCGCCGGAGCCACGCAGCAGCTCCCGGCCGCGCGCCCTCTTGCTCTCACGCCACGCAGCTGGCTGTTGCCCTGCTTCACCCTTTCCCCGGCATGGATAAAACCAGGGCGACTCTATCCCGTTCTTCCTCTCTCATTTCTTCTCCCCACCATTGCCGCCTCTCCGGAGCTACGCTGCCCGGCCGCCTCCGTCGCTCCCCGTCCAAGCCGAGCCACCACGAGCTCCGCAAGAGTTCCCTGGAGCTCCACTAACCCCTCAATCAACACGAGCTACACCACCCGATCAAGGCGAAGCCATCTCTTTCCGAACAAGCTCGTCGTCGTTCCTCCGCCGCGAACGGAAATTCGAGGCTGTCCGGTGAGCCTCTCGACTAGTTTCTTGTCCCGGACGGTGCGCAACTAGATGCTCTCTAGTCTCGATAACTCATCCGTGCTATTGTTCTACGAAAGGCGAACAATCACCGTTCTTCTCCGCGTCCGGTCGCCGCCGTCTCCGCCTTCCACGGTGAGCTACCATTTCCGCACTTGCTCATGTTCCTAGACCTTCACGATGCCCTTGCTCATGCTCCGTAGTGCGTGCCGGCGAGTTTTTCCTAAATTTTGTGCTCTGTATTGAGCTCGTGCCATCGCCGGAGTCGCCGCCGTGGCTGGCTCTCGCCGCCGGTGCCTCTCCGGTGGAGCTCATGTGTGCACGTTGTCACTAGTAGGTTCACCATGCGGCGTAGAGTGCTCGCGGTGGTCACGCGGCGAGCTTTGCTCCACTCCCGGCCGTCTCCGACGACCGCGCCGCCGCCGGCCCCACCGCCGCGGTGGTGCCACACCGCGAGCCACACGCGGGTGGGATCGCGTGTGGCCACGGCGGATCGCGTGCGGCTAACCCCGTGGCCTCGCGTGTGGCACGAAGTGTTTTTAAATTTTCAAAATTCGTAGAAAATTCAATAAAATTCAGAAAAATGTCAAACCAACTTTGTTTAACTCGAGAAAAATGAGATCTATCCATTTGTGAAATAAAATAGTTATTTTGAATAAAAATTTATTTATAATTTGTATTTAATCACTTTCTTTGATTAGAGAAAAGCTATTATTTAATGTAAATAAAATGTTTAATTATGAAAATTAATTGTATTTAATAAAGGAGATACTGCAGACGAAATTAATAATGAAATTTATTTTTTCCAAAATTAAACTTAAACAATGTTATTTTATGTAATCATAATCTATTCATCTTTAGTCACTTAAAGTAATTAGTTAATTACTGCCTAATAAATCAGAATAAGTCATTAATTATTAAACTTAAGTAATTAGTGACCTTAATTAAGTAATTAAGGAAACAAAATTAATTAATAATAATCTGGATTAAACATTTATTAATCAGCCTAATTAAATGTTAATTAATGTTTAATGAACATACTTCTCTTTAACTTGTTAATTAACCAAGGTAATTAAACATTAATCATTATTTATTATTGCAAGACTTAATTCATGAACCATTGCATCCTCTCATCATATGCATTCATGCATACATGATCGTGATTCGCGATGAATTGTCTGGTCGACTAGGTTCGAAGTGATCGAGGTTCCACCCGAGGCGAGTCGAGAGCGGGGATCTCGAAGTCGACCCAGCCGCCGAGGAAACTAACTTCGAACAAACTCAAGGCAAGCCCCGGTGCATCCTACCTATGTTTTTAAATATTTTACTTTATCACATAGTACGGTTATGCTTGTGCATTAGGTGTTAGGGTTTGGTTGACACCCTAGATGCATTATGGTAGGTTTCCATCCGTTTATTTCTATCTCTGGTACGAGTAGCTCAATAGAGGCTAAGCTTAATTCATAGTGGCAACGGTAGCTGGTTAGGGCACTTAAAGCATGGAGGCTTTAAGAGTTTATGTGTTGGCACTAAAGATGATGAGAGTGTTAATGAAGTTGAGGCCGGACGGGCCCCGTAGGAGAAAGGGCAAGACGGAGATGAGGTCTTGCAAGGTGGTAGCCCCGTCCGTGTCGGTCAAGGACCGTACCGTTGTCGGCTTAGTTGAACAAGTTTGAACGTACCGCACTACATGCTGGTATCATGGGCCCGACAAGCTGATGTACCCTATCGCCCCGAGAGATGTAGCGTAGCCGGCTCTCTTTCTTGGTTGTCGGTGAGAGGATAGTCTCACGGGAGGGAGATGGGTCGACCATGAGGGAAGTCGTGGCGTCGCCATACTTCCGGAGGAGTTGGAAATGGCTAGTCTGCTGTCGAGTGCTAGCGGGAAAGGTTGTCGTATACGATCGGTGTGATGCGTATACGTCGTGTAGTCGGGTTTTGCCAGCTGGTATAAAACGATTCGAATCGCTGTCCCTCGCGAGTAATGAGTACCGCTTGTTTAGCTCGTCACATCGTAGTAAATACTGAAAGATGAAGATGAGGGATGAAAGGATAAATGATCTATATTATCTGGTCTTGCAAACTTGTTTGCAGTAGTGATAGGTTGCAAACCCCAAGGCTAATGAACTTAATACTGAGCTAAAATACGAAAGTAAGGACCCACCCTTTAATGCTGTTTTTCGCAAAGGAGTAAACCCCACGACCAGAAAGCCTTTGCATACTAGGCGTCGGCCTTAGCGTGCCATGTTGACGGGTTAGTCTTGCTGAGTATTAGAATACTCAAGGTTTGTTCGTTACCTTACGGGGAATGAGTCGTGTTATCACGACTTGTACGGCAGTTTTCTAGAAGAGGAGCAATGTCCGGAGGAGGTTCCCTTCGAGTGGAAACGTATCCCCACACCTTGATGAGAGAGGACCGTGATGTACGAAGGGCTCGGTGCATCACGTCGTTTCGTAAAGTCTTCGAGTTGTATAATAGACGAGCTTCCGCTGAATACTCGTAGGATGTTAAACTTTAATAATGTTATATTCCGCTGCACGAATGTTTGTATTTTGAAAACCTGGTTGTATTATACCATGATGTATATATTCTGGCTTGTATGAGATGATGTTTCTATTGTAACTCGCTTCGTCGAGTGTTCCTCTGTTCCGATTCCCGGGTATCCCGGAGGGGATGTCACAGTTGGTATCGGAGCGGTTCGGAGGCAACAGACACATCATTACAAGTCTAGTTTCAAAATTTAACACGTTTATGCGATAGACGACGAGAGAGTACGGAGCCTATAAGGATATAGAATAGTTAGATTTTTACTAACCGGTCGACGGTTGGGTTTATGGGAAGTGCTAACTATTAGTCGTAGTTTTCTTTACTACGAGTACGTGTAGCTAGCTCGTAGTACTTTACTACGAGTATCATGTTAAATTCTTCACTAAATAAATATTGGGTATATACTTAGCTAGCTCGTAGTACTTTATAGGTTGTTCCGTTCGTTTTTCTTCTGTGGGAAGAAGTGTTTAACTTGTTAAACATGTTCCCTGCAGATGCCGGTCACTCGTGGTAGGAAGCGCGCCCGGGAGGAGGAGGAGGCACGAGCTGCACGTGTCGCCGAGCTGGAGCAGCAGCTTCACGGCTTAGAGCCGAGGACACATAGTCGGGAGCGACGGTTGGGTTCTTGGAAGCACCGCTGTCGAGTGGACTGTCGGGAGATCCGAGAGGTCACACGCTAGGATCGCCGAGCTGGAGGAGCAGATAGTGGAGGTGACCTGCGCGCATGACGAGTACCGTGAGGCGGTTATCGCCTTTGACGCGCAGCTGACTACGAGGACCGAGGAGCGAGACGCCGCCCACGCCGCGAGAGGACCACCGGGAGCTACGGGCGGACATGGTGACGGCGCAGCGGAACCACTTGGTGGAGGTCCTAGTCGCGAGGGAGGTCGAGCTGGGTCAGCTACAGCTGCGAGTACAACGGGCTGGCCGAGGCACACCACGCACTGCTCCACGACCACGATGACCTGTTCGAGGAGTTCGAGCGGTTGCAGCAGCAGATGCAGCAGCAGCAGCAGCAGCGAGGAGCAGCAGCAGGGTCCACCCGACGAGGAGGTCTCCGGGATGGACTACGAGCCACCACCCGCGTCGCCGGCTTGGGACGTCGAGTCGGACGGCGGCGATCACGCGCCGTCGGCTTAGTGCCGTTGTGTTTTCACTAATGTAGGAGGGTAGCCACATTTTGCCGACGTAGGTCGGATGTATATAGGGTACTAGCGGAGGTTGGGCGGTTGGGAGTGTACGCGAAGTGGGTTTGAGTTGTATCAATAATAACGAGTGGGAAGAAAGTAGTGCTACCATATATATCTATATATATATGCGAGTTGCTAGAATAAACAAATGTGTTGAAATATTGGAAGTAGTTTCTACTTGTATCCGATGCCCTTACTTCTTCACGAGAGATGGACGAGCACACGTACGGGTGTGAGCGAAGTAAGAGGATCAAGGGAAGATGTTCGTGTAGTCGAGCTGGAGCGACAGCTGCAGGAAAAGGAGGAATTGTTAGCAATTAGGGAGGCACGAGTTGCTAAACGAGGGAGCAGCAGATTCAATTTAAGGATCAGCAGCTAGCAAATGCTCATGCATTGATCACTCGGTTAGAGCAAGATCTATTGCAAGCACACAACACCATAATGAATGAAGCAATAGGACAACAACCTCCAGGAGGTGAGCCGGTAGCGCAGGAGATTCCTATGGAGGCTGAGTCCGAAGAAGAAGAGGAGGATCTCGAAGAGATAATGGACGTGGATTCGGTCATAGACTTCACGGAGATTCCCCGACTAGAGGATGCGAGAATCCGAGACAGGCGAGTTCCATAAGCCGAGAGGTGACATCCGGGCGTCACGAAGAATAGTGGAGTGCTAGCTAGTAGTGAGTGAGAAAACTAGTATGTAAATCGGGAGCTAGTTAAATAAGGGCGTGATGTAACCACGCCCGAGTGTATCATAGGAACCGTTGTAACATGAGTGTAGAAATATGTGTTATTGGATTTGGTGGTTGCTTTAATAAAGATGGCTTGTTGCATAAAGATTCCTTGAGAGCCCTCATATACGTATTCCCGTCCTTCCATTAGTAAGTTGGAATGAAGATGTCTAACGTAAACTTTCTTGGACAGAATGGTTGGAACAAGAAGACGCGATGAGCCCGAGAGTTCTCAACGCGGGCGGGAACACCACCACCACCCCCGACACCGGCTCAAGCTATTGCAGCGATCTCTGGATTCTCGCGCGGAGCAGCGGGAATTATTGGAGCAATTGGTCCGCAATATCTGCTCCGCCGGAACGTCATCAAGGCCGTAATGCACCGGAAGAAAGGGTGACCTTTTCGGATTTCTTATCGGTTCGCCCTCCGACTTTCTCGGATGCGGGGGAACCCTTGGAAGCTGATCATTGGCTTCGCACCATCGAGTCAAAGCTGGAATTGTTTCCGTGCACGGATCATCGAGAAGACCCTCTTCGTTTCCCAGCAGATTGCAAGGGTTTGCTGGAGCTTGGTGGGCCAACTACAAAGCCATGTTTCCTCCAGGACACCAAGTTACATGGGCAGAGTTCACTAAAGCCTTCCGAGAGCATCATATTCCCGAAGGCTTGATGAATCGAAGCGGAAGGAATTCTTATCCCCGAAGCAAGGCGACATGAATGTGCATACCTACTCCAAGGTATTTAATCGTCCGGCTCGGTATGCTCCCGAACATGTGGACACGAGATGCCAAGAAGAAGAATCTATTCAAGGAAGGGATGAGTACCAAGCTACGGTCTCGCTTGGTATTGAACAAGACCGACGGCTTCACCGACTTTGTGAGTGACGCTATTGCACTCGGAAGACTCTATCCGTCTTCATCGGACGGAGAAGAACAAAAAGAGGCCGGCTATTGGACAAGGAAGTGGGGGACCCTCAAAATACGAGGCTGGTCTACACTCGCACCGTCGAGTCGGCGTTATCGGCATACCCCCTCTCGTCCCAATTTCTACCGGCGAGAATCAATCACCCCGAGCAACCACGGCAACAACGGCCGAATCGGTATCGACCGCCCTATCAGCAACGAGAACTTCCGGAATCCCCGACCGATGGGTCAAGCATCGCAGCGAGAATGGACCGCCATGCTTCAATTGTGGCCGTTCGGGACATTATTACCGTAGTTGCCCATATCCTCGGAAGGCACCATATGCACCTGGACCTCAAGGGCAGCCGCGAGAACCGGCAGCGGGCACCAGCCAAGAATAACCAAGTGAAGGCTGGTCGTGCCAACTTTACTACGGCCGAGGAGCTACCCGAAGGAGGACAAATCTTAGCGGGTATGTTTTCTATCGCTGAACATCCTGCTATGGTCTTATTTGATTCGGGAGCTACGCATAATTTTATCGACAAGTCATATATTGCTAAGCATTGCATCACACCATCTAAGTTGACATGGACACATATTATCTCAACACCTGGGGTAAAATTCTTACCAATGAAGCAGCTGCCAATATGCCCTTAAGGTTGGGTAGCAAGGTTTATCCTACTTCATTAATCATCATTGGATGGGCAAGGGTTAGATGCAATTATTGACATGCAATGGATGAACTTCCATAAGGCGATATTGGATATAGCATCTCGCGCCGTATATCTGAACTCTCCTGTTCATGGTCGAGATTGCTTGCTCTTAACTTTTCCTCAAGCTATGCTGCCAATGGTCAATAAGGTTGTGGGTAAGAGCACTGAAGGATATACCTATAGTCCGTGAGTATCCGGATGTCTTTCCGGACGACTTGCGGGACTACCGCCGGACCGAGCGGTAGAGTTTAAGATAGAGTTACAGCACTGGAACCGCACCAATATCAAGAAGGCCGTATCGGATGCCACCAAATGAGCTGGCAGAATTGAAGGTACAACTAAAGGAATTGCTGGACAAAGGATACATACGTCCAAGTTCATCACCATGGGGATGCCCAGCCTTGTTTGTAAAGAAGAAAGATGAGACATTAAGGCTATGTGTGGATTATAGGCTTTTGAATGCCGTTACTATCAAGAACAAGTACCCTCTTCCAAGGATTGATATCTTATTTGATCAACCGATGGGAGCTAAAGTCTTCTCCAAGATAGATCTTCGCTCGGGATATCATCAGATTAAGATGAGAACCGAAGATATACCGAAGACTCGCATTTTCCACAAGGTATGGACTTTATGAGTATCCGGTGATGTCTTTTGGATTGACTAATGCCTCGAGCACACTTCATGCACCTCATGAATTCCGTATTCATGCCGGAGCTGGACAAGTTTGTCGTAGTGTTCATTGACGACATCCTGGTCTACTCTAAGTCGGAAGAGGAACATGCTAATCACTTACGAGTGGTGTTACAACGACTAAGGGATCATCGACTTTATGCTAAGTTCAGCAAGTGTGAGTTTTGGGTGAAGGAAGTGCCGTTCCTAGGTCATGTGATATCAGTCGAAGGAGTGGCGATTGATCCCGGCAAAGTTAAGGAAGTAATGGATTGGCAGCCGCTGAAGTCGGTTTCGCAAATTCGAAGCTTCTTAGGATTGGCTGGTTATTACGGAAGGTTTATTCCTAACTTCTCGAAGATTGCCAAGCCGATGACCAAATTATTGGAAAAGGATAAGAAGTATGTATGGAGTCAAGAGTGTGAAGAAGCTTTCCGAACCTTAAGGAAATTGCTGACCACGGCTCCGATGACTTGCTCGACCGGATCCGACAAAACCTTTTGATGTGTACTTGTGATGCATCGGGAACGGGACTTGGGTGTGTTCTAATGCAAGAAGGACGAGTGATTGCCTATGCATCTCGACAATTAAGGCGTCATGAAGAACACTATCCTACCCATGATCCGGAGCTAGCAGCGAGTGGTACTTGCATTGAAAAGCTGGAGACATTACCTTTTGGGCAACTTAGTACACCTATATACGGACCATAAGTGTCTCAAGTACATCTTCACTCAAGCTGATTCGAACATGCGCCAACGAAGATGGCTGGAGTTAATCAAAGATTATGAGCTAGAGATTCACTATCACCCCGGCAAAGCAAACGTGGTAGCCGATGCTTTAAGTCGCAAGGTTCATTGCGAGTAATCTTATGGCTCGATTCGTGACTCAAGCACCCTCACCCAAGAATGATGAGCCAAATCTTCGGGTTATTCCTTATGGAGCATTAACAAATTTGGCTCTTATCCCTACCTTGCGTGAGGAAGTGATAGCAGCTCAGCGAGAAGAGTGTTGGTATGGGACATATAAGAAGACGACTCAAGGAAGGCGAAGTCAAGTGTTTCCGAGAAGATAGCGAGGGAGTTATTTGGTTCCGGAATCGATTGGTTGTACCCAAGGATCAATCTCTTCGCAAGAAGATTATGGATGAAGCTCATATGTCCAAGTATTCTATTCATCCCGGAACCAACAAGATGTATCAAGATCTAAAGCAAAGATTTTGGTGGACACGCATGAAGCGAGAAATAGCCAAGTATGTCAATGAATGTGATGTCCGTCGACGGGTCAAAGCCGAGCACTTGAAGCAAGCGGGACCCTTACAACCTTTAAGTATCCCTGAATGGAAGTGGGAAGACATCGATATGGATTTCATCGTTGGATTACCACTAAGTCCGCGAAAGTATGACTCAATCCGGGTCATTGTGGACGGAGTTGACGAAGTCCGCTCATTTCATACCGGTACATACTCGGTACACCGCCGAGAAATATGCAGAACTTTACATTGCTCGAATTCTCTGTTTGCATGGAGTGCCGAAGACCATTATATCGGACAGAGGAACACAATTTGTCTTCGGATTACGGGAACAATTGCAAGAATCTTTGGGGACCAAGTTGATACGAAGCTCGAGCATATCATCCTCAAACGGATGGACGGACAGAAAGGATCAATCAATATCTTGAGGATATGCTTCGAGCATGTGTCTTGACCTATGGTAAAGACCGGGAGAAGTGTTTACCTTTGGCGAGTTCTCCTACAATAACAGCTATCAAGAGAGTGCGGGAATGTCGCCGTTCCAAGCTCTATATGGACGTAGTTGTCGTACGCCCTTGAATTGGTCCGAAAGCGGAGAAAGAGTGATCTTCGGACCAGACCTAGTAAAGGATGCGAGAGGAACAAGTCCGTCTAATCCAACGAGAATCTCAAGAGGGCTAAATCTCGACGGATCGGTTATACCGACAAGAGGCGTCGAGAGTTGGTATTCCGAGGTTGGAGATCAAGTCTATCTTCGAGTATCCCCTACCAAAGGTGTTCACGGGTTTGGAATCAAGGGCAAGTTAGCACCCCGATACATCGGACCTTTTTCAATCCTGGAAAGATGTGGAGCCGTGGCATATCGATCGAAATTGCCATCTCACCGGCAGGTATCCATAACATATTTCATGTTTCTCAATTGAAGAAGTGTTTAAAACCATCCATGGATATACCGACAGTACGAGGTGGAACGATTCTGACTGGATTTGACATATGACGAACGACCGGTTAAAGTTCTCGACACCAAGGATAGAGTAACTCGTTACCGGACCATTAAGTTCTACAAGGTCCAATGGAGTAATCACTCGAAGTCGAAGCTACTTGGGAACAAGAAGAGTTTCTTCGATCAAACTACCCCGAGTTCTTTAGTACCATCGCTTAGTCGTCTCGACCGCGAATCTCGGGACGAGATTCCTGTGAGGGGGAGGGCTGTAACAACTCTCAAGAATACACTTGCATTTCATGTCATTAGCATCATGTCATCATGAGCATTGTAATTATTTATTTGATTTTGTATTAAGAATGGTGCACATAAAATAGCAAGTAGCTAAAGGATAAAAGAAGTGCTTAAAAAGAAACAAAATAAGAAGAAAAGTTATAATTTATAATCTTCCAACACTTAAACATATAGAATAAAGATTTATGGAAATTCTCTGGAATTATTTTGCCTTGCAAAAATAATTGCAAGAAATAAACAAAGCTTCTTTGGTTAATTTAGCTTTGATTTTTTATTTCGAAAACAGTTTTGAATTTTAACCTGGACCAAAAAGGAAAAATGTTTAAAACAGTTTCAAATGTCTCCCTGAATTTTTGCGGAATTTTCGGAGCCCCGAAAACCTGTTTTTTAATTAGTCGAAAACCCGGGGGTTTTTATGTAAAATGACCCGGGCCCCTTTGTCATTCTCCTTTCTCTCTCTTGCTCGAACCGCTCGCCGCCGGAGCCACGCAGCAGCTCCCGGCCGCGCGCCCTCTTCCTCTCACGCCACGCAGCTGGCTGTTGCCCTGCTTCACCCTTTCCCCGGCATGGATAAAACCAGGGCGACTCTATCCCGTTCTTCCTCTCTCATTTCTTCTCCCTACCATTGCCGCCTCTCCGGAGCTACGCCGCCCGGCCGCCTCCGTCGCTCCCCGTCCAAGCCGGAGCCACCACGAGCTCCGCAAGAGTTCCCTGGAGCTCCACTAACCCCTCAATCAACACGAGCTACACCACTCGATCAAGGCGAAGCCATCTCTTTCCGAACAAGCTCGTCGTCGTTCCTCCGCCGCGAACGGAAATTCGAGCCTGTCCGGTGAGCCTCTCGACTAGTTTCTTGTCCCGGACGGTGCGCAACTAGATGCTCTCTAGTCTCGGTAACTCATCCGTGCTATTGTTCTACGAAAGGCGAACAATCACCGTTCTTCTCCGCGTCCGGTCGCCGCCGTCTCCGCCTTCCACGGTGAGCTACCATTTCCGCACTTGCTCATGTTCCTAGACCTTCACGACGCCCTTGCTCATGCTCCGTAGTGCGTGCCGGCGAGTTTTCCCTAAATTTTGTGCTCGTATTGAGCTCGTGCCATCGCCGGAGTCGCCGCCGTGGCTGGCTCTCGCCGCCGGTGCCTCTCCCGGTGGAGTTCATGTGTGCACGTTGTCACTAGTAGGTTCACCATGCGGCGTAGAGTGCTCCGGTGGTCACGCGGCGAGCTTTGCTCCACTCCCGACCGTCTCCGGCGACCGCGCCGCCGCTGGCCCCGCCGCCGCGGTGGTGCCACACCGCGAGCCACACGCGGGTGGGATCGCGTGTGGCCACGGCGGATCGCGTGCGGCTAACCCCTGTGGCCTCGCGTGTGGCACGAAGTGTTTTTAAATTTTCAAAATTCGTAGAAAATTCAATAAAATTCAGAAAAATGTCAAACCAACTTTGTTTAACTCGGAAAAATGAGATCTATCCATTTGTGAAATAAAATAGTTATTTTGAATAAAAATTTATTTATAATTTGTATTTAATCACTTTCTTTGATTAGAGAAAAGCTATTATTTTATGTAAATAAAATGTTTAATTATGAAAATTAATTGTATTTAATAAAGGAGATATCTGTAGACGAAATTAATAATGAAATTTATTTTTTTCAAAATTAAACTTAAACAATGTTATTTTATGTAATCATAATCTATTCATCTTTTGTCACTTAAAGTAATTAGTTAATTACTGCCTAATAAATCAGAATAAGTCATTAATTATTAAACTTAAGTAATTAGTGACCTTAATTAAGTAATTAAGGAAACAAAATTAATTAATAATAATCTGGATTAAACATTTATTAATCAGCCTAATTAAATGTTAATTAATGTTTAATGAACATACTTCTCTTTAACTTGTTAATTAACCAAGGTAATTAAACATTAATCATTATTTATTATTGCAAGACTTAATTCATGAACCATTGCATCCTCTCATCATATGCATTCATGCATACATGATCGTGATTCGCGATGAATTGTCTGGTCGACTAGGTTCGAAGTGATCGAGGTTCCACCCGAGGCGAGTCGGAGCCGAGGATCTCGAAGTCGACCCAGTCGCCGAGGAAACTAACTTCGAACAAACTCAAGGCAAGCCCCGGTGCATCCTACCTATGTTTTTAAATATTTTACTTTATCACATAGTACGATTATGCTTGTGCATTAGGTGTTAGGGTTTGGTTGACACCCTAGATGCATTATGGTAGGTTTCCATCTGTTTATTTCTATACTTGGTACAGGTAGCTCAATAGAGGCTAAGCTTAATTCATAGTGGCAACGGTAGTTGGTTAGGGCACTTAAAGCATGGAGGCTTTAAGAGTTTATGTGTTGGCACTAAAGATGATGAGAGTGTTAATGAAGTTGAGACCGGACGGGCCCCGTAGGAGAAAGGGCAAGACGGAGATGAGGTCTTGCAAGGTGGTAGCCCCGTCCGTGTCGGTCAAGGACCGTACCGTTGTCGGCTTAGTTGAACAAGTTTGAACGTACCGCACTACATGCTTGGTATCATGGGCCCGACAAGCTGATGTACCCTATCGCCCCGAGAGATGTAGCGTAGCCGGCTCTCTTTTCTTGGTCGTCGGTGAGAGGATAGTCTCACGAGAGGGAGATGGGTCGACCATGAGGGAAGTCGTGGCGTCGCCATACTTCCGGGGAGTTGGAAATGGCTAGTCTGCTGTCGAGGTGCTAGCGGGAAAGGTTGTCGTATACGATCGGTGTGATGCGTATACGTCGTGTAGTCGGGTTTTGCCAGCTGGTATAAAACGATTCGAATCGCTGTCCCTCGCAGTAATGAGTACCGCTTGTTTAGCTCGTCACATCGTAGTAAATACTTGAAAGATGAAGATGAGGGATGAAAGGATAAATGATCTATATTATCCGGTCTTGCAAACTTGTTTGCGGTAGTGATAGGTTGCAAACCCCAAGGCTAATGAACTTAATACCGAGCTAAAATACTGAAAGTAAGGACCCACCCTTTAATGCTGTTTTTCGCAAAGGAGTAAACGCCACAGCCGGAAAGCCTTTGCATACTAGGCATCGGCCTTAGCGTGCCATGTTGACGGGTTAGTCTTGCCGAGTATTAGAATACTCAAGGTTTGTTCGTTACCTTACGGGGAATGAGTCGTGTTATCACGACTTGTACGGCAGTTTTCCGGAAGAGGAGCAATGTCCGGAGGAGGTTCCCTTCGGTGGAAACGTATCCCCACACCTTGATGAGAGAGGACCGTGATGTACGAAGGGCTCGAGTGCATCACGTCGTTTCGTAAAGTCTTCGAGTTGTATAATAGACGAGCTTCCGCTGAATACTCGTAGGATGTTAAACTTCAATAATGTTATATTCCGCTGCACGAATGTTTGTATTTTGAAAACCTGGTTGTATTATACCATGATGTATATATTACGGCTTGTATGAGATGATGTTTCTGTTGTAACTCGCTTCGTCGAGTGTTCCTCTGTTCCGATTCCCGAGTATCCCGGAGGGGGATGTCGCAAAAAAGAACTCCAATCCTTTGTAATACTTCTTTTCTATTCGAGATGACTTCAAAAAGCCAAAAAAAATTAGTATTTTACCCTCCATACCACCTAATTAGGTATGAAAAAATTCCTGTATACTTCCTGCGATTTGCGAGAGACCGCTCTTAAAATAAGGTGCACCAATTTGGTATCGCCCCGACTCTTGTATCATTTGAACTCCTTTCAAATAATGCAAGAGTCTACGACTTGATTCTTCATTATTTTCTTCATCCTCTATATCTGCTTCTTTGAATCTCCTTGATTTTCCACTTCCCGCGCTCTCGATTGACGGCTCCTGAACGTGGTGCACCGATCAGGTGCACCTAATTACGTATAGCCCCGAGTCTTGTATCATTTGGATATCGCAAATACTGCAAGAGTCCTTTTCGAGGAATTATGCTACATTCTGCAAAATTATAACTAATATCAGCTGAATTCGATCAACCGCATATTTTAGACCGGTCACCCCGATCTTAATTTCAAAATTTCCTGGATTTCACATCTTTTGATATAACAGATCTGCTCAAAGCAATCTTACCTTCATTCCGCCTTGGTCATATTGAACTAAGAGCAAAAAATTCTTGTTGATTAGACCAGTTTTTCCCATTTTCTCACATCGACTCGAGTCTCCAAGGCCTATAATCGGACGGATGATTAACACCCGAGCCTAAGGCATCCATTTTTATGAAATTTATTTAGGCAAGACATAATCGTCTTCGATCTAACTTTTCCATACCTCCAAATGATTCAATTTGGTGCTTATAGTAACCCAGCGTACGAAAATTTCGTATTTCAAACCGCCTTATTTTCGGAAAAGAGCCCCGTGGTTATATTAATCACGTTGAAAGATTCGTTATGACCGTTAGGTCATAATTACATAATCGAGCCTTAATGAATAAATCACCCACGTAAAATTTATTAGGCCGTAAAAAATGGCCCAATAACTTTCCGATTCCCGAGCCCAACTTGAGTATCTATAAAAGATACGAAGGGTCGACCTAGGTCAAACCCGTTCCCAAATCACCATAACGTGCCCGTAACGTCTCTTTGTTCTTCGGACATTGCGATCTTAGTTCTTGCATCCATCCTTTCCAAAAAAACCATTTCCCGTTTTCCTTTTCGATCTTCAAGATGGGCAAGAAGAAGACTTCGCCAACTCCCCTTTAGTGCTCAAGAAGCGAGAGATAGCAACATCACGGAAGCAACCCTCGAGGAGGTGGTTCGTGACGGAATTCTTCTGCCTAAACCTATACTCAACTGGGCCGCCCCTATGCCTGGTCAAGTCCCATGGGGAATTGATGATTCCCAGACAAGCTGGTATTGAAATCTTTCTTTCTCTACGGTCTTGATCTTCCTTGCTGCTCCTTCTTCCGCGGCTTGCTTTTCTTTTAT
The DNA here is from genome assembly GCA_031894775.1 of Chloris gayana. Lineage (NCBI taxonomy): Eukaryota > Viridiplantae > Streptophyta > Magnoliopsida > Poales > Poaceae > Chloris > Chloris gayana. The sequence goes on from JAUNZO010000447.1 coordinate 367,429, forward strand.
GGGTGGGAATTAGTGAATCTGAATCCCAACTCCATCCTCCAAATAGCTTTGTTTATTCTTCTCGAGGCCTTCCCGGGCATTCGCCCTCATTTCAATCTCTTTCGGTATATATTCCAAATCCGTGCACTCCAATCTACCAACAACCGCTATGCCGTTGGTGGAGTTGGGTTTCAAAGTTGGAGTGCCAAAGAGTACTTCTCCCTTTCCCCCAATAAGAGCATAGCTAATTGGAAATAAGAGAGGTTTTTCTGCGATAACCCTCAACCTTCTCTTCCTCCTTTTAGAGCCGGCGTAGCTAGAGAACTTCCTCCGGAAACTCAAAAACATTAGCGAAGACACTGAAACAGGATGAAGAGGTGATTGCCTTGCTGGCCATGATCAAATATCTCGAAGGAAGTGAAGTGCGTCACAGCTGAAACCATCCTCCGGAGTTTCATAGTCCGGGGAGTTTAACCAATCAAAAGGCAAGCCACACCTGGATGGTTGTTCAATGAGAACAATATCGGTCCAAGTGACGGAACAATGTTTCCCGGTCCGGACCGTTTAAACAATCGTTTGAAGAAGATGCTACAATCTAGATTTGACGATTCAGGATGTCAAAGAGTAAGCTTGGCATTCGGTTCTTCCAATCCTCGCGATCCCGTATGTATCTTCTTTCTCACTTAATACCGGTATTCTAAATTCCTATATCTTTATGTTGCTATTCTCCTAATCATGTACAATTATTCAATGCGGACTTTGGACAGATTCAAAAGCCACCCCCTCTTGTAGCAAACGATCCATGGGGCGAAGATTATGAAGCGAATGCTCCCCCAATCCCACGCATACCAGTCTACCAATTCCCGATCTTGCTCAAAGGGCTCTAGACCGATCTGTTCCTCTTCGGATGGGGCCATCTCGGAAGATTTCAAGATCCGGGAAGGCAATCCAAGCCCCCGAGTACGAGAAAACGCACATCATCCTTAAGTGCTGATAGTTCTGTCTCAATTTCTACCTCCATGCCCGGAGACACTCGCACGGAAGCACGAAAACTTGAAGAACGATGTAGAGAACAAGAGGCACTTGAAAGAGACCGCCAAGCTGCCTAGGCTGTGTTTCAAGGGACATCCGCCGGGTCCATTAACCGATTCCTTTGCCAACGTCCCTCGAAGGTCCCGGTATGCTACTCGGACCGGTACCTCGGGTGATACTGCATGAGAAACAATTTATGCACCCCTAGCACCGCCGATGGCAAAAAGGAGTGCGGAAGGTTCAAGTGTAGGCTCTCAAGGTCCCTCAACGAAAGAAAATCAAGACTTTCTCCGGCTTTAAGAAAGCAACCTTGTAAATATTCCTAACTCGGTTCATCCCGATCTTCTATGATCCATAATCATCACCGTGTTATCCCAGTCTTTTAACCTTGTCTTTTCTGCAGAATCCCTCCAAACCTCCAAGCCAACATTACGGGCTCGTTGAGGAACATGCCTAATATCCCCTGCACCAATCCAGCGAGCTATCGGCAGCAAGATAGCGGCCCCAATTTCAACAGCATCGATTGCCGAACAAATCTCCGAGGCCAAGGGTGCGGCAACCACGGAGGAACCCCCTGCCGCCTTAACGGAAGAACAAACAAGCTGAAGAAGTTTTTGCATCTCAAGTTCTCACGGAGCGGATTACTACTTAAGCTAATGTTATCGACACAATAACCGGTGATTTTCCTCCTCAAGCCACATTATTCCAAACCGCTCCGGAACTCCAGTTGGGGCCGGTCCGGATTGAAGAAATACCTCGCCGAGAAAGAACTACTCGCAAGGCTTCAGCTGCACCAAAGCTCGCCAAAATGGTAATTGGTGACGTGGAAATTGATAGCTCCGGCGGAGCCGGAAAGTTCATAGCAACGACCAAATGGGACAGTCCAAGAAGAGGAGGCCTTGAAGAAGTTCTCCGAGTCCGGCAGGTATTTCTCATTGCTCACCGAGTCTTTTCCTTACTTTACAATCTTCATAGTTCAAATTTTTCCTATATATTCATCTTCTCTTCGAGGTTCTTCGAAGAATTCGGAAGCCAAGAGTGCCATCATAGCTCGACAAGAAGAGGAGCTGCACCGGACTCAGGAGCAATTGATCGAGCTCGGATCTCGGACCGCCGATCCGAAATCCAAGGAAGAGGATCTCCGGCGGAGGGAATCAAATCTCCTAAATACTCACCGCATCATGGAAGACCGCCGGTAGGAAATCATCCGTCTTAGACAAGAAATTCGAGTAAGCCTGGACCTAGATGACTAATCTCAATCATCTTGTTTGTTCTTCAAATATTTTAACCGGTCTTTTTGCTTCAGCTCTTGACGATCTTGTCGCAGCTCACAAAAAGGCGAAGCGGTCCTTATTGAGAAAGCCGATGCGCAAGATTTGGCCCTTCAAGAAGTCCGGCAAGTTGAAGAGAGGAAAGCTGCCCGTATTGGTGAGTTGTAAGGCGAGCTTACTGCCAAGGACAACATCCTGTCACAAACTCTCGGATCCAACAAGATCCTTGAGAACGAAAATGCTCGACTCAAAACCGAACTCGCGGAAGCGCTTAAAGTTGCGAAGACCACTCAAGCGAGAGGAGAATGCCACGAAGACCGCCCATGAATCCGCTCGACTAGCGCTCAAAGGAAAAGAAGATGAAATCCAGAGTTCATTGAAGAGCGAAGCCAAGCTGAGGGCCTCCAACATCAACGCCAAAGGCAGATTCGAGCCTTGGACATCATGCATAGGCGTAAGTTTCTTTCTCTCTATCTCGTCCGAGAAGCGGTCTTTTAATACCGGTCGGAATTTACGACATTCTTTTCAAATTTTCTTCTTCGGAACTTGCAGCGGGTTGCAAACGGGTCCTTGAGTATCCGGATAGTGGTCAGCCCCTTCAACAAGAAAACATGGACTTGGAAAGTGCCATTTGGGATGCTCCTCGAAGAATCAAGGAACATTCCAAGGCAATTGCTCGTTGCAAGGGGAGGATATACTTGTTGCAATAATCCAATCTTGGACTCTGTCGAAGACTCGTGATTTCAACTTCATCGAGTGGGCGCCCATCCGGAGACTACCGAAGACCGGTTCAACGAACCGAGGAATTCACTCCTTGGAACCACGATAGAACTCATCGAAGATATCCCTCTTGATCCACCGGGCGTTCGCTGGATGAAGGCTGCGGCCCTTCCTGCCATGGACCAAGCCGCGCAAGATGCTGCCATGACCTTCGAGCGAGAATCTAGAAGAGGAATACGATGATCCGGATTTTGATCTTCTGTCTTCGACTTCGTCTTCAGCTTCGATTCGGAAGGAACGATCGATGACGAGTCGGTCGAAGATCCCAAGACCGGTGATACCAGTGACTCAAGCGGTCATGCTCAATAGATGTTCCTTTGTAATTACTCTTATCTATGCAAAAAATACTATATCGGAATATTTTGTAATATAATATATGTCGTTTCAATTGCGACCAATCTTTAGTTTTTTATACATAGCAAAGCCTTTACGCGCAGGACTGCATTGATCCGGACCGGTTGGTATACAGATTTCACCATCTTAAGTCCACTAATCGAATTCTATAACCAAGCAACGATGGTTATTTCAACTGAAACCAACTATGACTAAATATTGGCTCTAATAAGCACGTGAGCATAACTCATAGTGGCGGTTTACTTTAACAAAATCATGCCGTATAGAAAAAATGACCAGCCTTACGATTGCTCTCAAGATAGTAGCCCCCTGGCTCAAGATGTTTAAAGAAAATTAACACTTCGAGCCATAACATAAAATGACCTGTATTCCATAGAAAATGCCCAAATTTCCCCTCCTAAATAGACCGGTCAAGTCATGTCGTATACTTACCTTACGAGTTATACAAATGATAAAGGAATGGATAATTAGAGATATGGTGACAAATCAATGAAGATAAGATCGCGAGAGAGGACCCACGAGTGGTCCCCGACGAGTATGGAATAACAGAAGATTCCATATACCGGTATGGAAATAAGGCGGGCGTAAAGACCGACGTATGATGACTTGAGGAACAAGTAAAGGAGCAATTTGTAGTATGTTAGGACTCGAATTAATAAGGAAAGCTTAAAGATAGAGCTTCGAAATTTGTAATCCATGTAATCGACTAGGACTCGCATGTAACCCTAGCTCCCCTGGATATATAAGGCAGAGCACGGACTCCCGAAAACTCTTTGACAAGTCGCAATTAGCAATCTGCTAAAGGTAATACATAACACACAGGACGTAGGGTAGTACTCTCCATCGAGAGGCCGGAACCTGTCTAAAATCGCGTGTTCTTGTGTGTTTCGTGTGTTGCAACATCGGATTCCACGCTCGTAAGGGACCGGGTAGTACTAGTGCAGAGATGGTGTTGACGCCTCCGTCTTGTCATCGTGCCGGGGGTGTCGAGCGACGCGTGAAGATGAGACAAGAGGAGCTGCGCCGATCTCACCCAATCCTCGTGGATTGGTGAGTTCCCGAGCGGAGTTATGGCGATCCCTGTTCACTCGTGAGGCTTCGTGAAGAAGCCATTTGCCTCCGAGTCGGGCGAGGCGGGGATCGCCGAGCCCGCCCGAGTCCTGAGTCGGGCGGGGCGGAAGTGGTGCACCTGCCCGACCCGGAGTCGGGCGAGGCGGAGGCCGCGGGCCCGGCTTTCGTAGCCTTCGTAGGCCTAGGCGGATGCTGTTGGTCAGCCACGGGACAGATTACGAGGCTATTGTCCCGTCAATCGCCCGGCCTCCGTCCCGGTCCACGAGGCCATCATGGGCTTGGTAATGATCACGCCGCTCTGCAGCTGAGCTAGCGCTAGCGTGCGGCGCTGCGGAACGGGACGGTTAGGTACTCGCGCCGGTCACATCACGTCATGTTGGTGAAACGAGTTCCCGGGCGCTGTAATTGCGCCTACCGGCCTGCCGCAACTCCTCCCCTATCCGGTGGGTGAGGTCGCTTCTCCGCGAAGCAAAGGCAAACGCGGCGAGGATTGCGGTCCCACCCGACGCCGAGTCGGGCGAGGCGGAGATCGTGGGCCCGCCCGAGCCCAGGGTCGGACGAGGCGGAAGTCGTGGACTTCGCCCGACTCGGGGTCGGGCGAGGCGGAAGTTGTGGAGCCTCGCCCGAGCTCGGGGTCGGGCGAGGCGGAAGTTGTGGACCTTGCCCGACTCGGGGTCGGGCGAGGCGGAAGTTGTGGGCCTCGCCCGACTCGGGGTCGGGCGAGGCGGAAGTTGTGGACCTTGCCCGACTCGGGGTCGGGCGAGGCGGAAGTTGTGGGCCTCGCCCGACTCGGGGTCGGGCGAGGCGGAAGTTGTGGACCTTGCCCGACTCGGGGTCGGGCGAGGCGGAGGTTTCGGGCCCCACTTCGTATCCTTTACGCGTACAAGACGGAGCTGTTAGCCGGATTAAGTACCCTGATTAGGGCTCCCTAATCTAGGTACCCGACATCTAGTAAAGACTCTAGTTTCATGTGAAAAACTCGAACTATTAAATCTGATCTGTCACCTGGTTGTTGACCTTCTATTAACATTATTTCAATTTCAGGCCATTTAGGATTGCATGTGAAAGTAATGAAAAGATCTGGTGGTCCATACACTCGACATATAGCTATACCATCATGATAATTTTGGATCATATATCTTCGACATCCAACATGACTTGCTGGCAGTAATATTCTTTTTCCAATTTTGTCGCCTTCTTGTATTCCCCTTTCTACAGACATCTGCTATTCCTTGGAGATATTCCACCCGTAATTTATCTTGATTTTTAGCTATAAATTCTAGTCTATCTTGATCCTCTAAAGCTCGACTATCAACTATTATTTGTTTTGATAATCGACCGTAGCATAAGTATGATTTGGTTGGCCTTCACGATAATGTACATGGTATTTCACAAATTCATGCATAGTGACTCTATTTCGTTTTCTTTTTTTGTTTTTATCCGTATCTTGATAATATATACCAAGTTGATATCCTCTTTCACCATAGGGAAACAATAATGGATATTGCAATGCCATTAGCGCAGGATATAACATTGATATTTTTTGTAAACCATGATCCTTATTGTAAACTATTATATCGCGTTTGAAAGTTTCCATGGTTAAATCTCCAACAATTAATATTGCTAAATCATCGGTGCTTGGCATTTCATACTGCACGGGATCTCCTTTGGTAGCACCAATGATTCGGATGCTTAGATCTACACCATTATATTCTTTCATTATATCTCTAGCGAAGCGAAATTTTTTAACCAAAGGATTATGGGTATTTAGCATTTCTATTAGCCCTTTCACTATATCAGGGTCGATGTCTTCATTGTCATTTTCTTCTTGTTGTAAAGCACGAATTCTATTAGAAATTTCATTTTCAGTTTCATATATGTATAATTCAGCAAATTTAGGATTGTTGTTGTCTTTCGGTAATAGGCAACCAATACGGTGATGTACTTGTCCATTGATACGGAACACATATGGTCCTTGAGTTTGGTTTATAGATTTATCAATATTGGCACCCATAGAAGTGAATGCAAATAGACTGTTGTATTGCCGAATTTTTCTTAAGAAATGTTTTGAACGACTATCACCATTCCATTGTATTAATCTGGATAAAAATTTTGGTGGTTCCTTGAATGGGGGAATTTTAATTTTTCCTTCTTTACAGCAATTTGTATATTTAAGTTCTCTATTTTTGTCACGCTTAAGACTTTCTTGAGGCCAGAATAGAGCACCACAGTGTTTACATTTACAATTTGCTTTTCCAAAATATGATCGCCCAGGATATGACTCTTTCAGATATTGTATGTAATCAGGAGAAAAAAATCATATTGAGTGGTATTGATAAATAGGCAAATTTCTTTTGAATATTTAGATTTCGCTTTTTGGATATATTTTCTATTGATTCTTCATTGTTTGTTAAGATATCTGGTATTTTGCGTTTACAATTTTTTGGTCTCCCCATTCTGAGGGGGTAGTATTTTTTTAAAAAAATATTAGCATCTAGTTGAATTATAAAATAAGTAAAAAAAATATTTTCAGGTTATAATTAAACTAAATGAGTAGGTGCAGAAACATACCTCTGTTTCCTGATATTGGTATTTGTCCTTCAAATGTTTAGATGGCTTGGTAAACAGGGTTTGTATCCGCCTAAGCAATTAATTAGCACATGAGTTAGGGTGTGTTCGTTTCCTCCACTCTAAAATTTAGCACTGTCACATCAAAGAGAATCTTATTATTTATGAATATTTCGATCAACTTAATGACAAAACCCTATTGACAGATTGGTGCTAATTTTCGAGATGAATCTAATGAGCTTAATTAATCTATATTTTGCTAAAATGATGCTACAGTAACCGTCTTCTAATCACGATTTAATTAACCTCATTAGATTCGTCTCGTAAATTAGTCTAAGGGCCTGTAATTGGTTTTATAATTAAACTTTATTTAATACTTCTTAAATAATAAGATTCTTTTTGACGTGACAGTTCTAAAATTTAGGCCAGGAAACGAACACACCCTTAGAGAGAGATCTGAGGCTGCCTATCAAATCTTGGGTACTCTGTTTTGCTCATTCAATCTGAGGCAAAGGTGTATTTCAGTGAACACATAGCTATCCACCTTAGAGCTGAGCCACATGGGTCTCGCTGGAATCTGGAGCAGGGCTGTAGGCGTGCTTCATGGTTGTGGCAGCTGGAACCGCTTGATGGGTAGGGCAGGTGGACTCACTTGATGGTGTGGAGTGTCGGCGGAGGGCGCAGGAGCTGAGCACAGACTCCTAGACTGAGATTGCCGGGCCAGCGGAAATCGACCGCCGGCCACCTGAGTTGCGTGTGGAGGAACACGGAGGTCAGGAGTATTGGGAGAAACGCTGCGCTTCACCAATTGAGCAGGCGGATGCAGCACCATCATCTAGCGACACAGCTATGGCTCACGGGAATCTTTGGTTGTTGGGGTTCCAAACAAATTACAAGTACAATAACCGGGAAAATAGTGATTACCTTATTGCCGGAGTTTGCAGAGTTCCTTGCCGGATTGATTTACTTCTTACTACGGTTGGCTGTGGGAGCAGAATTGTGGTGGCGAGAAGTAACGCAAGCGGGCAGGCGAACGAAGATTCTGGAGCTATGACGAACTACCGTGGAATTCTCGAGAGTTCTGTACAATTTTTTACTACCATCCATTGATTTGTAGATCATCGGTAGGTGCCTCTTCAATGGAGCCAGCCAATCAGCGTTCAGAGAACCCCACGGCGTTTAGTATATGTAAGATTTCAGGGGCTAGCAGGTAAAAATTACACACTGGCAGGGCTGCAGGTTAATTAACAGAAACTATAGGGATTAAATCGCAAGAATCTAGAGCTGTCCTTGACTGCGGGTTAATAATAAAAACAACAACAGGGGCTAAAGGACAAAATTCTAGAACTGATCTGGACTGCGGGTTCTATTTTTCAGTAACTTGAGGGTTAAAGTGCAAAACGACCTAAATGGTTTTTCTGGCTATTTATTTTTAGAAGGAAAAATTCCCGTGGACTGAGTCCACTAACCCATGGATCGGGAGCGAGGGACCGGCCTGTCGTGGACTCGGGTGGCGCAAGTGGCGGTGCTACTGCTCCGGCCTCGCCGGAGTTGGCTATGCGGTGCTGCTGGTGCAAAGACTCCTACCACGTGAGGCCCAAGAGGCAGCGGGGAGCATGGCGGTCTCACCTACGGTGTCACGCAAGATCAAAAACAGGTTGGGGCTGCCGGCGGCGTCGGACGCCGAGCTCGTCGTGGACGAGGCTGCCTCTGTCACGCAGCGAGGAGGGCGGGCTCGGGAAGCTTTTGGTGCTCCTGCGTGTAGGAGATGAACCGCACTTTGTATTGAACATAATGTTGACGGTCCTTACGATCCATTTTTTACCGTCAACTTTATGCACCTTTCGGAACCTAGCTATCACCAAAAGTAGACATAGGGTTTATTCCTAACAAATTCCACTAGTCTTGGTGAAATTATGAGTGCAGGTGCATTTCATATCAAAAGAAGGGAAAACACATCAAGAAGCCCACAACTTATCACTCCGAGAATTCAGCATCGGCAGCCCGACAAGATATGGATCAAAAGTCATACAAAACTCAACCAACTTGGGCCCATGCATGAGGATCATTGAACAAGACATCAAGGAGGACCCCTCGACCAAAGCCCAAGGCCATAGGGGCCAATGGGGGTTCGGCCGAACCGCTACGGTGGGTTCGGCCGAGCTGCTACTGATGCCCAACGGGGCCCGGTTTTGGCCTGTCGGCAGCTACCGCCTTCCCGATGTCGGTTCCACCTGCATTCAATGCATTAAGGCGGTGGAGACCCCCAAACCGACCTTCCAAGGCTATAAATAAAGGGCTACACCCCCTCTCTCAACACACCACCAACATCAAGTTACAAGACAAAACTCTCATCTTTAGGCCAAGGGCCTCTTGTATCTTAGTAGAATAGGAGAGAGGGCAAGGAAGAGGAAGGAGTGTTCCTCCCTTTTGTAAAGTGGAGTAATATTTCCTTTTCTTTTACCTTGGCGTGTAAACACTCTTTTTGGTGATTTATACGTGGTGATCTACTTATCTATCGTGACATATCTTTGTTAGACGTAATTCTTGTTATACTTGTTTACGGGATCATCGCTTCGCAAGAAGTGCTCTAGCTTTCGAACTCGGTTCTAGGCCGAGGCTAGAGTAGCGGTCAATAGCATAGACGTGGTGTCTAGGCTGGAGATCGCCTTTGTTTGCTTGTGTGCCCCACGGTTTGTAGAGGTAGGTGGCAGGAAGTGACAGCCCTGTCATCCAAAGGAACCCTCCACGTTCGGGTACATAGTAGAGCTTTCGTAGACCGGAGTGGCTTGGCGAGACCAAGCCTAAGACGGTGCCCGAAGTAAACAAGTCTAGCTTGCGTTCGTCTACCTTTAAAGGATAAATAGATAAGAGTCACCCTCTCGACCCTATTTTGCTACGTTGTCTTGGTTGTCCTTGGGTAAACTAACCTTGTTGCAGAAATACTCCGTTCCCTGCGGATATAAATACGATACCTTGGAATACTCCCGGGTGAAGTGCTACAACGGTATTCCGTGCGCTTGCGGATTTATTCGTGACGTAAGAAATACCAACAAGCATTTACGGCGCCGTTGCCGGGGAACGGTTGTTATCTTTGTAACGAATCAGGTTTGCCCTCGTAATCTATCTTACTTACCGTTCTGTTTTTATTTTTTTCCTTACATTCAAAATTTCACAAAAACATATCATGGAGTCACACCCAACCATCCAATCTTTCTCCACTCCACGGGGTGAACTCTTAGAGCCACCATCATCATCACAACCTATTTCTTCACCTGGCTATGAGTTCTTCCCCGATTACATTTCGATGATTAGAGGTTTATCCTTTTCGGGTTTGAAACATGAAAATCCTTATGAACACTTGCGAGAGTTTGAACATTTGTGTTCATGCCGATTGATCCATGGCATGACACAAGAAACATTGAAGTGGAAGTTGTTTCCCTTCTCTCTCAATGAGAAGGCGAAGCAATGGTACACTTACACCGCTAAGAGAGTGAACGGTGATTGGAAAGAATTGCGAGACAAATTTTGTCTAGCATTCTTCCCCGTATCTCGTATCACTTCTCTACGAGCGGAAATAATAGGCTTTCGACAAGAAGAAAAGGAAACCTTAAGTGCGTCATGGATTCGGTTCTGTTCTCTAACGGACTCCGGACCAGAATTATTGCTCCCCGAACCCGTTTTATTACAACACTTTTATTCGGGATTGAGCAACGATACCGCACTTTATATTGACACGGCCGCGGGTGGGTCTTTTTCTCATAAGACCATAGCGGAAGCACACGAACTTTTGGATCGAATTGTGGAAAACACACCTTTTTCCGCTGACTTACTCGTTGAGCCGAAGTCAAAAGATGAAGAACTCGTTGTGCAAGAAACACAACAATTGGTGCCTACAAAGGTAGACCCAACACTCGAGTCCTCATCTAACACAAGAGCAATGATAGAGGAAGATGAACCTCTTGAGTTCCCTTTTGAGTTTGAGGAAGAAATTTTTGAAAATTTTGGAAACACCTCGAATTACACATGGGTAAAGACGCCACCTCCTTCTCCTCCCGATCCTCCTAAAAACCCTTTTCATAAGGAGGATATGACGGAGAATCATGGGAAAACCGTTTTCACCACCACCACCACTCAAAATCCTTTGGAGAATCCTCATCACAATCATGAACCACTTGAGCAAGTGAAGTTCATATCCCGAACCCGATCGCTCGAGCCTTCATTATATGAGGATGCAAAGTTTTCCACCCATGAAGAGGATGAGTTTGACGAAACCTTTCATGCCTATGAACCCAAACGGTCCTCTTCACCATTTGAGCCTTTTCCCTCCGGCCCTTCACGCACCGTTCTTGATGATGATCAAGAACTTTTTGAAAACAAACCTTGGGCCATGGAATTTCATGAGGCATCGACTCTAGAATCTAAAGAGGAATCTTTGAATGAGCATAGGAGCTTCTTCTTTGAACAACCATATGACACATGCTCACATCATGAATCTCTAGGGTCAATGCCTGTTAGTGCCAACACCACTTCTGCTGCCCACAACCACCTTGGTCCCTTGTTTTGCTATATGTTCTTTAGGATGGTTGTAGATGCTTTTGTTTATCATAAATATTGCAAATATCGTGCTTGTATATTGTTGGCACTAACCTTGCAGGTCCTTCTCCGGGACTTTATTGACAAATCATGATGATGGAGAAAAGTCTTGCTCATCGGACTTAAAATGATGATGCCCTTGCCGATAGGATAATCGGTAGTTATCTCATATTTGTTTCCTCCATATTTGATTTCTCCTCAACATGCATATTCGGATTTTTCTGATTTACATATGAAAAAAATAATAATAAAAAAAATGCAAATCATTTGTTTTTCACATGCATGTTTGTTTTCCCACTAGACACCGCATTCCTTGCATATTTGCTTTCTGCATGTTTGAATTGTTCCAAACCATTTTGGGATTCTTCAAACCTTTTTGCATTAAAAAAAAAAACTCTATTTTAGAAAATGAGTTTGAGGCAATCTTTTTATGGAAAATGCTTTGAGCAAAATTTTGGAGGAATTTTGGGCACAACTCCCTCCGGCTCTCTAACACATAGCCATCATGGGGTTGTTAACCAAAAAGAGTGCTTCGTGCCTTCACTTACATTCCACTCAAGCACTCTTTCTCCAAAATTCTTACTCTTGCACTTCCCGAGAATTTTAATTGTTTGCCCCAAGTTCAAGAAAAGAAAAGATTTTGTTTCTTTCTCCTTTTGGTTTTTCCATTTAAATAATTGGAGTTTTTCCAAAATAAATTCCCTCCTTGTTGGAATCATTCTCCAAACTCTTATTTTGTTCTTTTTTCTCCTTGAAAAAAAAAAATCTGAGAGAATAAGTTTGGTAAAATTTAACTTGAACCAACCTTTTGGAAAATGCTTTGAGCAAAAGTTTTAATGGAATTTTGGCACAGCCCCCTTGACTTTAAGCATATAGCCATTGTGGGGTTGTTGACCAAGTTGAACTTCATTTCTTTTTGGATGCAAGGGTGTTTGAATTCTTCAATTTCATCCCTTCCGCATTCAAGAACCCTTAAAACAAAATTCTTGCTCTCACATTTTCCCAATTTTTCATGATATTTTGTCTCAAGTTTAAGAAAAAGATTTTCTTTTTTCTTTGGTTTTCTTATTTTCATAGTTGGAGTCTTTCGAAAATAAACTTCTTTGATCTTCGATCGTCTCCAACTCTTCTTTTTTATGTCAAAAATTATTCTCAAAGAAAAACAATTTTGAGACAAACCCTTTTGGCTTTTTGTCTTGAAGTTAAGAAAAAGATTTCTCTTTCTCTTCTTTTTTATTTGTTCAATAAATTGAGTTGCGAAAAAAAAAGGACATCCTTGCAAAGGCAACCGACGGGAAATCCATTTGGTTTTCACTAACGTAACCCGTGCTCGAGTTCGCTTTTGTGTTATTGCTCTTATGTGCAGCCAGGAAAAAGGACAATAATCAGCTCATCAACACATTGAAGAAGGCGACAAGTTCAAACACAAGTCACCCCCGACGTGACACATACTCGTCCCCCTCCATTGAGCTCATGCCTAATGTGAGAAGGTTTGCGTGAAGAGCCTCACGAAGATCCCATGGAGGAGGACCTTGATGAAAACAACACGTCAAGACTCCTTTTCGACACCAACCTTGTTGTGGTGTGCGAAATGAAGGAACAAGCCTACAACTTCAATTTGATATCTCTGCACAACAAAGGTATGACCACATTCTTTGCTAATAATTGGAAGCCCAAGGGTGATATGGTTTTTATTCGTGTGGATGAGTATGGCTCCCACCTACTTACCACATGATTTTCCATGCATCCTTGTAGTAGTTAGGCAATGGTACTACCCTTTGGTTCTCCCATAGGGAGTATCACCCTTCATGCATACATCCTTGCTATCTACTAGGCTTTCATAAGCATTGCTTATCAAACTTTGAGCCTACAAACTCCCGATCTTCACAAGCATGCTCATTGGCAATGAATCATATTCCTTCTTGTGCTTGATGCATGGTTGGCTTGTCATGACTTGTGTTCCTTAGAGCAATCATAGACATATCTTTATGAGGAAAGAGCTTAGAATCCTCTTGCCATGGTTAACAATATCAAAATCCCTCCTATGCAATGCATGAATGGTTAAGAACTTTCCAAGCAATTAGGACTTCTTGAGTGCACCTCGTTGTTTTATCATATCACTCCTAGAGTTGGGGCTTACACTTGCTTCAAATTTCCATATCACTAAGCCCTAAAGTTGTTTTTATCAACGAGGATTATCTTGCCCATGGTCGCACTCAAACATAGTCCATATGACATGCTTGTGCTTTTTCTTCCTCGAGCTGTACAAATGAGGACCGGTCATCTAACCCGGGACCTTGTTTGTATGTGCTCCGAGAACTAACCATGCCTCTCCAAGTTGGATGGAAATTACTTGTAGGAGTAGTATTTTTGGCAGGATTCTCGGGAGCGAGAGAACAAGTGTGGGGGAGATCTCTCGAGTTTTCATCACGCACATGTTCGAGATCTCCCCACCAAAACATTGCACCAACATCACAGCCACACCTGCACAAAGGCCTTCCACAATCACATTGGGTTCAACCCCAAATCAAACGCCATGAGCAAAAGAACAAGTGTGGGGGAGGTTCCCTCCCCCACAAAGGTAACTTGTATCGCAACTTGCATCCTTTTTCTTCCACCTTGAAAATGTCAAAATAAAATAAAAATTATAAAATGAAAAATCGAATAACACTTGAAAAAGAAATAATAAGTAAGGTGCTTCATCTCTCTTTTGTTTCAAACACATAAGGCACCTAGAGTTTAATTTAATAAATCTAGGCTCCCCGGTCTTTAACCCCGGTAGAGTCCTCTTTGTCTTCGCTTTGTTTTTGTTTGTTTTGAATAAATAAAGCAGCTACAAGAACAAGTGTGGGGGAGATCTCTTGAGTTCTTCATCACGCACACATTTGAGATCTCCCCCACCAACACGATGCACAACATCGCACTGATCGACACAAAAGAAGGTGGAGCCATCGGGACAAGAAAGTAAGGTTTGGCCGAACCTTTGGTTCGATCAAATATCCTATGGTCCACTTGGCCTCCACTTCACCCAAGGCGATGGTTTGCGCATTCTACCCCACTACTCTATCTCTCCAATTCATGAGTTAAAACAACCTTTTAAGCCAATCACTAAAATTTAACTCAAGAATAAAATGAACGTTGTTTGGTCCCTCAACTTACATGCTTCTAGTTGGTTGGCTCTGCATACTCTTTATTCCTCGCATCATCTACTGCTGCTTGTGAACACCAATCTCATAGTAACCCGTGTTTATCTAAGTTGTTGGCGAATGTGATATGGTTGGATGAGATGAATCTTGCTCCTCCTGCATAGAGTGCTTGGGTATTTATCTTGAAAAAAAAAAAATTAAAATTTATAGCTTCATGCTCCTCAATGATCCTATATTCCCACCAAAGCCATATGTTGATCACATTGCAAAACCTACACACATATGCTGCTTGTCATTGCATTGAGCTTTATCAAAATTGTGTGACCCTAGTGAGAAGCTTGTTATACTCTCATGATCAAGATCACATACACTCCACCTCACATGCTAAACTTCTACACTGGAAGTTAAGCAATACGCCCATCCATCCACCAAAATAAATACTCCACATTATTACCCTTCTCTCTCAAGTTATCATCGGAGACATGGCTATGCAAAAGAAAGAATAATCCCTGCTCATACAAAAGTAGAGCATGTTGAAAAAAAAAAAAAAAGAAAAGAGGGATAATGTTAAAAAAAAAAATGCTAGCCATGTCCTCCTCAAAAATCTGAAAAAAAAAAAAAGAGAGAGAGAAGGAATACAAAAAGGAGTATGCTTTCCACCTCGCTACCATCATACACACACGCACATCTTGATCAGGATTGTATGACTTGCATTCTCCATGGATCCACTCTTTTGGTTCAGCAAAATATGTGATGTGAGTATGCCTCTCTTTCATTCCCTACCAAGCTCCACATAAAGCCTTTTGTAGAAGTAGGATGAAAAGAGGCAATTCCAATGTCCAGTGAGGAATCATACACATTGAGCGATTTGAGAGTGATCATTCGAGGAGTATGAGCTATGTTTTCACTTTTGAAAATTATTCAAAAAAAAAAAAAAAAAAAACCAAGTGACTCGGCGAGAGGTGGCTACGATGACTCGAATCACGACCGTTCCATTCCTCAACCGCCCAAGATTACATGGTAGACACATCAAAGTTCACGGGTGCGGGTATGGCTTGGAATAACTTGTATGCTAGCATCATACCATGAGAAGTATGCTCCCGCCTTATGCTCACAAGCTTTACTCGAGGACGAGCAAAGAGCTAAGTGTGGGGGATCTTGTTGACGGTCCTTACGATCCATTTTTTACCGTCAACTTTATGCACCTTTCGGAACCTAGCTATCACCAAAAGTAGACATAGGGTTTATTCCTAACAAATTCCACTAGTCTTGGTGAAATTATGAGTGCAGGTGCATTTCATATCAAAAGAAGGGAAAACACATCAAGAAGCCCACAACTTATCACTCCGAGAATTCAGCATCGGCAGCCCGACAAGATATGGATCAAAAGTCATACAAAACTCAACCAACTTGGGCCCATGCATGAGGATCATTGAACAAGACATCAAGGAGGACCCCTCGACCAAAGCCCAAGGCCATAGGGGCCAATGGGGGTTCGGCCGAACCGCTACGGTGGGTTCGGCCGAACTGCTACTGATGCCCAACGGGGCCCGGTTTTGGCCTGCCGGCAGCTACCGCCTTCCGATGTCGGTTCCACCTGCATTCAATGCATTAAGGCGGTGGAGACCCCCAAACCGACCTTCCAAGGCTATAAATAAAGGGCTACACCCCCTCTCTCAACACACCACCAACATCAAGATACAAGACAAAACTCTCATCCTTAGGCCAAGGGCCTCTTGTATCTTAGTAGAATAGGAGAGAGGGCAAGGAAGAGGAAGGAGTGTTCCTCCCTTTTGTAAAGTGGAGTAGTATTTCCTTTTCTTTTACCTTGGCGTGTAAACACTCTTTTTGGTGATTTATACGTGGTGATCTACTTATCTATCGTGACATATCTTTGTTAGACGTAATTCTTGTTATACTTGTTTACGGGATCATCGCTTCGCAAGAAGTGCTCTAGCTTTCGAACTCGGTTCTAGGCCGAGGCTAGAGTAGCGGTCAATAGCATAGACGTGGTGTCTAGAGCTGGAGATCGCCTTTGTTTGCTGTGTGCCCCACGGTTTGTAGAGGTAGGTGGCAGGAAGTGACAGCCCTGTCATCCAAAGGAACCCTCCACGTTCGGGTACATAGTAGAGCTTTCGTAGACCGGAGTGGCTTGGCGAGACCAAGCCTAAGACGGTGCCCGAAGTAAACAAGTCTAGCTTGCGTTCGTCTACCTTTAAAGGATAAATAGATAGGAGTCACCCTCTCGACCCTATTTTGCTACGTTGTCTTGGTTGTCCTTGGGTAAACTAACCTTGTTGCAGAAATACTCCGTTCCCTCGCGGATATAAATACGATACCTTGGAATACTCCCGGGTGAAGTGCTACAACGGTATTCCGTGCGCTTGCGGATTTATTCGTGACGTAAGAAATACCAACACATAAGAGATGTATTTATACATGTACAAGGGGCATCGGATGCAACCGATAAGGCCTAGAATCTAGTAAGCGTGCGCGTGAGAATCGGACGTGGAGAGTGCGCCGTAAGGCTCGGACTTCCGTGGTGATCGCACGTAGAACGGTTCCGAGCGGAGACGAGTTAGCGATTTGCTTCAACACCCCCTCGGTTTGTGCGTTCGCCTCGCTGATGTATAAACCGGTCTTGAACTTATCGAAGAGTACCGTAGGCAAGCCCTTGGTCATTATATCTGCATATTGGAGATCCGTGGGCACATGGAGAACACGTAGCTGTCCAATTGCCACTTGCTCACGAACAAAGTGTATGTCTAGTTCAACATGCTTCGTGCGGCGATGATGAACCGGGTTTGTCTGTGAGGTAGACCGCTGATATGTTGTCGCGATGAGATGATCGTTGCTTTCTTGGCTTCAACGTGTAGTTCATGCAGGAGATTACGCAACCAGCAACACTCTGCGAGTAGCGTTTGCCACGCCCCTATACTCGGCTTCGGCGCTTGATCGTGACACCACCGTTTGGCGCTTGGAGGACCAGGATACGAGCGTATTTCCGAGGAAGACGCAGTACCCGAGGTCGAGCGCCGGGTATCGGGGCACCCGGCCCGATCCGCGTCCGAATAGGCCACCATGTCCACTCCCGAGGCAGCTTGAATGTGAACACCATGGTTGATAGTTCCACGAACATACCTAAGTATTCTCTTGACAAGGTTCCAATGTACATCATGGGGGCGTGCATGTAGAGGCACACTTGGTTGACGGCGTATGCGATGTACGGACGTGTGAGTGTCGGATACTCGAAGTGCTCCGGCAATACTTCGGTAGAACGCGGCATCACTTGTTGGTTGGCCGTCCGTTGCTCGAGACTTTGGGCTTTGTGTCCACCGGCGTCGACGCCGGTTTACAGTCGCCATGCCGGCTCTCTCGAGGATATCTTGTGCATATGATGCACGATGTAGGTGGAAGCCGGCGGGCGAGCGTGTCACTTGAATGCCCAGGAAGAAGTGAAGTGGCCCGAGATCTTTCATGGCGAAGGCAGACTTGAGGTTGTCAATGATGCGATGAAGCAAAGAGGCACTTGAGGCGGTCAAGACAATGTCGTCCACATACAACAGGAGATAGGCCATGTCCGAACCAACCTTGTATACGAACAGCGACGAGTCGGATCGAGTGGATGTAAATCCGATCCCATGAAGATGGCCACCGAAACGCTAAAACCAGGCTCGCGGCGCTTGCTTGAGGCCATACAACGACTTGGACAACGAGCACACATGATTCGGCATAGCTTGGTCGACGAAGCCCGCCGGCTGTTGGCGATAGACGCGTTCCGCCAAGTCGCCATGGAGGAACGCGTTTTTGACATCCGGTTGATGGACAGGCCAGCGACGCGATGCCGCCAAATGAAGGACTGTACGGATGGTCGTTGGCTTGACAACAGGTGAGAACGTTTGGTCGAAGTCGATGCCAGGGCGTTGCTTGAATCCACGCACAACCCGGCGCGCCTTGCGACGCTCTAGGGAGCCGTCGGGTAAGAGCTTGTTCTTGAACAACCATTTCCCGCTGATCACATTGACTCCTGGTGGTCTTGGGACGAGTGTCCAGGTGTGATTTGCTTGCAAAGCGTCGAACTCGGACCGCATGGCCTCACGCCAAGAAGGATCACGTAGAGCAGCACGAAGCTGTTGTTGGGGCGGGTGACGGCGGCGTAGTGGCGGCACGGGCGTACTTCGGGTTGGGCTTGGAGTGCCCGATCCGAGAGCGCGTCATCATGTGGTGCTGTTGAGGTGGTTCGTCGGCGCGGTGCGAGTGCCGGCTGCGTGGTAGCTGTCGGTGCCGGAGGTGGCGAAGCCGCGAGCGACACCGGCACGCCGGGTGAAGCTGAAGCGGTGGGCACCGCGAACGAGTCTGCACCACCGGGGGCTGCAGCCGGTGTTGGTGCGCGGTGTACCGGTTGTTGACGACGAGCGACGCGTGGCACGACGAGCACGAGGCACCGAGAATGGTGTCGGCGATCATGTCGGGCGCCGACGCAGCTTGCTGTGGTTGAGCCTCGGTGGTCCTGAAAGGAAATGAAGTTTCGTCGAAGTAGACATGGCGTGATGTGAGCACCCGTCCGAGTGGCCGGATTGAAGCATCGATAACCCTTGGTGTCAGCTGGATAGCCTAGGAATATGCATTTTGCGGATCGCGGCGCAAGCTTATGTGCAGCTGTGGCTGTAGTATTTGGGTAACGAGAGACACCCGAACGTGCGAAGGTGATCGTAGTCCGGTGGAATGCCTAGCAGTAGCTGGTAGGGTGTGGTGTTGTGTCTAACACGACATGGTCGACGATTGAGTAAGTATGTTGCCGTGGCAAGCGCATCGAGCCGAAGCGAGCTGGAGCACCGGCATGGAGCGATAGCGTGCGCATGCTCTCATTGAGTGTGCGAAGGACACGTTCGGCACGACCATTTTGCTGCGACGTATACGGGCAGGTCAAGCGCAAGACCATGCCATGGGCGGCAAGGAAGGAGCGGAGGGCTTCGTTATCGAATTCTTTTCCATTGTCCGTCCGTAAGCACGGGATCGGTCGTTGGAACCGAGTGTGCACAAACGCGTGGAACGAGATGATAGTAGAGAAGACATCGGATTTGTGGCGTAAAGGAAAGCTCCAAGTAAAATGAGTGAAGTCATCCATAATAACAAGATAAAACTTAAACCCTGAATTACTAATCACCGGAGAGGTCCATACATCACAATGAAGAAGTTGGAAAGGAAAGGTTGCAACATTATTGGAATTTTGGAAGGGAAGCCGTACGTGCTTGCCAAGACGGCGAGCATGACACGTATGGCTCTCCTTTGCACAACGGAAATCAAAGGAGTCTAGAACTTGATGTAGTTGGTTGTGGCCTGGATGCCCCAACCGAGCATGCCACAGGTCACCACTGTGGTGGGCGTAGAAGTTGCGGTGGCCGGAGGTGTGCGGTTGGGTTGTATGCGGTGGGTACAGCTCGCCGGTGGAATCACAACGGAGCAGAACCGTCTTCGTGCGCAGATCCTTGACGGAGAAACCAGCAGGGTCAAATTCAACCGAAACAGAGTTATCACGGGTGAATGAGCGCACGGAAATTAGATTTTTCACTAAGCCGAGGCGAAATTAGGACATTATTGAGAGATAAAGGTGTATTATATGAAGGAATGTTGGTGTGGCCAATTTGACGAACAGGTAAAGGGGCACCATTGCCAACAATAATGTGAGAAGAAGAAGGAGCAGGGGTGGAGAGAGGAGAGGATACCCGGATCATCGGCCATGTGGGAGCTTGCACCCGTATCCATGTACCGGTCGCCGCCGCCTTGATACAGGGCCGGAGGCGTCATGGCGTTGAGAGCGGAGTAGAGGCCCGGTGGTGCCGCCGCCGTGTTGCTTGAAGTAGTTGTTCATCGCCGGCGCGAGTCCAGGTGCAGCCGCAAGCATGGCTTGATGCTTGAGCCGGCGGGCACGGACCAAGTAGGCTAGAGGTCGTCGGGCGCCACTGCATCATTGGCCACGCACGCACGACGCCCGTCCATGGGTTATGCTTGAGTTCCCCATGCCGAAGGATGCGGAGCAGAGTTGTTGGGGGCGTTTGTGGTGATGCGCCCTTTGCCGTCGGATTGCTTGCGCTTCTTGCGGCGGTCGTTACCGCTTTTCGGGGAGGAGCTGGTGGCAGCAGGCGGCGTTGGCGGAGTAGAGCCGTTACGCTCGGCAGCGACGCAGCAGGCGCCGTGGGAGAAGTGGTGGCCATCGGCGCTTGTGCGGCCTCCATCTTGGCCGCGTGAATCGGCGTTGTTCATCTTGGAGAAGATAGTTGCGGACGTAGTGGAGGTCGGGCGGTGGCTCGAAAGCGATGATGGAGGAGATGGCCTGATTGAACTTTGAGTTCGGGCCTCGAAGAGCGTTGATGACCTGTGCCGGCTCGGTGATGGGGTGACCGACGTCGTGGAGTAGGTCGTCGAGCTGCTTGAGGCGGCCAAAATAGTCGATGATGGAAAGATCACCTTGGAACAAGCTGTGGTATTCTTGGAGGGCGTAGATGGCTCTCCGATCAGCGTTGCCGAGGAAGAGGCCTCCGATGGCGGACCGGAGGGCGTGCGCCGATGGATTGCGCCGGTACACCATCTTCATGATCTGCGGGGACACCGAGTTGTAGAGCCAGGACACGATGCCCTGGTCGATTTGTAGCCACTCCGCATTATGCCACATGGCACGAGCATCGACGGTGCCGTCGATGTGGTCGATGATGGCAAACTTGCGGAAAGTCGCGTCGAAGAAGGCACTCCACATACTGTAGTTGTTCTCTGCGTAATCCGAGTGTCACGGGCACATGATTGCGGATGTTGACATGCTTGGATCGTTGCGGCGGCGATGGGATTGGATTGGGAATCAGCAAAGGGGTTCGAGAGTGGTTGGAGACGGAGCCGGAGGCGAGAGGAGTTTGGGCTCGTGGCCATGGCAGGAAGGCGAAGGCAGCGGAAGAATAGATCGTAGGAAGCCCGATACCATATAGGAGATGAACCGCACTTTGTATTGAACATAAGAGATGTATTTATACATGTACAAGGGGCATCGGATGCAACCGATAAGGCCTAGAATCTAGTAAGCGTGCGCGTGAGAATCGGACGTGGAGAGTGCGCCGTAAGGCTCGGACTTCCCGTGGTGATCGCGCGTAGACGCGTTCCGAGCGGAGACGGTTAGCGATTTGCTTCAACACTGCGCATACAACTGCAGAGGTTAAGGGCGTAGAGGCGTCAACGGCGAGGGAACCGTCCGTCGGCGGCGCGACTTACAAGTGGCGGAGAAAAATGGGGACGACGACGATTTGCAGGTCGAGAGGTTGAGTGGCTTTCAGCAGTAAAAGGGGAGGGAATGGTCGTTCTCCACGCTCGCTTTTATAGGTATACGGGGTGGGAGGCGAGCAGATATGAGCTCATCGTTGTTCGGTGGCCACCATGGTCATTACTTCGCATTAGCACGCACTAGTGCTGGGGATTGAAGTCAAAACGGCTTGGAGTGGAGGAGAGGAAGTGGGAAGTCACGAGGTGCTTGTTGGTTGGATGAAACAATGCCAAACGTAGGGAGGAGAAGCGTCGGCGGCGGTGGCTGCTTAGTGGCGGCGGCGTTCGATCCGATCCTGAGGAAGACGAAGATCGATGGGCGAGTTGGGCCATAGCTGCTTTGCTTGGGTTGGCTGCGTCATTGCCTGGCCGACGGGTGGGCTCGGATGCGGCTGGGCTGTGATGCACATGAATGGGAAGGGACGTGCGTAGCAGGCTGGATCAGCTTCTTGAGGCCGTGAGGGAATGACGATGGGCTGCAGTGGTTCTCGAAATTATTTCTTTTTATTTTCCAAATAAATTCTAGCGAGCTTTTGTAAAATAATTAACTTTGAGTTTCAAACTTGATATTCTTTCAGGAGTTTTGAAATGCATAATTCCTTTATTTGAACAATCAAAGTTAAATAATTAAAAGATCAAATAATTTCTTTTATAAGTATTTACAACTAATTATTAAATACAATTATATTTTTATAAACATTTAAAGCAAAAGATTTAAATTATAAAGTGAATACATTACATTGAAAATTAATAGATAAAAATTCAAATTCATGCTATTTTCAAGATAAATTAAATTTCACTTTTGAACTAAATCGTGACAAACAAAAATTCACTTAAACAATTTTGATAATTATTTAGGAAAAGCGTAGAACGCAACATAGGAAAATTTTGGGCTGTTACAACGTGCCACCAAAACCACGAGTTAGAGTCCCTTCCTTCAAACAACCATAACTTTCGCATACGGACTCGAAATCAGAAAATTTGTTTTTTGAAATTGGGTGGAAAAATATTTTGGATCCGCTCGTCCCACTTCACCGGGTAGGAAAAATCTCAAAAAAATCCAAAAAAAAGTTAAGCCCACTAATCGAGAGGAAATAGTTTGGAACCCGTCGTCGTTAAAACTTACAAAAAACACGTAGGTCACATTCCTTCTCTGTTTGAGTTGAAACTTTGTGTGGCTCTTATTTTGTTGCCTCCGAGTGGAAGAAAAGTATAAAAAAATAATATCAAAAACGAAAAATTTGTGATTTCTACTAGTGTTAAAAGACAAAATATGGTTTTGGCCCTTTTTGTGTCTAGTTGTTGTTTCGCCTTGTTTCCTTGCTAGTTTCGTTCTGCCTTGCTTTCTTTGTGCCTGTCATCCTTGCTTTGCCTGCACTATTGTTCTAGGACACGTGCGGACCAGCAACTAAGGACAAGTAGTGTCGAGTCTTAAACTCGACACTAGAACTACCCGATCCCTCACGAGCGTGGAATTCGATGATGCAACACACGGAACACACAAGAACACGAGATTTTAGATAGGTTCGGGCATCTCAATAGAGAGTAATACCCTACGTCCTATGTGTTATGTATTGCTCTTAGCAGATTGCTAATTGCGAGTTGTCCGAGAGAGTTTTCGGGGTCCCTGCTCCGCCTTATATATCCGAGACGAGCTAGGGTTACATGCGAGTCCTAGTCGATTACATGGATTACATATTCAAAAACCCTATCTCCGGGGTTTCCTTATTAATTCAGAGTCCTAACAGATTACAATTTATGCTTTACTTGTCAATCAAGTCATATTACGTCGGTCTTTATGTTCGCCTTCTTTCCATACCGATATATGGAACCTTCCATTATTCTATACTGGTCGGACACCACTCGTGGGCCCTCTCAACCAGTCTTATCTTCATTAGTATGCCACCGTACCTCCGATCAATCATTCCTTCAATGATTGTATACCGATAAGGCAAATTTACGACAACGGCCACCGAGTAATTTTTTATTTGACATTGAATAAGACCGACCAGTCTTACGCATGTTGGTCCGATTCTAGGGTGAAATTAAAAATGTAACAACTCTCAAGAATACACTTGCATTTCATGTCATTAGCATCATGTCATCATGAGCATTGTAATTATTTATTTGATTTTGTATTAAGAATGGTGCACATAAAATAGCAAGTAGCTAAAGGATAAAAGAAGTGCTTAAAAAGAAACAAAATAAGAAGAAAAGTTATAATTTATAATCTTCCAACACTTAAACATATAGAATAAAGATTTATGGAAATTCTCTGGAATTATTTTGCCTTGCAAAAATAATTGCAAGAAATAAACAAAGCTTCTTTGGTTAATTTAGCTTTGATTTTTTTATTTCGAAAACAGTTTTGAATTTTAACCTGGACCAAAAAGGAAAAATGTTTAAAACACTTTCAAATGTCTCCCTGAATTTTTGCGGAATTTTTGGAGCCCGGAAACCTGTTTTTTAATTAGTCGAAAACCCGGGGGTTTTATGTAAAATGACCCGAGCCCCTTTGTCATTCTCCTTTCTCTCTCTCGCTCGAACCGCCTCGCCGCACCGCTGCCGCCGGAGCCACGCCGCAGCTCCCGGCCGCGCGCCCTCTTGCTCTCACGCCACGCAGCTGGCTGTTGCCCTGCTTCACCCTTTCCCCGGCATGGATAAAACCAGGGCGACTCTATCCCGTTCTTCCTCTCTCATTTCTTCTCCCCACCATTGCCGCCTCTGCGGAGCTACGCCGCCCGGCCGCCTCCGTCGCTCCCCGTCCAAGCCGAGCCACCACGAGCTCCGCAAGAGTTCCCTGGAGCTCCACTAACCCCTCAATCAACACGAGCTACACCACCCGATCAAGGCGAAGCCATCTCTTTCCGAACAAGCTCGTCGTCGTTCCTCCGCCGCGAACGGAAATTCGAGGCTGTCCGGTGAGCCTCTCGACTAGTTTCTTGTCCCGGACGGTGCGCAACTAGATGCTCTCTAGTCTCGATAACTCATCCGTGCTATTGTTCTACGAAAGGCGAACAATCACCGTTCTTCTCCGCGTCCGGTCGCCGCCGTCTCCGCCTTCCACGGTGAGCTACCATTTCCGCACTTGCTCATGTTCCTAGACCTTCACGATGCCCTTGCTCATGCTCCGTAGTGCGTGCCGGCGAGTTTTTCCTAAATTTTGTGCTCTGTATTGAGCTCGTGCCATCGCCGGAGTCGCCGCCGTGGCTGGCTCTCGCCGCCGGTGCCTCTCCGGTGGAGCTCATGTGTGCACGTTGTCACTAGTAGGTTCACCATGCGGCGTAGAGTGCTCGCGGTGGTCACGCGGCGAGCTTTGCTCCACTCCCGGCCGTCTCCGACGACCGCGCTGCCGCCAGCCCCACCGCCGCGGTGGTGCCACACCGCGAGCCACACGCGGGTGGGATCGCGTGTGGCCACGGCGGATCGCGTGCGGCTAACCACTGTGGCCTCGCGTGTGGCACGAAGTGTTTTTAAATTTTCAAAATTCGTAGAAAATTCAATAAAATTCAGAAAAATGTCAAACCAACTTTGTTTAACTCAGAAAAATGAGATCTATCCATTTGTGAAATAAAATAGTTATTTTGAATAAAAATTTATTTATAATTTGTATTTAATCACTTTCTTTGATTAGAGAAAAGCTATTATTTAATGTAAATAAAATGTTTAATTATGAAAATTAATTGTATTTAATAAAGGAGATACTGCAGACGAAATTAATAATGAAATTTATTTTTTCCAAAATTAAACTTAAACAATGTTATTTTATGTAATCATAATCTATTCATCTTTAGTCACTTAAAGTAATTAGTTAATTACTGCCTAATAAATCAGAATAAGTCATTAATTATTAAACTTAAGTAATTAGTGACCTTAATTAAGTAATTAAGGAAACAAAATTAATTAATAATAATCTGGATTAAACATTTATTAATCAGCCTAATTAAATGTTAATTAATGTTTAATGAACATACTTCTCTTTAACTTGTTAATTAACCAAGGTAATTAAACATTAATCATTATTTATTATTGCAAGACTTAATTCATGAACCATTGCATCCTCTCATCATATGCATTCATGCATACATGATCGTGATTCGCGATGAATTGTCTGGTCGACTAGGTTACGAAGTGATCGAGGTTCCACCCGAGGCGAGTCGAGAGCGGGGATCTCGAAGTCGACCCGACCGCCGAGGAAACTAACTTCGAACAAACTCAAGGCAAGCCCCGGTGCATCCTACCTATGTTTTTAAATATTTTACTTTATCACATAGTACGGTTATGCTTGTGCATTAGGTGTTAGGGTTTGGTTGACACCCTAGATGCATTATGGTAGGTTTCCATCTGTTTATTTCTATCTTGAGTACAGGTAGCTCAATAGAGGCTAAGCTTAATTCATAGTGGCAACGGTAGCTGGTTAGGGCACTTAAAGCATGGAGGCTTTAAGAGTTTATGTGTTGGCACTAAAGATGATGAGAGTGTTAATGAAGTTGAGGCCGGACGGGCCCCGTAGGAGAAAGGGCAAGACGGAGATGAGGTCTTGCAAGGTGGTAGCCCCGTCCGTGTCGGTCAAGGACCGTACCGTTGTCGGCTTAGTTGAACAAGTTTGAACGTACCGCACTACATGCTGGTATCATGGGCCCGAGCAAGCTGATGTACCCTATCGCCCCGAGAGATGTAGCGTAGCCGGCTCTCTTTTCTTGGCTGTCGGTGAGAGGATAGTCTCACGGGAGGGAGATGGGTCGACCATGAGGGAAGTCGTGGCGTCGCCATACTTCGGAGGAGTTGGAAATGGCTAGTCTGTTGTCAGGTGCTAGCGGGAAAGGTTGTCGTATACGATCGGTGTGATGCGTATACGTCGTGTAGTCGGGTTTTGCCAGTTGGTATAAAACGATTCGAATCGCTGTCCCTCGCGATAATGAGTACCGCTTGTTTAGCTCGTCACATCGTAGTAAATACTGAAAGATGAAGATGAGGGATGAAAGGATAAATGATCTATATTATCTGGTCTTGCAAACTTGTTTGCGGTAGTGATAGGTTGCAAACCCCAAGGCTAATGAACTTAATACCGAGCTAAAATACTGAAAGTAAGGACCCACCCTTTAATGCTGTTTTTCGCAAAGGAGTAAACCCCACGACCAGAAAGCCTTTGCATACTAGGCGTCGGCCTTAGCGTGCCATGTTGACGGGTTAGTCTTGCTGAGTATTAGAATACTCAAGGTTTGTTCGTTACCTTACGGGGAATGAGTCGTGTTATCACGACTTGTACGGCGATTTTCTAGAAGAGGAGCAATGTCCGGAGGGAGGTTCCCTTCGGTGGAAACGTATCCCCACACCTTGATGAGAGAGGACCGTGATGTACGAAGGGCTCGGTGCATCACGTCGTTTCGTAAAGTCTTCGAGTTGTATAATAGACGAGCTTCCGCTGAATACTCGTAGGATGTTAAACTTCAATAATGTTATATTCCGCTGCACGAATGTTTGTATTTTGAAAACCTGGTTGTATTATACCATGATGTATATATTCGGCTTGTATGAGATGATGTTTCTATTGTAACTCGCTTCGTCGAGTGTTCCTCTGTTCCGATTCCCGGGTATCCCGGAGGGGATGTCACAGTGAGTATCGGAGCGAGTTCGGAGGCAACAGACACATCATTACAAGTCTAGTTTCAAAATTTAACACGTTTATGCGATAGACGACGAGAGAGTACGGAGCCTATAAGGATATAGAATAGTTAGATTTTTACTAAGCGGTCGACGGTTGGGTTTATGGGAAGTGCTAACTATTAGTCGTAGTTTTCTTTACTACGGTACGTGTAGCTAGCTCGTAGTACTTTACTACGAGTATCATGTTAAATTCTTCACTAAATAAATATTGGGTATATACTTAGCTAGCTCGTAGTACTTTATAGGTTGTTCCGTTCGTTTTTCTTACGTGGGAAGAAGTGTTTAACTTGTTAAACATGTTCCCTGCAGATGCCGGTCACTCGTGGTAGGAAGCGCGCCCGGGAGGAGGAGGAGGCACGAGCTGCACGTGTCGCCGAGCTGGAGCAGCAGCTTCACGGCTTAGAGCCGAGGACACATAGTCGGGAGCGACAGGTTGGGTTCTTGGAAGCACCGCTGTCGAGTGGACTGTCGGGAGATCCGAGAGGTCACACGCTAGGATCGGCTGAGCTGGAGGAGCAGATAGTGGAGGTGACCTGCGCGCATGACGAGTACCGTGAGGCGGTTATCGCCTTTGACGCGCAGCTGACTACGAGGACCGAGGAGCGAGACGCCGCCCACGCCGCGAGAGGA
The DNA here is from genome assembly GCA_031894775.1 of Chloris gayana. Classification (NCBI taxonomy): domain Eukaryota; kingdom Viridiplantae; phylum Streptophyta; class Magnoliopsida; order Poales; family Poaceae; genus Chloris; species Chloris gayana. The sequence goes on from JAUNZO010000447.1 coordinate 395,828, forward strand.
CCACCGGGAGCTACGGGCGGACATGGTGACGGCGCAGCGGAACCACTTGGTGGAGGTCCTAGTCGCGAGGGAGGTCGAGCTGGGTCAGCTACGGCTGCGAGTACAACGGGCTGGCCGAGGCACACCACGCACTGCTCCACGACCACGATGACCTGTTCGAGGAGTTCGAGCGGTTGCAGCAGCAGATGCAGCAGCAGCGGCAGCAGCGAGGAGCAGCAGCGAGGGTCCACCCGACGAGGAGGTCTCCGGGATGGACTACGAGCCACCACCCGCGTCGCCGGCTTGGGACGTCGAGTCGGACGGCGGCGATCACGCGCCGTCGGCTTAGTGCCGTTGTGTTTTCACTAATGTAGGAGGGTAGCCACATTTTGCTGACGTAGGTCGGATGTATATAGGGTACTAGCGGAGGTTGGGCGGTTGGGAGTGTACGCGAAGTGGGTTTGAGTTGTATCAATAATAACGAGTGGGAAGAAAGTAGTGCTACCATATATATCTATATATATATGCGAGTTGCTAGAATAAACAAATGTGTTGAAATATTGGAAGTAGTTTCTACTTGTATCCGATGCCCTTACTTCTTCACGAGAGATGGACAGACACACGTACGGGTGTGAGCGAAGTAAGAGGATCAAGGGAAGATGTTCGTGTAGTCGAGTCGGAGCGACAGCTGCAGGAAAAGGAGGAATTGTTAGCAATTAGGGAGGCACAGTTGCTAAACGAGGGAGCAGCAGATTCAATTTAAGGATCAGCAGCTAGCAAATGCTCATGCATTGATCACTCGGTTAGAGCAAGATCTATTGCAAGCACACAACACCATAATGAATGAAGCAATAGGACAACAACCTCCGGGAGGTGAGCCGGTAGCGCAGGAGATTCCTATGGAGGCTGAGTCCGAAGAAGAAGAGGAGGATCCTGAAGAGATAATGGACGTGGATTCGGTCATAGACTTCACGGAGATTCCCCGACTAGAGGATGCGAGAATCCGAGACAGGCGGTTCCATAAGCCGGGAGGTGACATCCGAGGCGTCACGAAGAATAGTGGAGTGCTAGCTAGTAGTGAGTGAGAAAACTAGTATGTAAATCGGGAGCTAGTTAAATAAGGGGCGTGATGTAACCACGCCCGAGTGTATCATAGGAACCGTTGTAACATGAGTGTAGAAATATGTGTTATTGGATTTGGTGGTTGCTTTAATAAAGATGGCTTGTTGCATAAAGATTCCTTGAGAGCCCTCATATACGTATTCCCGTCCTTCCATTAGTAAGTTGGAATGAAGATGTCTAACGTAAACTTTCTTGGACAGAATGGTTGGAACAAGAAGACGCGATGAGCCCGAGAGTTCTCAACGCGGGGCGGGAACACCACCACCACCCCGACACCGGCTCAAGCTATTGCAGCGATCTCGGATTCTCGCGCGGAGCAGCGGGAATTATTGGAGCAATTGGTCCGCAATACTTGCTCCGCCGGAACGTCATCAAGGCCGTAATGCACCGGAAGAAAGGGTGACCTTTTCGGATTTCTTATCGGTTCGCCCTCCGACTTTCTCGGATGCAGGGGAACCCTTGGAAGCTGATCATTGGCTTCGCACCATCGAGTCAAAGCTGGAATTGTTTCCGTGCACGGATCATCGAGAAGACCCTCTTCGTTTCCCAGCGAGTTGCAAGGGTTTGTCTGGAGCTTGGTGGGCCAACTACAAAGCCATGTTTCCTCCAGGACACCAAGTTACATGGGCAGAGTTCACTAAAGCCTTCCGAGAGCATCATATTCCCGAAGGCTTGATGAATCGAAGCGGAAGGAATTCTTATCCCTGAAGCAAGGCGACATGAATGTGCATACCTACTCCAAGGTATTTAATCGTACGGCTCGGTATGCTCCCGAACATGTGGACACGAGATGCCAAGAAGAAGAATCTATTCAAGGAAGGGATGAGTACCAAGCTACGGTCTCGCTTGGTATTGAACAAGACCGACGACTTCACCGACTTTGTGAGTGACGCTATTGCACTGGAAGACTCTATCCGTCTTCATCGAGACGGAGAAGAACAAAAAGAGGCCGGCTATTGGACAAGGAAGTGGGGGACCCTCAAAATACGAGGCTGGTCTACACTGCACCGTCGAGTCGGCGTTATCGGCATACCCCCTCTCGTCCCAATTTCTACCGGCAGAATCAATCACCCCGAGCAACCACGGCAACAACGGCCGAATCGGTATCGACCGCCCTATCAGCAACAGAACTTCCGGAATCCCCGACCGATGGGTCAAGCATCGCAGCGAGAATGGACCGCCATGCTTCAATTGTGGCCGTTCGAGGACATTATTACCGTAGTTGCCCATATCCTCGGAAGGCACCATATGCACCCGGACCTCAAGGGCAGCCGCGAGAACCGGCAGCGGGCACCAGCCAAGAATAACCAAGTGAAGGCTGGTCGTGCCAACTTTACTACGGCCGAGGAGCTACCCGAAGGAGGACAAATCTTAGCGGGTATGTTTTCTATCGCTGAACATCCTGCTATGGTCTTATTTGATTCGGGAGCTACGCATAATTTTATCGACAAGTCATATATTGCTAAGCATTGCATCACACCATCTAAGTTGACATGGACACATATTATCTCAACACCTGGGGTAAAATTCTTACCAATGAAGCAGCTGCCAATATGCCCTTAAGGTTGGGTAGCAAGGTTTATCCTACTTCATTAATCATACTTGGATGGGCAAGGGTTAGATGCAATTATTGACATGCAATGGATGAACTTCCATAAGGCAGTATTGGATATAGCATCTCGCGCCGTATATCCGAACTCTCCTGTTCATGGTCGAGATTGCTTGCTCTTAACTTTTCCTCAAGCTATGCTGCCAATGGTCAATAAGGTTGTGGGTAAGAGCACTGAAGGATATACCTATAGTCCGTGAGTATCCGGATGTCTTTCCGGACGACTTGCGGGACTACCGCCGGACCGAGCGGTAGAGTTTAAGATAGAGTTACAGCACTGGAACCGCACCAATATCAAGAAGGCCGTATCGGATGCCACCAAATGAGCTGGCGGAATTGAAGGTACAACTAAAGGAATTGCTGGACAAAGGATACATACGTCCAAGTTCATCACCATGGGGATGCCCGACCTTGTTTGTAAAGAAGAAAGATGAGACATTAAGGCTATGTGTGGATTATAGGCTTTTGAATGCCGTTACTATCAAGAACAAGTACCCTCTTCCAAGGATTGATATCTTATTTGATCAACCGATGGGAGCTAAAGTCTTCTCCAAGATAGATCTTCGCTCGGGATATCATCGGATTAAGATGAGAAGCGAAGATATACCGAAGACTCGCATTTTCCACAAGGTATGGACTTTATGAGTATCTGGTGATGTCTTTTGGATTGACTAATGCCTCAGCACACTTCATGCACCTCATGAATTCTGTATTCATGCCGGAGCTGGACAAGTTTGTCGTAGTGTTCATTGACGACATCCTGGTCTACTCTAAGTCGGAAGAGGAACATGCTAATCACTTACGAGTGGTGTTACAACGACTAAGGGATCATCGGCTTTATGCTAAGTTCAGCAAGTGTGAGTTTTGGGTGAAGGAAGTGCCGTTCCTAGGTCATGTGATATCAGGTCGAAGGAGTGGCGATTGATCCCGGCAAAGTTAAGGAAGTAATGGATTGGCAGCCGCCGAAGTCGGTTTCGCAAATTCGAAGCTTCTTAGGATTGGCTGGTTATTACGGAAGGTTTATTCCTAACTTCTCGAAGATTGCCAAGCCGATGACCAAATTATTGGAAAAGGATAAGAAGTATGTATGGAGTCAAGAGTGTGAAGAAGCTTTCCGAACCTTAAGGAAATTGCTGACCACGGCTCCGATGACTTGCTCAGCCGGATCCGACAAAACCTTTTGATGTGTACTTGTGATGCATCGGGAACGGGACTTGGGTGTGTTCTAATGCAAGAAGGACGAGTGATTGCCTATGCATCTCGACAATTAAGGCGTCATGAAGAACACTATCCTACCCATGATGCTGGAGCTAGCAGCGAGTGGTACTTGCATTGAAAAGCTGGAGACATTACCTTTTGGGCAACTTAGTACACCTATATACGGACCATAAGTGTCTCAAGTACATCTTCACTCAAGCTGATTCGAACATGCGCCAACGAAGATGGCTGGAGTTAATCAAAGATTATGAGCTAGAGATTCACTATCACCCCGGCAAAGCAAACGTGGTAGCCGATGCTTTAAGTCGCAAGGTTCATTGCGAGTAATCTTATGGCTCGATTCGTGACTCAAGCACCCTCACCCAAGAATGATGAGCCAAATCTTCGGGTTATTCCTTATGGAGCATTAACAAATTTGGCTCTTATCCCTACCTTGCGTGAGGAAGTGATAGCAGCTCAGCGAGAAGAGTGTTGGTATGGGACATATAAGAAGACGACTCAAGGAAGGCGAAGTCAAGTGTTTCCGAGAAGATAGCGAGGGAGTTATTTGGTTCCAGAATCGATTGGTTGTACCCAAGGATCAATCTCTTCGCAAGAAGATTATGGATGAAGCTCATATGTCCAAGTATTCTATTCATCCCGGAACCAACAAGATGTATCAAGATCTAAAGCAAAGATTTTGGTGGACACGCATGAAGCGAGAAATAGCCAAGTATGTCAATGAATGTGATGTCCGTCGACGGGTCAAAGCCGAGCACTTGAAGCAAGCGGGACCCTTACAACCTTTAAGTATCCCTGAATGGAAGTGGGAAGACATCGGTATGGATTTCATCGTTGGATTACCACTAAGTCCGCGAAAGTATGACTCAATCCGGGTCATTGTGGACGGAGTTGACGAAGTCTGCTCATTTCATACCGGTACATACTCGGTACACCGCCGAGAAATATGCAGAACTTTACATTGCTCGAATTCTCTGTTTGCATGGAGTGCCGAAGACCATTATATCGGACAGAGGAACACAATTTGTCTTCGGATTACGGGAACAATTGCAAGAATCTTTGGGGACCAAGTTGATACTGAAGCTCGAGCATATCATCCTCAAACGGATGGACAGACAGAAATGATCAATCAATATCTTGAGGATATGCTTCGAGCATGTGTCTTGACCTATGGTAAAGACTGGGAGAAGTGTTTACCTTTGGCGAGTTCTCCTACAATAACAGCTATCAAGAGAGTGCGGGAATGTCGCCGTTCCAAGCTCTATATGGACGTAGTTGTCGTACGCCCTTGAATTGGTCCGAAAGCGGAGAAAGAGTGATCTTCGGACCGGACCTAGTAAAGGATGCGAGAGGAACAAGTCCGTCTAATCCAACGAGAATCTCAAGAGGGCTAAATCTCGACAGATCGGTTATACCGACAAGAGGCGTCGAGAGTTGGTATTCCGGGTTGGAGATCAAGTCTATCTTCGAGTATCCCCTACCAAAGGTGTTCACGGGTTTGGAATCAAGGGCAAGTTAGCACCCCGATACATCGGACCTTTTTCAATCCTGGAAAGATGTGGAGCCGTGGCATATCGATCGAAATTGCCATCTCACCTGGCAGGTATCCATAACATATTTCATGTTTCTCAATTGAAGAAGTGTTTAAAACCATCCATGGATATACCGACAGTACGAGGTGGAACGATTACTGACCGGATTTGACATATGACGAACGACCAGTTAAAGTTCTCGACACCAAGGATAGAGTAACTCGTTACCGGACCATTAAGTTCTACAAGGTCCAATGGAGTAATCACTCGGAAGCTGAAGCTACTTGGGAACAAGAAGAGTTTCTTCGATCAAACTACCCCGAGTTCTTTAGTACCATCGCTTAGTCGTCTCGACCGCGAATCTCGGGACGAGATTCCTGTGAGGGGGAGGGCTGTAACAACTCTCAAGAATACACTTGCATTTCATGTCATTAGCATCATGTCATCATGAGCATTGTAATTATTTATTTGATTTTGTATTAAGAATGGTGCACATAAAATAGCAAGTAGCTAAAGGATAAAAGAAGTGCTTAAAAAGAAACAAAATAAGAAGAAAAGTTATAATTTATAATCTTCCAACACTTAAACATATAGAATAAAGATTTATGGAAATTCTCCGGAATTATTTTGCCTTGCAAAAATAATTGCAAGAAATAAACAAAGCTTCTTTGGTTAATTTAGCTTTGATTTTTTATTTCGAAAACAGTTTTGAATTTTAACCTGGACCAAAAAGGAAAAATGTTTAAAACAGTTTCAAATGTCTCCCTGAATTTTTGCGGAATTTTCGGAGCCCCGAAAACCTGTTTTTTAATTAGTCGAAAACCCGGGGGTTTTTATGTAAAATGACCCGGGCCCCTTTGTCATTCTCCTTTCTCTCTCTTGCTCGAACCGCTCGCCGCCGGAGCCACGCAGCAGCTCCCGGCCGCGCGCCCTCTTCCTCTCACGCCACGCAGCTGGCTGTTGCCCTGCTTCACCCTTTCCCCGGCATGGATAAAACCAGGGCGACTCTATCCCGTTCTTCCTCTCTCATTTCTTCTCCCTACCATTGCCGCCTCTCCGGAGCTACGCCGCCGGCCGCCTCCGTCGCTCCCCGTCCAAGCCGGAGCCACCACGAGCTCCGCAAGAGTTCCCTGGAGCTCCACTAACCCCTCAATCAACACGAGCTACACCACTCGATCAAGGCGAAGCCATCTCTTTCCGAACAAGCTCGTCGTCGTTCCTCCGCCGCGAACGGAAATTCGAGCCTGTCCGGTGAGCCTCTCGACTAGTTTCTTGTCCCGGACGGTGCGCAACTAGATGCTCTCTAGTCTCGGTAACTCATCCGTGCTATTGTTCTACGAAAGGCGAACAATCACCGTTCTTCTCCGCGTCCGGTCGCCGCCGTCTCCGCCTTCCACGGTGAGCTACCATTTCCGCACTTGCTCATGTTCCTAGACCTTCACGACGCCCTTGCTCATGCTCCGTAGTGCGTGCCGGCGAGTTTTCCCTAAATTTTGTGCTCGTATTGAGCTCGTGCCATCGCCGGAGTCGCCGCCGTGGTCGGCTCTCGCCGCCGGTGCCTCTCCGGTGGAGTTCATGTGTGCACGTTGTCACTAGTAGGTTCACCATGCAGCGTAGAGTGCTCGCGGTGGTCACGCGGCGAGCTTTGCTCCACTCCCGACCGTCTCCGGCGACCGCGCCGCCGCCGGCCCCGCCGCCGCGGTGGTGCCACACCGCGAGCCACACGCGGGTGGGATCGCGTGTGGCCACGGCGGATCGCGTGCGGCTAACCCCGTGGCCTCGCGTGTGGCACGAAGTGTTTTTAAATTTTCAAAATTCGTAGAAAATTCAATAAAATTCAGAAAAATGTCAAACCAACTTTGTTTAACTCGGAAAAATGAGATCTATCCATTTGTGAAATAAAATAGTTATTTTGAATAAAAATTTATTTATAATTTGTATTTAATCACTTTCTTTGATTAGAGAAAAGCTATTATTTTATGTAAATAAAATGTTTAATTATGAAAATTAATTGTATTTAATAAAGGAGATACTATGAGACGAAATTAATAATGAAATTTATTTTTTTCAAAATTAAACTTAAACAATGTTATTTTATGTAATCATAATCTATTCATCTTTTGTCACTTAAAGTAATTAGTTAATTACTGCCTAATAAATCAGAATAAGTCATTAATTATTAAACTTAAGTAATTAGTGACCTTAATTAAGTAATTAAGGAAACAAAATTAATTAATAATAATCTGGATTAAACATTTATTAATCAGCCTAATTAAATGTTAATTAATGTTTAATGAACATACTTCTCTTTAACTTGTTAATTAACCAAGGTAATTAAACATTAATCATTATTTATTATTGCAAGACTTAATTCATGAACCATTGCATCCTCTCATCATATGCATTCATGCATACATGATCGTGATTCGCGATGAATTGCTTGGTCGACTAGGTTCGAAGTGATCGAGGTTCCACCCGAGGCGAGTCGAGAGCCGAGGATCTCGAAGTCGACCCAGCCGCCGAGGAAACTAACTTCGAACAAACTCAAGGCAAGCCCCGGTGCATCCTACCTATGTTTTTAAATATTTTACTTTATCACATAGTACGGTTATGCTTGTGCATTAGGTGTTAGGGTTTGGTTGACACCCTAGATGCATTATGGTAGGTTTCCATCCGTTTATTTCTATACTTGGTACAGGTAGCTCAATAGAGGCTAAGCTTAATTCATAGTGGCAACGGTAGTTGGTTAGGGCACTTAAAGCATGGAGGCTTTAAGAGTTTATGTGTTGGCACTAAAGATGATGAGAGTGTTAATGAAGTTGAGACCGGACGGGCCCCGTAGGAGAAAGGGCAAGACGGAGATGAGGTCTTGCAAGGTGGTAGCCCCGTCCGTGTCGGTCAAGGACCGTACCGTTGTCGGCTTAGTTGAACAAGTTTGAACGTACCGCACTACATGCTCGGTATCATGGGCCCGGCAAGCTGATGTACCCTATCGCCCCGGAGATGTAGCGTAGCCGGCTCTCTTTCTTGGTCGTCGGTGAGAGGATAGTCTCACGAGAGGGAGATGGGTCGACCATGAGGGAAGTCGTGGCGTCGCCATACTTCCGGGGAGTTGGAAATGGCTAGTCTGCTGTCAGGTGCTAGCGGGAAAGGTTGTCGTATACGATCGGTGTGATGCGTATACGTCGTGTAGTCGGGTTTTGCCGACTGGTATAAAACGATTCGAATCGTTGTCCCTCGCGAGTAATGAGTACCGCTTGTTTAGCTCGTCACATCGTAGTAAATACTTGAAAGATGAAGATGAGGGATGAAAGGATAAATGATCTATATTATCCGGTCTTGCAAACTTGTTTGCGGTAGTGATAGGTTGCAAACCCCAAGGCTAATGAACTTAATACCGAGCTAAAATACTGAAAGTAAGGACCCACCCTTTAATGCTGTTTTTCGCAAAGGAGTAAACGCCACAGCCAGAAAGCCTTTGCATACTAGGCATCGGCCTTAGCGTGCCATGTTGACGGGTTAGTCTTGCCGAGTATTAGAATACTCAAGGTTTGTTCGTTACCTTACAGGGAATGAGTCGTGTTATCACGACTTGTACGGCAGTTTTCCGGAAGAGGAGCAATGTCCGGAGGGAGGTTCCCTTCGAGTGGAAACGTATCCCCACACCTTGATGAGAGAGGACCGTGATGTACGAAGGGCTCGAGTGCATCACGTCGTTTCGTAAAGTCTTCGAGTTGTATAATAGACGAGCTTCCGCTGAATACTCGTAGGATGTTAAACTTCAATAATGTTATATTCCGCTGCACGAATGTTTGTATTTTGAAAACCTGGTTGTATTATACCATGATGTATATATTACGGCTTGTATGAGATGATGTTTCATGTTGTAACTCGCTTCGTCGAGTGTTCCTCCGTTCCGATTCCCGAGTATCCCGAGGGGGATGTCACAAAAAAGAACTCCAATCCTTTGTAATACTTCTTTTCTATTCGAGATGACTTCAAAAAGCCAAAAAAAATTAGTATTTTACCCTCCATACCACCTAATTAGGTATGAAAAAATTCCTGTATACTTCTGCGATTTGCGAGAGACCGCTCTTAAAATAAGGTGCACCAATTTGGTATCGCCCCGACTCTTGTATCATTTGAACTCCTTTCAAATAATGCAAGAGTCTACGACTTGATTCTTCATTATTTTCTTCATCCTCTATATACTCGCTTCTTTGAATCTCCTTGATTTTCCACTTCCCGCGCTCTCGATTGACAGCTCTCGAACGTGGTGCACCGATCAGTGCACCTAATTACGTATAGCCCCGAGTCTTGTATCATTTGGATATCGCAAATACTGCAAGAGTCCTTTTCGAGGAATTATGCTACATTCTGCAAAATTATAACTAATATCAGCTGAATTCGATCAACCGCATATTTTAGACCGGTCACCCCGATCTTAATTTCAAAATTTCCTGGATTTCACATCTTTTGATATAACAGATTGCTCAAAGCAATCTTACCTTCATTCCGCTCTGGTCATATTGAACTAAGAGCAAAAAATTCTTGTTGATTAGACCAGTTTTTCCCATTTTCTCACATCGACTCGAGTCTCCAAGGCCTATAATCGGACGGATGATTAACACCCGAGCCTAAGGCATCCATTTTTATGAAATTTATTTAGGCAAGACATAATCGTCTTCGATCTAACTTTTCCATACCTCCAAATGATTCAATTTGGTGCTTATAGTAACCCAGCGTATCGAAAATTTCGTATTTCAAACCGCCTTATTTTCGGAAAAGAGCCACTGTGGTTATATTAATCACGTTGAAAGATTCGTTATGACCGTTAGGTCATAATTACATAATCGAGCCTTAATGAATAAATCACCCACGTAAAATTTATTAGGCCGTAAAAAATGGCCCAATAACTTTCCAGTCCCCGAGCCCAACTTGAGTATCTATAAAAGATACGAAGGGTCGACCTAGGTCAAACCCGTTCCCAAATCACCATAACGTGCCCGTAACGTCTCTTTGTTCTTCGGACATTGCGATCTTAGTTCTTGCATCCATCCTTTCCAAAAAAACCATTTCCCGTTTTCCTTTTCGATCTTCAAGATGGGCAAGAAGAAGACTTCGCCAACTCCCCTTTAGTGCTCAAGAACTGAGAGATAGCAACATCACGGAAGCAACCCTCGAGGAGGTGGTTCGTGACGGAATTCTTCTGCCTAAACCTATACTCAACTGGGCCGCCCCTATGCCTGGTCAAGTCCCATGGGGAATTGATGATTCCCAAGCAATCGGTATTGAAATCTTTCTTTCTCTACGGTCTTGATCTTCCTTGCTGCTCCTTCTTCCGCGGCTTGCTTTTCTTTTATGGGTGGGAATTAGTGAATCGAATCCCAACTCCATCCTCCAAATAGCTTTGTTTATTCTTCTCGAGGCCTTCCCGGGCATTCGCCCTCATTTCAATCTCTTTCGGTATATATTCCAAATCCGTGCACTCCAATCTACCAACAACCGCTATGCCGTTGGTGGAGTTGGGTTTCAAAGTTGGAGTGCCAAAGAGTACTTCTCCCTTTCCCCCAATAAGAGCATAGCTAATTGGAAATAAGAGAGGTTTTTCTGCGATAACCCTCAACCTTCTCTTCCTCCTTTTAGAGCCGGCGTAGCTAGAGAACTTCCCTCCGGAAACTCAAAAAACATTAGCGAAGACCTGAAACAGGATGAAGAGGTGATTGCCTTGCTGGCCATGATCAAATATCTCGAAGGAAGTGAAGTGCGTCACAGCTGAAACCATCCTCCGGAGTTTCATAGTCCGGGAGTTTAACCAATCAAAAGGCAAGCCACACCCGGATGGTTGTTCAATGAGAACAATATCGGTCCAAGTGACGGAACAATGTTTCCCGGTCCGGACCGTTTAAACAATCGTTTGAAGAAGATGCTACAATCTAGATTTGACGATTCGGGATGTCAAAGAGTAAGCTTGGCATTCGAGTTCTTCCAATCCTCGCGATCCCGTATGTATCTTCTTTCTCACTTAATACCGGTATTCTAAATTCCTATATCTTTATGTTGCTATTCTCCTAATCATGTACAATTATTCAATGCAGACTTTGGACAGATTCAAAAGCCACCCCCTCTTGTAGCAAACGATCCATGGGGCGAAGATTATGAAGCGAATGCTCCCCCAATCCCACGCATACCAGTCTACCAATTCCCGATCTTGCTCAAAGGGCTCTAGACCGATCTGTTCCTCTTCGGATGGGGCCATCTCGGAAGATTTCAAGATCCGGGAAGGCAATCCAAGCCCCCGAGTACGAGAAAACGCACATCATCCTTAAGTGCTGATAGTTCTGTCTCAATTTCTACCTCCATGCCCGGAGACACTCGCACGGAAGCACGAAAACTTGAAGAACGATGTAGAGAACAAGAGGCACTTGAAAGAGACCGCCAAGCTGCCTAGGCTCGTGTTTCAAGGGACATCCGCCGGGTCCATTAACCGATTCCTTTGCCAACGTCCCTCGAAGGTCCCGGTATGCTACTCGGACCGGTACCTCGGGTGATACCGCATGAGAAACAATTTATGCACCCCTAGCACCGCCGATGGCAAAAAGGAGTGCGGAAGGTTCAAGTGTAGGCTCTCAAGGTCCCCGACGAAAGAAAATCAAGACTTTCTCCGGCTTTAAGAAAGCAACCTTGTAAATATTCCTAACTCGGTTCATCCCGATCTTCTATGATCCATAATCATCACCGTGTTATCCCAGTCTTTTAACCTTGTCTTTTCTGCAGAATCCCTCCAAACCTCCAAGCCAACATTACGGGCTCGTTGAGGAACATGCCTAATATCCCCTGCACCAATCCAGCAGCTATCGGCAGCAAGATAGCGGCCCCAATTTCAACGAGCATCGATTGCCGAACAAATCTCCGAGGCCAAGGGTGCGGCAACCACGGAGGAACCCCCTGCCGCCTTAACGGAAGAACAAACAAGCTGAAGAAGTTTTTGCATCTCAAGTTCTCACGGAGCGGATTACTACTTAAGCTAATGTTATCGACACAATAACCGGTGATTTTCCTCCTCAAGCCACATTATTCCAAACCGCTCCGGAACTCCGGTTGGGGCCGGTCCGGATTGAAGAAATACCTCGCCGAGAAAGAACTACTCGCAAGGCTTCAGCTGCACCAAAGCTCGCCAAAATGGTAATTGGTGACGTGGAAATTGATAGCTCCAGCGGAGCCGGAAAGTTCATAGCAACGACCAAATGGGACAGTCCAAGAAGAGGAGGCCTTGAAGAAGTTCTCCGAGTCCGGCCGGTATTTCTCATTGCTCACCGAGTCTTTTCCTTACTTTACAATCTTCATAGTTCAAATTTTTCCTATATATTCATCTTCTCTTCGAGGTTCTTCGAAGAATTCGAAGCCAAGAGTGCCATCATAGCTCGACAAGAAGAGGAGCTGCACCGGACTCAGGAGCAATTGATCGAGCTCGGATCTCGGACCGCCGATCCGAAATCCAAGGAAGAGGATCTCCGGCGGAGGGAATCAAATCTCCTAAATACTCACCGCATCATGGAAGACCGCCGGTAGGAAATCATCCGTCTTAGACAAGAAATTCGGAGTAAGCCTGGACCTAGATGACTAATCTCAATCATCTTGTTTGTTCTTCAAATATTTTAACCGGTCTTTTTGCTTCAGCTCTTGACGATCTTGTCGCAGCTCACAAAAAGGCGAAGCGGTCCTTATTGAGAAAGCCGATGCGCAAGATTTGGCCCTTCAAGAAGTCCGGCAAGTTGAAGAGAGGAAAGCTGCCCGTATTGGTGAGTTGTAAGGCGAGCTTATCGCCAAGGACAACATCCTGTCACAAACTCTCGGATCCAACAAGATCCTTGAGAACGAAAATGCTCGACTCAAAACCGAACTCGCGGAAGCGCTTAAAGTTGCGAAGACCACTCAAGCGAGAGGAGAATGCCCCGAAGACCGCCCATGAATCTGCTCGACTAGCGCTCAAAGGAAAAGAAGATGAAATCCGGAGTTCATTGAAGAGCGAAGCCAAGCCGAGGGCCTCCAACATCAACGCCAAAGGCAGATTCGAGCCTTGGACATCATGCATAGGCGTAAGTTTCTTTCTCTCTATCCGTCCAGGAAGCGGTCTTTTAATACCGGTCGGAATTTCGACATTCTTTTCAAATTTTCTTCTTCGGAACTTGCAGCGGGTTGCAAACGGGTCCTTGAGTATCCGGATAGTGGTCAGCCCCTTCAACAAGAAAACATGGACTTGGAAAGTGCCATTTGGGATGCTCCTCGAAGAATCAAGGAACATTCCAAGGCAATTGCTCGTTGCAAGGGAGGATATACTCGTTGCAATAATCCAATCTTGGACTCTGTCGAAGACTGTGATTTCAACTTCATCGAGTGGGCGCCCATCCGGAGACTACCGAAGACCGGTTCAACGAACCGAGGAATTCACTCCTTGGAACCACGATAGAACTCATCGAAGATATCCCTCTTGATCCACCGGGCGTTCCGCTGGATGAAGCTGCGGCCCTTCCTGCCATGGACCAAGCCGCGCAAGATGCTCGCCACGACCTTCGAGCAGAATCTAGAAGAGGAATACGATGATCCGGATTTTGATCTTCTGTCTTCGACTTCGTCTTCGACTTCGATTCGGAAGGAACGATCGATGACGAGTCGGTGAAGATCCCAAGACCGGTGATACCGGTGACTCAAGCGGTCATGCTCAATAGATGTTCCTTTGTAATTACTCTTATCTATGCAAAAAATACTATATCAGAATATTTTGTAATATAATATATGTCGTTTCAATTGCGACCAATCTTTAGTTTTTTATACATAGCAAAGCCTTTACGCGCAGGACTGCATTGATCCGGACCGGTTGGTATACAGATTTCACCATCTTAAGTCCACTAATCGAATTCTATAACCAAGCAACGATGGTTATTTCAACCGAAACCAACTATGACTAAATATTGGCTCTAATAAGCACAGAGCATAACTCATAGTGGCGGTTTACTTTAACAAAATCATGCCGTATAGAAAAAATGACCAGCCTTACGACTGCTCTCAAGATAGTAGCCCCCTGGCTCAAGATGTTTAAAGAAAATTAACACTTCGAGCCATAACATAAAATGACCAGTATTCCATAGAAAATGCCCAAATTTCCCCTCCTAAATAGACCGGTCAAGTCATGTCGTATACTTACCTTACAGCTTATACAAATGATAAAGGAATGGATAATTAGAGATATGGTGACAAATCAATGAAGATAAGATCGGCGGAGAGGACCCACAGAGTGGTCCCCGACGAGTATGGAATAACGAGAAGATTCCATATACCGGTATGGAAATAAGGCGGGCGTAAAGACCGACGTATGATGACTTGAGGAACAAGTAAAGGAGCAATTTGTAGTATGTTAGGACTCTGAATTAATAAGGAAAGCTTAAAGATAGAGCTTCGAAATTTGTAATCCATGTAATCGACTAGGACTCGCATGTAACCCTAGCTCCCCGGATATATAAGGCAGAGCACGGACTCCCGAAAACTCTTTGACAAGTCGCAATTAGCAATCTGCTAAAGGTAATACATAACACACAGGACGTAGGGTAGTACTCTCCATCGAGAGGCCGAACCTGTCTAAAATCGCGTGTTCTTGTGTGTTTCGTGTGTTGCAACATCGGATTCCACGCTCGTAAGGGACCGGGTAGTACTAGTGCCGAGTTCAGGAGTCGACAAAGTCTATAACTAAGCGATAATGATTAATTCCACACAAACCCTCTACAACTTAATCATTGACTCTAATCAGCGCAAGATATAATTGATAGAGGCGGCCTCATTCATACCGTATAGAATAAGTGACTGGTACTAAGATTTAGGATTTTCATAAGTTCACGATCGCTCTTAATATAACAGCCCCCGACTCGATATGTTAATTCAAAATTAAGATGTTGAGGCTTAAAAACACTAATATAATCGTTACCATAAACCAAAATGCTTTATATTATCACACTCATAGAGTTACAAAAAATACCAAATATGAAAAATCTTTAAGTATAAAAACGACGAAGTTGATCAATATTCCAAGAATTTGGAATTTCCTCCTCCTCCCGTGTCATAAGCCTATAAGCCTCCGGCTTGGAAACCGACTTAACCACAAACGGTCCTTTCCGGACCGGTGACAACTTATGCCCATTCTTATTAGACTGAAGTTTCCTGAGCACTAAATCGCCCACTTGAAATTCCTACGTGCGCACATTGCGATCATGATACCGCCGTAATATCCGATGACATTTGTCCGCTCGAATTAACGCTTGATCTCTTAATTCTTCCGCAGCAATCAACTCAACTTGACGTTGTTCATCATATTTATCTTCATCATGATATCGCACACTCGGCGAAACCATATTCACTCCCGTAGGCAACATTTCTTCGGATCCATATACTAGAGAGAAAGGAGATTGTCCCGTGGCGCGACCGCCATTCGTGCGCAGTCCCCATAACACCCGAGGTAATCCTTCACCCATTTTCCAGGTGTATGGTTTCAACCGGTCAAAAACTCCGGGCTTAAGAGCGGTCAAAATCATACCATTGGCACGCTCTACTTGCCCGTTACTCCGTGGATGTGATATCGAAGCATAATGTATCTTGATCCCCAAACTTTCAGCACAATCCTTGAAGAATTCTAAGGTGAACTGTGGTCTATTATCCGTAATTATACAATACGGAACTCCAAATCGGACAAAGATAGTTTGCAAAAATTTGATTTCCCGAGCGAGTGGTCGTATTGGTAATCGCCTCGACTTCAATCCACTTGGAGAAATCGACCGCCACAAAAATATGAGTAAATCCTCCGGAGGCTTTCTTGAATGGTCCGACAATATCCAGCCCCAAAGTTGCAAAAGGCCGGTATTTGGAATCATATGCAATCATGAGCCGGAGTATGAGGTTGTCGTGCAAAAAATTGACATCCTTGACAAGTTTGAACTACTTCATGCGCACCATCGTCGCTGTAGGCCAATAAAATCCTTGTCTAAACACCTTTTCAACCAGAGTCTTTAACAAAGCATGATTTCCACAGACCCCTTATGAATTTCTTCCAAGCATTTGAATTCCATCGAAACAGATACACATTTCATTAAAATATTGACTCCTCGCTGATAAAGTTCATCTTCAATAAGCAAATAGTTCCTTGCTCGATCTCCCGTCTTTGCCACTCGGCCCTGTCTTCTAGGGTTTTACTAGACCACAAATATTCAAGATATGGGGTTCGCCGATCGGAATCTACCATCATAACTTCAGGCAATTGATCTACTCCTTCCGCTTGTGTTCCATCTTGAACCACTTCTCCAATCTCGTGCTATAAGACCATCTCACCAGTCTTTTCTTCCAAGACCGCGTCTACGGTCTTTTCTCCTAAGACCGCATCTCTAGTCTCTATTTTCGTAATAGTAGCTTTTTGAACCATATTAATAGATGGTTTTCTTAAAACTTGAAGAAATACCCTAGGCGGTACTCGCTCGCCTCGAAGAACCCAATCCGGCTACATCTGCAGAATTATTTTTGCGCAATATATGAGAAAAATGCAGACCATCAAATTTATCTTCAAGCTTTGAAGATGCATCTAGGCCCCCTAGTGGATTTTGGTGATAAATGACAAAGAATTAAAATGTCTAACGTTTCATTGAGCTATTGTGCAGGATATCAAAGTCTACTAACCCACGTTATAAGATTGATAGCCCCTCATACAAAAGTCAAAGGATGGACTCAAAGAGAAGCTTAAATTAGTTTTTATAGTTATTTGAGTCTAGGTTTGCCAAACTATAAAGAGGGGTGATTTAGTCTTTCATGCAGGGAATATGTGCTCAAGTTACCTAAATCAAAGCTTGGATGAGAACCAAACCACTCAAAAGGCCAAAAGGACCAAAGACCAAAGAGTCAAAATAAATCACACTCGGACAAGACGGAAGTTCCGCCTCCAACTCGGAAGTTCCGAGATTTCCAGGAGGTTTTTGGCGGAACTTCCGCCCAAGACGGAAGTTCCGTCTTGGGAAATTTCACTTAGTCTTTTTCACGATCTGTCAAGAGAGAAGTTCCGCCTTTCTATGGAACTTCCGTGATTTCTAGAGGGTTTTTGACGGAGGTTCCGCCATGAACGAAAGTTCCATTATTTGCCCGACCAAACCCTAGCATCGACTCTTTTTGGACCCACTCCTGTAAATAGATCTCCCCATCTCACTCTAGGGTTTGTTGGTGCTTTTTAAACTCTCACATCTCCCTCAAGCTCTTGCTCTCATCTCTCTTTCACTCTCCTTGAGATTCAAGTCCACTTTGAGAGCCCCATCTAAAATCCAAGCTTGAGAAGCATCATTCCAACCTTGAGCACATCTTCCCTTAGCAAGCAATCTCTACTTCACTTGTTACTCTTGGAGATTTGTTCTCCTAGATTGGCTAGGTGTCACCCTAGAGCTCCCAAGATTGTGGTGAGCCTTGGGAAGTTTGTGAAGGTTGTGATTCGCCTCCGGAAGGAAAGGAATAAAGCAAGAAGAAGAAGAAAACCAAGTTTGACCTTGGTGGTCACTTGGGGAGGATTAGGGTTGAGAGAGACCCGACTCTTTGTGAGCTCCTCAACGGAGACGTAGGAACCTCTTTGTGAGGGGTCGAAACTTCGGTAAACAAACCCCGTGTCTCTCTTGTGTTCTCTCGCTCGTTGTGTCTTGTTCTTTGTTCTTGTTTGGTGCTTGTGCTATATTTGGCCCGATCTACTTGTGTGGGTGTTGTCTATCGATTTCCTGCAGGCACAACATTCCTATGAGGTGGAGGAAACTTTCTATTCAAAGGGATTTGTAAGATTCACTTCTCGCTTTCATTATCTTGTTTTCCCCTCAAGTCCATAACGGAAGTTCCGTCAAAGACGGAAGTTTCGTCTTTTGAGAGAAGTTCCATCTTGGACTGACTAACTAGGTTTAAAGTGTTGTGATTTTCAGAAATTATTGTAGCTTGCCTATTCACCCCCCCCTCTAGGCAACTTTTAATTGGTATCGGAGCAGGTCTTCTCAGTAAGAGCTTAACCGCTTGAGAAGAAAAGATGTCGGGGGAACATGGCGAATTCGAAGATGATCCGACCAAGAAAGGGGACACCCTTACGGACTTGAACCCCTTTGCCAAGGATGGCACAAGCGGTGGGAAGTTGGACACAAGGTACAACTTCAACTATAATGATGTGGCTAATGTGAATGGTGGCGGTAGTGGATTACCTACTATCAATTGGTCCACCCGTGTGGGAAGTGGTTGAGAAAGGATATGTGATTGAGGATGAGGAGAAACACACGGTTATGGACAACATCAACATACATCGTAATGCACAAGCCGCGTCGGCCATGCTCTCGTCCTTGAGTGCTAAAGAGTACTCTAAAGTGTCCCGACTCGAGAATGCCAAAGCTATTTGAGACAAGTTGATTGCGGTTCATGAGGGAGTTGATGTGGTGAAGAAGTCAAGGATGCAGGTGTTGAAGAATCAATTCAACTTCTTTGTGATGAAGAAAGGTGAAGACCCTTAACAAACACATGATAGGCTCTTGGAAATTGTGAATGAGCGAAGGTCACTTGGAGATGACGTGAGCGAACAAGAAGTGAATCTCAAGCTTCTAATGTCACTAAGAGTGTGGAACTCCACCCTTTGTACCATCATTGAAGAAAAGGAAGGATTTGATAGATTCTCCACGGATGAAGTGATTGGGAGAATTCTTGCTCACAAGAGCCGTGATGATGAAGGAAAGAGAGTGAGTGTGCTAATTGGAGATGAGAGCACAAGTAAGCAAGATGTGGCACTTAAGGACAAAAAGAAGGAAATTGTGAAAGTAGACCAAATTGAGATTGAGTAAGACAATGAAGAGCATGCTTTATTTGTGAAAAAGTTTGGCAAGTTCATGATCAACAACGGGTTTACCAAGAAGAGCTTTGACAAAGCAAGGGCAAGAAGATCAACAAGAAAGTGCTACCATTGTCATGACTCGGGACACCTCATTGTGGAGTGTCCTCAACTCAATGGAAAAGAAGAGAAGAAGGAAAAGTTCATCAAGAAGAAGAACTTCAAGAGACCATTCAAGGGTCAAGCTCATATTGGCCAACAATATGTTTCCGATGATGATGATGAAGATGAAGAAGGAGGCATCGCCAATCTTGCCTATGGCCTAACACCGGCCAAATCATCACTCTTCAACAACCTCATCGACGATGAGAATGACGCCCCCAAATGCTTCATGGCCAAAGAAAACAAGGTACAAACTAAACTTCTTGTCAATTCCTCTAACCATGATAATGAGGAGGAGCTAGTCCCCTCCTTGCAAGATATGGTGAAAATGTTAGGGATAATGCAAGAGAAGGTTGAAGAGAGCGAAGAGATGGTGGACAAGCGAGAAAAACATGCTTATCAAGAAGCTTGATGAGATTAAGGAGTTGAAGGCTCTCCTTGAGCAAGAAAGAAAGAAGAACGAGGAGTTGACTCTATGCCTTACAAAGGTAAACAAGTCAAATGCTAAACTTGAAGACATCAACCTCTCACTCCAAACAAAGTGTGAATCTCTTGAAGAGAATCACAAGTTGTTGGAAGGAGAGATTGAAGTCCTCAAGAGTGGCACATTGACTTACAAAAGCAAGGTCGAGTCAATACAATCCTCATCAAGCAAAGAATGTGCAAGATGTAAAGGTGTTGACATGGACAACATTGCCACCGATAAGGTGACAATCAAGGATCTCACTAACAAGGTCAAGAATCTTGAGAGAGCGGCTCAAATTGAGCTAGCTAAGAAAATTGTTAGTGAGGAAAGAAAGTTCAATAGCAACAAAGGCATTGGGTTCAAGGAGCAACCCAAGAAGAAATAAAACAACAAGAGCAACAACATCAATCAACAAAAGCAAGTTGCTCAAGTTAAGCACATGAAGTAGGCCAAGACAACACAAGAGCTCAAAAAGAAGAGCTCACCCATATCCTTCTATGTGTATGATCATGCAACATATGAGCTAACCCATGGTGCTCATGGAAGAGTAGTTGCAAGATTTGTTGGGCCACACTATGCAAGATGGAATCCTTGTGTGTGGGTGCCCAAAAGTGTTGTTTCTAAAGTTAAGGGACCCAAGCAAGTTTGGGTGCCTAAATCTTGTGCTTAATTGTGGTTCAATATGGGTGCTCGACACCGGTGCTCAAATCATATGACCGCGGAGAAGAAGATGTTCTCCACGCTTGACAAAGACAATCTACCAAGTGAGAGTATATCTTTTGGAAATGATCAACAAGGAAAGGTAATTGGTCGTGGTGAAATTCAAATCACCCATGACCTTTCAATTAGTAATGTGTTCCTTGTGAAAGGTTTAGGGTACAACTTAATGTCCATATCACAACTTTGTGGAATGGGCTTTAATTGTCTCTTTACCGATGAAGGCATGACCGTCTTTAGCAAAGCGGATTCCTCAATTGCATTCAAAGGGTACTTGGAGGATAAGATCTATCTTGTTGATTTCACCAACAAAGAGGGTCCAAATCTAAGTGCTTGTTTGATAGCAAAAACCACTTTGGGTTCGTTATGGCATCGCCGACTAGCTCATGTTGGGATGAGGAATCTACATAAGCTTCTAAAGGGTGGCCACGTCGTTGGACTAAAGGATGTTGCTTTTGAGAAGGACAAAGTGTGTAGCACATGTCAAGCCGGAAAGCAAGTTGGAGCCAACCATCCATCCAAGACGATGATGACGACGACAAGATGATTGGAGATGCTTCACATGGACCTCTTCGGACCGGTCACATACCTAAGCATTGGCGATAACAAGTATGGCCTTGTCATTGTTGATGATTATTCCCGTTTCACTTGGGTATTCTTTTTGAAGGATAAAAGTGAGACACAAGGTGTTCTAAAGAGCTTCTTGAGAAGAGCACAAAATGAATATGATGTGAAGATCAAGAAGATTAGAAGTGACAATGGTACCGAGTTCAAGAACACACAAGTTGAGGAGTACTTAGATGAAGAAGGTATCAAGCATGAGTTCTCGACACCATACACTCCACAACAAAATGGTGTAGCCGAGAGAAAGAACCGTACACTCATTGAGATGGCAAGAACCATGCTTGATGAATACAAGACTCCGACACTTTTTGGGCCGAAGCCATCAACACCGCTTGCCATGCAACCAATCGATTGTATCTTCACAA
The DNA here is from genome assembly GCA_031894775.1 of Chloris gayana. Lineage (NCBI taxonomy): Eukaryota > Viridiplantae > Streptophyta > Magnoliopsida > Poales > Poaceae > Chloris > Chloris gayana. The sequence goes on from JAUNZO010000447.1 coordinate 417,489, forward strand.
GATATTGAGAAAGACACCTTATGAGCTTCTTACCGGTAAAGTTCCTAATGTGTCGTATTTCCGTGTCGTTGGGAGTAAGTGCTTTATTCTTAACAAGAAGCCAAGGTCTTCCAAGTTTGCTCCAAAGACCAAGTGAACGATGGCGGAGGACGGAAAAAAATTAAGGTGTGGCGGAATTGCTAGCACAGACTATCCAACAACCAAACACATCATCCATACATCATAATTCAACTATAAAATATAGAACAATTCAACATAATATATGCATCTAATATTGTAATTCAACTATAAAATATAGAGCAATTCAAAAAAATATATGCATCTAACATTGTAACTTGATACGATCAAGGAAAGATGTTAATGAGGTGGAGAGAGTAGAAACAAACCAGCAATAATGCTTCAACAACGCCTAGGTTTAGGAGACTTAGGTAATTGCATTTGCCTATCTTTCTTTTTCTGAAAGGCTTTCTTTATTTTACCAAGATCAAGTCCTTTGAATATCTCTCGTTCAATGTAGCACACCATTAAGTCATTAAGCCAAGCGTCGGACATCTTGTTGCGCAACTCGGTCTTAATGATTTTCATTGCCAAGAATGCCCTTTCAACTAATGCTGTTGCAACTGGTAGTAGCAATGCTAACTCTATTAGGCGATAGACCAGCGGGAATACAATATGTGGCTCCTGCCACTCGACCAAAAACTCCTCAAATCTGCAATCCAGCAATTGATATAGTAAATAATTAAACAAACAAGCTGGCAATTTATATCAAGTTAGTATTATTAAAAGTACTTGCAATACGTGCCTTTCATTTTGATCCTGCCCTTCCCTTTCTTATCCATTATACAGATCGGATCAACAAAAACCAAGAAATCCTGACATATGTAAGTTATATGAATAATTAACAATTATAGATCACTCGAACACTAAAGCAATAAGGTTTACTTAAATAAAGAAAATTAAGAGACGTTCATACGGACAATCTGCTGGCTGTTCTCACGACCTTGTCGACTTCTCAATGGCAATTCCACTTCCGCAATTCCGTTGACCGCTGCTCAGCTTGGTTTCATAGTTTGGTGGGCGGCGTCCTCGGCATGAAGTAATTAGGGTTCGTCCAAGACGCAGAAGATGGAGATTAATGGATGGATACGGAGTTTGATCGTCTATGTTGGTTTGTTTCCAATTTTCCATGCTCAGCCGGACAGGGCCACACCTGCAAAGATTATTGGGCCAGAAAGTCCATGGCCTAGAGAGTTAGAATAACGATTCGCTGGCTCCTATACCGTCTTCTTCGTTTGTTCGGCAAGCTCGCAGACACAGGCAGTACATCGTCAATGGCGGCTCAAGCATTATAACTACGGATTGAACGAATACTAGGGGTCTTCGCGGAAAAATCAAGGTATGGCGACCGCCCTACCTCGCCATATGGAGAGCTCCGCCACCTGCCGGTGAAGGTTTCTTACTTGGATACGGATCAAATGTGTATGCATATCGGGTTTTCAACAAAGCCACCGACATTGTTGAGATCATGCGTGATGTAGCATTTGATGAATCTAATGGCTCTCAAGTAGAGCAAGTTAATCCAAGTGATGTAGGTGATGAAGCTCCTTGTGAAGCAATAAGAAACATGACAATTGGTAAAATAAGGCCACAAGACCCAACTCAAGTGCAAGGTGATCCATCTTCTCCAAGTCAAGATCAAGACCCTCCACAAGATCCACAAAATGAACAAGATCAAGGTGGTGGCCAAGATCATGGTGACGATCATGATCAAGGCAACAACCAAGATCAAGAACAAGATGGTGGAGGTAATGATCATCAAGATGAACCACAAGAAGAAGAAGATGCACCTAGGCCCCAACAACCCCGAGTGCGCCAAAGCATACAAAAAGATCACCCCGTTGATAACATACTTGGTGATAAATTCAAAAAGGGGTAACCACTAGATCTCGAGTCGCTACCTTTTGCCATCATTACTCGTTTGTTTCCTCTTTGGAACCTCTTAAAGTGGAACAAGCATTGCAAGACTCGGATTGGGTGGTGGCCATACAAGAAGAGTTGAACAACTTTGAAGGAAACAAGGTGTGGTCATTGGTGGAGAGACCCAAGCATAATGTTGTAGGAACCAAGTGGGTGTTCCGCAACAAGCAAGATGAACATGGTGTAGTGGTGAGGAACAAAGAAGACTTGTTGCAAAAGGCTACTCACAAGTTGAAGGCTTGGACTTTGGGGAAACATATGCACCGGTAGCAAGGCTTGAGTCAATTCGCATATTGCTCGCCTATGCTACACATCATGGTTTCAAGTTATATCAAATGGATGTGAAGAGTGCATTCCTCAAAGGTCCAATACAAGAAGAAGTGTACGTGTAACAACCACCGGGTTTTGAAGATCCGAAGAAACCTCACCACGTGTACAAGCTTCACAAAGTTCTCTACGGGCTCAAGCAAGCACCAAGAGCTTGGTATGAACACCTCAAGGGATACCTCATCCACAAGAGCTTCATAATGGGCAAGGCCGATCCTACCCTCTTCACAAGAAAAGTTGGGAGTGATTTATTTGTGTGCCAAATATATGTCGGTGACATAATATTTGGTTCTACTAACCAATCTTTCCGTGATGAGTTTGCCAAGATTATGACTAGGAAATTTGAGATGTCGATGATGGGGGAGTTGAAGTTCTTTCTAGGCTTTCAAGTCAAGCAACTAGAAGAAGGAACCTTTATAAGTCAAACCAAGTACACCCAAGACATCCTCAAGAAATTTGATATGAACAAGGCAAAGCCAAGCAAGACTCCAATGAAGACAAATGGTCATCTAGGATTGGATCTTTGCTTTACCTTTGTACATCTAGACCCGATATCATGCTTAGCGTGTGCATGTATGCAAGATTTCAAGCTGCTCCAAAAGAGAGCCACTTGGTGGCTGTTAAAAGAATCTTGAGATATTTGGTTCACACTCCAAACATAGGGTTGTGGTATCCTAAGGGCGCCAAATTCAAGTTAGTTGGCTACTCCGATGCCGACTACGCCGGATGTAAGGTAGATAGAAAGAGCACCTCCGGGACTTGCCAATTCTTGGGTAGGTCCCTCGTGTCATGGTCATCCAAGAAACAAAATTCCGTTGCTCTTTCCACAGTCGAAGCGGAGTATGTTGCAGCCGGCAGTTGTTGTGCACAACTCTTATGGATGCGACAAACTCTAAAGGACTTTGGATACTCTTTGACCAAAGTTCCCGTCCTATGTAACAATGAGAGTGCCATCATGATTGCATACAACCCCGTTGATCACAATAGGACTAAGCATATAGATATCCGGCACTACTTCTTGAGAGATCATTCAATCAAAGGGGACATTGAGATTAGTTATGTGAGAACAGATAAACAACTAGCCGATATCTTCACCAAGCCCCTAGATGAGAAAAGATTTTGTGAGCTTAGAAGTGAACTTAATATACTTGATTCTTCTAATGTGGAATGAATACTTGCGCATCTTTGTGAAATTGATTGAGATAGTTTATGTTTCAAAAAATAATTTGTAAAATTATTGCGTGTTTTTGTATTGAAAAACTTCGGAGTTGATCATATGATCTTGTTGCCAATCTTGTGAATATTGTTTTACTTGGTTGATTGATGGCTATTCACAAGAGAAAGCAACTCCTAGTTCCAAGTTTATTCTCTCGTAATTCATAAAACTTCCGTCCGTCACGGAACCTCCGCCAAAAGTCTGTTTTTCTCGGAACTTCCGTTCCTAACACGGAACCTCCGTCCACACTTGGGCTTTTTTTTTATCCGGCTAGGTCGGGACATCACGGAACCTCCGCCACTCGCGGAACTTCCGTAAATTACGGAACCTCCGTCTTCAAAGACGGAACCTCCGTGTGTGTCGGGTTTAAACCCTAGAACCAGCCACCGTACCCCTTCGGTCCAATCATTTGAACACTATCTTTCTCTCTCTTCTCCCCAAAGTCAACCGGAGCTCTCCCAAGGCGATTTGGCGTTTCAACCGTGTTTTTGAAGAAGTAATCCGTGGAAAAGGTGCTCCACACTCCGGAACCTCCGTGCCCCAAGTTCTTCCGTGATCTCCCAACTTCATTTTCTCTCACGGTATGAATCTTGGTGCCTTTTTCCCGATCCGCTAATGCACTCGAAGTTTTTCCTATTTTCCTTGGGTAGAGTAGTTCCCTAGCAACTAGTCTACATTATCCTTGAAGGACTTGAGTAGTTAGATGGTAGATCTAAAGTTATAGTGATTTTCATGTGCTTGCACTGCACGAACGGAACCTCCGTCATAGGACGGAACCTCCGTGTTTTGCGGAACTTCGCCGTTTGCGAACCTCCATTCCGGCACAGTGCAGTCACAAGTGAATCACTATAATTTTGAATCTTCTCTAGCATTCCTCATGATCATTGTGCCCTATCCTTGTCGAGTCACCAGCAAATGGGTCAAACCAAGTTTCCCGGGAGGAAGAGCTCAGCTAGCTCAGGCAGCCTATGTTGAAGAATCCGAGGGGTAGGAATCGGATGTTCCTAGTGATGAGGGCAGCGGTGAGATTGTTCCCGAGCCCAAGAGGAGAAAGAGCACGACATCTCGACCACCACGAGCTGCTCGGACCGTTCGAGTTGAGCGAGGTGGTGCTCTTCCCGATCGAAGAGCTAAGGGCAAGGGAGTAGTTGCAGGAGGAAGCTCAAATCGCATTCCAAGTGAGGATTTGCGGCAGGTCACTGGATTGAGAGTGCACCCTCCCGTGTATCGTGGCGATCATGTGTGCTTTGATTATAAAAAGTGGTTGGGGTCATTGCTTGAAGACAGGACCACTCATCCGGAGCGTGTGTCGAGCAAGAGGCTTCGGATGAAAGGTTTTACACTTGGTTTCAGCAGGACTACTATCGGTGTTTGTTCATTGAGCTTGATGACAAGAAGCATCAAAGGCTCCATCCTCACCAATGGATTGATTGGAATTACATGGCTAGAAAGCAAGATCCACTTTTTGATCAAGTCATTGAGCAATGCAAAGCAAAAGGTGTGTATGACTTGATGTCATTCAAGTATGACTCGGAACGAGGAGGTTCTTTGTCGGTTCCGGGCTACTCTTTAGTTGGATGGAAGAGGTAAGGGCAAAGTGTTTTGGATGACACGGGGATTCAATACGAGTGTTAGCTACAAGAAATTTGCCTCTTATTTTTGCTTGCCCAAGAATGATGTGAGGAAGCCCAACATCACCAATGAGCCCGTTCTAGGGAGCGAGGCTCCTGGAGTTCATGTATGAAGACCCGGACAACGTTGTTATTGGCAAGACCGAAGGTTTGCGCCCCTACTACCTTCTCATGAACCGTCTCCTTCTCCAAAACATTGCTCCTAAGAATGGCTACTCCACCAAGATTGCATCATACTCTAGAAATGTTCTTGTGAGAATGGCTCCAGACTCCGATGGATTCCGTGTGATGGGTCATATCATGGAAGAGATTCACCGAGCTTCATATGCTACCCGAAGGACTATGCCATATGCCCCTTTCATCATGGCAATGATTGAGAAAGAGACCGGGCTGACATTTGAGAAAGACTGCAAGCATCTTCCACTTCGTCCAAAACAGATTCGAACCATTGCTGCTCCTTCTCCACCCCATCATGGAGCTTTCTTTGGCGCAGCTGCTCCATCCTCCTCTAGTGCACCTCAGCAGCAAATGATCTCCCACCTCTTGGCTCAAGAAAAGTCTCAAAGCAATCTTCAATGTGTGCACGGCCAATGCCATTGATATATACAAGAACAAGCAGCACACGAAGAAGAATGCCCAGCGCATGAAGACATTCGTGAGGGCACAAGGTGTGGAGGTATCTCCTCGAGGTTCCGAGGAAGAAGAGGATGCACCTCCTCCGGTTTATCAATGGCCGCTTGATGCTTATGAGCAATATCAGCAGTATGAGCATGAGCAAGAGCATGAGCACGAGCATGAGCATGAGCATGAGCAAGAAGAAGGAGAAGGAGAAGATGAAGATGAGGCAAATGAAGAAGACAAGTGGTCGAGAGGAGGCGAGTCCTCCATACGAGTGGGGCCACCGTGATCCTTACCGATGATGACGAGTGATCCTCTCCCTCCTATCTACCTTTTTGGTGCCTTGATGCCAAAGGGGGAGAGAAAGAGACCTCTTTGTATCTTATCTATCTAGACTTGGAACTTATGGAACTCTATCTATGTATGGAACTATGTGTGTGTGCCTTTTATTGTAATAGAGCTAGACTTGTTTAAATTCGCTATGTTGCAAAACTATGTGCATGGATGATGGATGTTTATTGCCTTAATGTGGGGCTTGCATGACATTGCTTATGTTTAACTTATGTGGCTTGCATTTCATGGTGTGCAACTTTTTAGCGTATGTTGCTTTTGCTTTTCACACTTATGCATGTCTTTTGAGCACATTGTTTTAGGCACCCCACAAGCACAAAATATAGGGGGAGCTCTCTCACATGTTTGAGTGACCCATGCATCTCTTTAGGAGAGCTCCGCTATATTTTGGTGGTTCTTTTGATATCCTTCTCTCTTTTAATTGTTTGTCATCAATCACCAAAAAGGGGAGATTGAAGATGCAACTAGGCCCCCTAGTGGGTTTTGGTGATAAATGACAAAGAATTAAAATGTCTAAAGTTTCATTGAGCTATTGTGCAGGATATCAAAGTCTACTAACCCACGTTATAAGATTGATAGCCCCTCATACAAAAGTCAAAAGATGGACTCAAAGAGAAGCTTAAATTAGTTTTTATAGTTCTTTGAGTCTAGGTTTGCCAAACTATAAAGAGGGGTGATTTAGGGATGGAGATCCTCTCGCATTAGCCTAAATTAATGTAGAGAGCACCTTTACAAGCATTAGCACTCATCCGAGCCATCTCGTGCTCAAGAGGATGGCCGAGATTGCTTGACACTTCCCCCAAATAAGAAATTAGCAATGGGCCTACACGATTCCCTTTCCCCTTGGAATACAATCATGGTTCCTTTGCATCAAGCGCTCGCCGCCGGAAGAATGCGCAGGTTGTGCCCGCACGAAAGGAATGAATAGCCTAGGATAGAAAATGACGACTCAACGGATGATTGGTTCTTCAGCAGCCAAGCTCGACCATGAGCGCGCAGACCTTGCCTTGCTCTGTCTCCAAAATAATTTGAGTTTGTTCGTCATGGCGGCCGGCGTGGGCCTGTCCTGCAAGAATTGCAAGCTGGTCACTTCTCTATCTCTCCTTTGGGCAAGAAGAAAATACCAAGCTAAACTAAAAAATCAAGATAATCATCGATGGACTCCAATCCGATTGCCTCCACGGTTTTGAGTTGCAATTCCGCATTATTAGTGTTTATTGATGGGTGAGGGAGAGACAAATCATGCCACGAGGCCACGAGCAAGCTCGGCTTAGCCTCCCAATTGCTCAAAGTTGTTGCACATTTCGATCCGGATCTATTAAATCAGAGGTCGATTGTGGGTAGTGGAGGACACCAGCAGATTGATTTGGCGATCAAAGGTGAATATCAACATGCTTAAAACGAGGAAGCATATTTGCGACCTTTGCGACCTCCGACGAGCTCGTGCTAGGGCGTCCATGCGGCCTCCGGCGAGCACGTGAACATTCTTATGGCCTTCGGAGAGCAGGAGTGCTGCGGGACCTTTGCTCGATGCTCGAGGCATCGGATGCATAGATGGAGAAAAAGCCGGCAAACAATCGGAGTCGTCATCTTGGATACGAACGTCCCGGATGGAAGCTAATGCCAAAACGACTTTCTCTCGCATTGATACCTGCAAGCAATAGGAAATGCAGAGAATCCCGATCCGTGATTTAGTATTTCATGCAGGGAATATGTGCTCAAGTTACCTAAATCAAAGCTTGGATGAAAACCAAACCACTCAAAAAGCCAAAAGACCAAAGTCCAAAGAGTCAAAATAAATCACACTCGGACAAGACGGAAGTTCCGCCACCAACTTGGAAGTTCCGAGATTTCCAAGAGGTTTTTGGCGGAACTTCCGCCCAAGACGGAAGTTCCGTCTTGGGAAATTTCACTTAGTCTTTTTCACAATCTGTCAAGAGAGAAGTTCCGTCTTTCTATGGGAAATTTCACTTAGTGTTTTTCACAATCTGTCCCCATCTCACTCTAGGGTTTGTCTGGTGCTTTTTGAACTCTCACATCTCCCTCAAGCTCTTGCTCTCATCTCTCTTTCACTCTCCTTGAGATTCAAGTCCACTTTGAGAGCCCCATCTAAAATTCAAGCTTCGAAGCATCATCCCAACCTTGAGCACATCTTCCCTTAGCAAGCAATCTCTACTTCACTTGTTACTCTTGGAGATTTGTTCTCCTAGATTGGCTAGGTGTCACCCTAGAGCTCCCAAGATTGTGGTGAGCCTTGGGAAGTTTGTGAAGGTTGTGATTCGCCTCCGGAAGGAAAGGAATCAAGCAAGAAGAAGAAGAAAACCAAGTTTGACCTTGGTGGTCACTTGGGGAGGATTAGGGTTGAGAGAGACCCGGCTCTTTGTGAGCTCCTCAACGGAGACGTAGGAACCTCTTTGTGAGGGGTCCGAACTCGGTAAACAAACCACGTGTCTCTCTTGTGTTCTCTCGCTCGTTGTGTCTTGTTCTTTGTTCTTGTTTGATGCTTGTGCTATATTTGGTCCGATCTACTTGTGTGGGCATTGTCTATCGATTTCTCGTGGCGCAACATTCCTAGGAGGTGGAGGAAACTTTCTATTCAAAGGGATTTGTAAGATTCACTTCTCGCTTTCATTATCTTGTTTTCCCCTCAAGTCCATAACGGAAGTTCTGCCAAAGACGGAAGTTCCGTCTTTTAAGAGAAGTTTCGTCTTGGATTGACTAACTAGGTTTAAAGTGTTGTGATTTTCAGAAATTATTGTAGCTTGCCTATTCACCCCCTCTAAGCAACTTTCAAGCTTTCTTACTTCTTGTCTATAAGCCATCATATGATCATCATGAGCATCCCATACTTTGTTAACTCGACTAATCACAAGCATAGAATCTCTATAGATGTCCAAACGTTTGACACCCAGCGAAATAGCTACCCGAAGTCCATGAAGCAAAGCTTCATATTCTGCGGCATTATTTGAAGCCCGGAAGTGCATCTACAATACGTATTTCAACGGATCTTTTTGTGGAGTAAAAAGCATAACTCCTGCCCCCGCGCTTGAAAGCTGCATGGACCCGTCGAAATACATTTCCCAATGTTCCAAGTTCTGAATTGCAGGCGATATTTGAGTTTCGAGCCACTCCGTAATAAAATCAGCTAATGCATGCCCCTTAATAGCTGTCCGCGAAGAAAAGTAATCTCGTATCGACCAAGCTCTATAGCCCACTTGGCAACCTCGTCCAATTGCCACCCGATTATGCACCACATCCTCGATGGCAAACACAGTCTTGACTTCGACCGAATGTGCTTGAAAATAGTGCTTCAGCTTCCGTGATGTTATCACAACGAGCATATATCAATTTTTGCATTTGAAGATATTGCATCCATAATTCCTTTTGTACTTCACTTACAAAGTATACCGGATGTTGAACTAGCTGCAGATGTCATTCTTCCCTGCAATCGACCACCAATACCGTACTTGCAACATGAGTTGTTGCGGATATGTACAATTGAATGGCTCAATTAGGTTCGGTGGTATCAATACCGGCAGATTATCGAGATATCCCTTCAGTCTGTTCAAATGCGGCTTGAGCCTCATCTGTCCACTCAAACTTATCTTGGTTCTGGAGCAATTTAAAGAAAGGGAGGCCTCCGACCCCCAGACCTTGAAATGAAGTGGCTGAGAGCGGCCATACACCTAGTTAATTTCTACACGTCCTTCAAACATCCGGGAGGTTTCATGTTGACGATCGTCCGGATCTTCTCCGGATTAGCCTCAATGCCACGCCATGATACCTAGTATCAAAGTAACTTTCCGGATCGATCCCCAAACACACACTTACCAGGATTAAGCTTCATAGAAAAGTTCGAAGATTGTTAAAGGTCTCTGTCAGCTTAGAAAGAAGATCTTCAGCTTTCCGGGATTTAACCGATATATCATCCACATATGCTTTAACATTCCTTCCAATTTGTGAGTCCAGGCAACGTTGCATGCCATGCTGATAAGTAGCGCCCGCATTCTTCGAGACCGAACTAAATTGTTGTGTAGCGATAAGCTCCAAAGGGGGTGATGAACACGGTCTTGATTTGTCTTCGACCTTCGAGGGAATTTGGTGATACCTAGAATAAGCATCAAGAAAACAAAGACGCTCACAGCCGAGCAATCGAATCATCAACTTGGTCGATCCGAGGCAGCGCAAAGGGGTCTTTGGGACAAGCCTTGTTGAGATCAGTATAATCAACACACATTCCTAATTCTATAGTATTCTTCTTTGGTACAAGAACTGGATTGGCAAGCCAATCCGGATAATACACCTCCCTCATGAACTTAGCTACTAATAATCTAGTAATCCCTTTCTTGATTGCTTTCTTGCGGTCTTGAGCAAACCTCCGGAGCTTCGCTTGATCGGCTTCGCGTTAGGACGCACCAACGAGTGTGTGCTCAATCTTCTCCCTAGGGACACCCGGCATGTCGGAAGGTTGCCATGCAAAGATGTCCCTATTTTCCTGGAGGAAAAGAATGAGCGTGCTTTCCTATTTATCCCCAAGGTCGGACCCAATATGGGTGACCATGGAGGGGTCTGCCTCATCAAGCCGAACAGTCTTGGAAACGATCGCATCAACCTTCAATTTCTCCTTGGCAATCTTCTTGGATGCAGCTTCTTCTTCAAGCGAGTGCTTGTGTCTCAAAGACGCTACCTGCTCGCCTGATTTCCCGATGTTCTTCCTCCGAATTGATGCGAGTTGCCAACTCGGATCGTGTACCTCACAAGCATGCGCGGTCTTGATATGAGACCGGAACGACGAGACCCGCTGGGCCCGGCATCTTCGACATCAAATACTAGTAGTTCGGGAACGCCATAAACTTAGCCAAAGCCGGCCTTCCCAATATGGCATGATATGCGGAATCAATATCAGCCACCCGAAAGATGATGTTCTCCCTTCCGTAATTATCCTTTGTATCAAAAGTCACCGGCAGAGTGATCTGCCCCAATGGATAACTGTTTCGGCCGGGTATTATACCATGAAACGGTGAAACACTATGATCCAAGTCTGCAACCGAGAGACCAAGCTCCGGCAGAGTTTTAGCGAAGAGAATATCCAAGCAACTACCTCCATCAATGAAGGTTGTCTTCAAGCGCACTTTCCGAACAATTGGTGCCGGAATGAGCGGATATCGACCAGCTTTAGGCAACACCTCCGGATGACCGTCCCCGCTTAACGTGATTGGTACTTCGACCATCGTAGATATTCGGGAGTCGCGGGAGCGACAACATTGACCTCCCCGAGTGCTAATTTCTGTCTGCGCTTTGACTCATACGCGTCCGGTCCTCCACAAATGAAGTTCACTTCTCCGAGTGGTTCTTCAAAGCCTTCATCATCATCACGCTTCCTGTCTTTGCCCTTATCATCCTGTTGATTACGCTGCCTCGACCGAGGGGCCACCTTCAACGCAAATGAAGCAAACGGTCTCAGCAAAAAACATTCCTTATTCTTATGATTCCCATTATGAATCATGTAAGGCCCATCGAGTAAAGCTTCAAACGATACTTGTTCTCTTGGCCCTCTCTTAGGTGGTGTGGGGCGGTCTCCTCCATGAGACCGGTCCGCCGCAGCTGACAAGGTTGTTGGCCTTGCGTTTGTTGTTCTTGGATCCGGATCGGTTGCCATGATTGTGCTTCGGCTCTTTCCCTTTGGTTCCCGCACATATTGACCACGTTCGATTCTCTAGCCATATAGTCATCTGCTATCTTGAAGCACTCGACGCCGTCATGGTAAGATTTCGGTTATGCTCGCCAATCTTATGCATCAATGCTTCACTTCGGATGCCGGCTTGGAATGCAGCAATCACTTGCTGATCGGGAACATTGAGGATTAAGGCTTTCTTGCTGTAGAAGTGCCTAATGAAGTCCGTAAGCGTCTCATCGGGCGTCCGATTTAGCTCGATTGAGGTCGAAGAAGTTTCCTGGCTTTTCACAAGTTGCTCGAAAATTCTAAACAAACTTTTTAGTAAGATCGCCCCAAGAAGAAAAAGTTTCCTTGAGCGAGAGATTGTAACCACAAGCATCCGGCCTGTTCCGTGCACATGGGGAGATAGTTCGCCAAAACAAAAGTGTCTCCTCCCGCAGTTCGGATGGCGGTCGTGTACTTGTGAAACCACTCGGCGGGGGAGCCTTGCCATCATATTTATCAATAAACCTAGACTTAAATCCTCCGGAGTATTTGCAAATGTGCAGATCCCGCGTATACGCTGGGATTATAGAGTATTCGTCATCTTCCGGACCGGTCCCGACCGGTGATGGCTAACGACGTCCGTAATGCACTGTAATTGCGATCCCTGTCGTCATCGAGTTGTCACAATAACGATTATCCCGATTTCCAGCATCAAGACCGACCCGGCGATCATTCTTATCATGCGCCGGAGGAAGCGAAGGTGGAGATGGAGGCGGAGGCGGAGGTGGAGGCGGATCTTGATGATCATTGTTGCCTCGTCGAGGTTCTCTCGTCTCTGTTTCTATAGTCTCGTCCCCGTCAATCTCGATCGTCACGGTAGTCATCTCTTCTCGGCTGGTCATCACGGTGCATGGACTGGTATCCCGCCCTCGATTGTCGTTGCGCCGACGATTGTCAGCCGGGGGCGGTGCCGAAGCTTCCCGCCTAAGTCTAGTCGAGCCGATGGCGAGTGCGGTGGCGGCACGGGGTCCGCTAGACGATTATCGACATGACCGGTCCGTCGTCGTTCATCTTCTTCCCGCCTTCGCTAGTCTTCCACTCTTTCGGCGTGGCGATAAATGAGCGCGTTACGAGCATCACGATTACCGTTGAGCAGTATGCATAAATCCTGGTCGGGCGCACGGTCATGTTCATCCGCAATTAGCATATGTCGGTGCTCGATTCTTCCTCCAAAAGAAGCTCCTTCATACCGAGTTCTCGCATACCGGTCCGATCAGGAATGAGACCGATCGGAAGATTCTCCTCCATCTCGCACGAGTTGGTTGGTTTGTAAAGCAGCCGCATCAACTAAGCCGAGGGCCCGTTGTAATCCTGGTGTCGAGTTGAACACATCTTTTGGAATAGTCTCAAGAATCTGCTTCACGCCTACGATGTTATGAACGGCAACGTGAAGACTCGAGCACCGTTTAACTCTACCTCCATAGGGTCCAAATTCAAGGCCTTGTTGGAGGAACGATGATTTCTTCCACCGTGACATCCACGGCGGTTATTATAGCTCTGGTGAGTTGTCTATCGCATCCACAACTTGATCTAGCAGAGGTCCGGTGGCGGGTAAAGCCATAGCAGGATCCTCACCTCCGGCTTGGCTAGTACCAGCATTGCTCGTGTGAACATTGCTCGGGGAGCAACCGACGAGGGTGGTGGAGGCGGGTATTCTCCATCCGTCTCATCCGCTTCACGTTGCCGACGATCTGCTTCTTCTCTTGCCATTCTATCTCTTTCAGCCGCGATCTATTCAGAGCGTCGTTGTAACACCCTAATTTTAGAATTTTGCAATAAAATTAAATTTCCTTTTTATTTCATTAGAATGCTAGAAATTATTCTAGGTTACATAGTTATTTCTCTAGTAGAATATACTATTTTATTATTTTTGAAAAATTGAATGTTGCATTCATGCTGATAGTTGCATTAGGTTTTTATTGGTTGAAAATTTGATTTATAAAATCGATTAGAACTTGTTTCGAATTTAATTACAACTAAAAAAGTAGAAATAAGAAAAAGAAAAAGAAAAGAAGAAGAAGAACCAAAACCCTGGCCATGGGTCAATTCTTTCCCGACCCAACTCCCCTTCCCTTTCTTCTCCCTCCGCTCCCCGCCCAGCTCCAGCCCCGCAGACCCGCCAGCCCGTCCCCAAGCCCGTGCGAGCCCATCCATAACCCGACGCGGATCGGAGCTCGAATCCCGGTCCGATCCGGCTGTCCTCGACGTGCGTGCCACGCCCCAAGCCCCTATATAACGCGCCGCAACCCCGTGCCTCGAGTTTCACCGGAGAACCCCGAATTTCGTGGCCTAGTCGCCGCCTCCATCGCCGCTCTTCGTCTTGACCCGCCGCCGCCGCCCGGAAGAACGAAGTCGAGCCGCAGCCCGAGTTGCACGCGCGACACCGCCGAAGTCCGTCGCCCGCCGTTCGTCGTCACGAGCCGCCTCCGCACCTCCCCATCTTCGCGCGTCGTCGCTGGTGAGCTCGCCACTTCCCCCGCATCACGTAGGTGCTCCCCGTGTCGAGATTGGGGCACCGGAGCCGCCGTTCCGCTAACTCCGACCGGCCGCCAATGGAGCCGCCGCTCGTCGGCGTTGCCCGCCGCCGCCGCCTCATCGGAGCCCTCCTAGGCCGTTGGATCTTAGATCCACGGCCAAGATTAGAAGACTCCGAAGGGGTATGAGCCGGTCCATGGTGGACCCACGGACCGACGCCCTGTCACGGTTCACGGAGCCGTGGACCCGGTCCACGAGTTTTAAGAAATTAAAATAAATCCTTTAATCGGATAAATAGGTACATTTACAAATAAGCCCCCGCCGTTTTAGCTAATTAATAAGGAATCCCATCCTTTTTACATAATCAACCCTAGGTTAGTTTATAATTATATTTTAATCCTGTTAGGGCGCGAGTAATGTAAATTTTACACTTTAGCCCTCGAGAAATTTTATAATTATGTTTAAGTCCTGTAATTTTACATAAGCACCCCTAAGTTTTTCCTAAATTACATTTTAGTCCAATACTTTTTCATTTAGGCCCCTGAACTTTTCCACAATTACAATTAGGTCCCTTTAATTTTCAGTAATTTCAAATAGGTCCCTATAGTCTGTTGTTTTACAATTTAAACCCTAGATCTTAAAACATTCATAACTTTTAGCTCGTAACTCCGATTTAGGTGATTCTTGCGCTCACGAGTTCGTAGTGACGAGTACTATTTAATGGTACTGTTTTCATAGACAATAGGAATTGTTTGGTGTACTGTTTCCTTATTTGATATGTATCTCGTGTTTTTCGGTGTGACGTAAATAGGCGAGGAAGAGTATAAGGATTCCTAGGACCCAGAGTTGGAGCAGCAGACAGCAGGAGGAGACAGGCAAGTGTCCTTGATGCACATTGCGCCTACTTCTTACTATCTGAATTTACATTTCATGCATTGCAATTTAATTTGAATCCTATTGTGTCATATCTTGTTCCATACTATTTCCTTGTCACCTTGGATTTGGTGTAGTATGATAGTATGGGTACGTCATTGCTAGTTGCTTATAATGGGGTTCAAACTGAACTAAATGCTAATCTTGACTAATTATTCACTTGAACATAATGAATTGGGAATGCTTTTTAGTAACATGGAACTTAGGTGATCCCGACAGGTGGATGTGGATGATGGTGCGGGTATGCACAGTGTACTCGTAGTAGTACTTGTTGGTTTGCGGTAGTACCTATTTGGGATCATAAGGACCGGTTCTTGGAGCGGCAACCCAGGACTCCCGCACAAAGCACATGGCTGATAATGGGTAGTACCAAGGTAGTTTCCCGGTTTCGCGGGCGTCGAGGAAGGATGAAGGAAGAAGGTGTCTTCCGGATTCGGGCGAGGAAAGGCAGAGTACTTGAAGCCACGGTGGAAGAGGGGGGGCCATGGGTGATGCATCACTTTGATGGCGGCGAAACCTTAACATGGGCGTTTTGCAAGTCGGGGAGTCCTTAGAAAGACCATGCGGTGATCTCTTGACCTCACACCTAAGGAAGTGTTTTGGTATAATGGAGGTTTTAGTCACCGACGGGTGATGGAATCACCGACCCGTAGATAAAGTTCTGCCACCTCTACGAGTGTAAAACCGTTATAACAAGCTGTGTTCACGGCCACGAACGGCCTGGATCCTCACGAGACCTAGTGGGATTGTTTGGGTGGAGTAACCCTTGGGTAGCTACAAGTGGGGTAACTTGTAGTGAGGTTGGCTGCAGATGGGGTAATCTGTAGTGTGGTTTGCTACGGGCGGGGTAACTCTGTAGTATGGTTTTCCGTAAGTGGGGTAGCTTACGGTGGTTGACAGTGGGGTAACCTGTTGGTTCATTTTCACTTAGTAAATAGGTTGCTCTAATTAACTTGACTAGTGTAGGTGCTTTCTATTGCAAACCATGTGTTAGCCTTCCTTCCATTCAGCTTGCATGTCATTTATTTCCCACACTTGCTGAGTATGACATGTACTCATTCTTGCTATTTCCCTTTTGCTACAATCAACTCGCTGCTCGGAAGATGGAGAAGACCACCGATGAGAAAGGTCTAGACGTGCGAATCCCCGGTCGATTGCCTGTGGTGAAATGGAGTCTTCCGCTAGCGTATATTTGTATTTAGTCCTTTGAGACAATATCGATGTAAGTATTCAATTTAATAAAGACATTGTTCTTTTATCGTATTAATTTGTCCTGTGTGCGTGAAAACTTGTTCCCGGGCACGCATACGGATGCATTCGGCTTTGGTCGTTAAAACCGGGTGTGACAAAGTGGTATCGGAGCCGGGCCGACCGCAGGACGCTAGTTTTGTTATAGTCTTCGTGTCTTAGCTTTAATTTGAAAATCTTATTCTCAAAATTATATATATTGCTTATAACTTGCTTATCTATACTCATCTTGCTGCCTCTACTACCTTTTGTTTATGAAAACATTTTACTAACCTCCTCTATTCAAAACTTTGTAGATGGCTCGTACTAAGATCACCCCGCGCAAGACAGTGGTTGTTCGGCCCACGCGGGTCCCCGAGGGCACTCGCTTGGATATACCGACCTGCCATGGTGGCTCATTCCAATGGACTACGCGCCGGCTACTACCCCAACACTCGTCGTACGTGCTTCAAGGGCTCGGCTACCACGACACCCCTCTCTACATTGGGACCGGGACAGCGAAGCGTGGAAGAGGCTACCGGTGGAGGCTACCGCCGATGCACGGACGACGGCATGCACCGCACCCTTCGTGAGCACCATGCCACCGGCCCAAGATCTACCTTCGATGCTGGTATTCGTGATGCTGCTCGTCAAGCTCTTCTTGTCCTCGCGTCGGGAGGGACCGCACTATGCGCAACCGCCGGTATGCTCACTTCCCCTACGGAGAGAGCTGCAGCTTGGACACCGAGTGTGATGCCCGCACCCGCAAGAGACACCGAGTGACGGACTTCGGGAGCAAGTGCGCCTCACTAGAGCTATGGACTTCATGCTGATCGAGGCTTTGGATGAGATTGAAGATCCGCACCGCCGCAACGAGGAGCAAGAGGAGAGGATCATGTCTCTCCATCGGATGCTAAACTCTAATGATGAAGAGGAAGAGGAAGACCCCGAGGAGGCGCCACCATCACCCACTGTGGTTCCCAGCTCCCCTCCCCGCGGAGAGCTTCTTCGTTTGGCAGCTGCGCCACCCCCACCACCTCCGGAGGAGTAGTTGTCTAGGAGGGTCATCATTTAGGTCCATGAGGATAGGTCGAGTAGTTAATCGAGTTAGTTAAAGTTTATCGTCGATAGTTAGTCTTAGTCTTAGTACGTCCTCATGCTTAGTTTGCTACGAGTGTTGGGAGTGATGCTTGTCATTTGGATTTTTGCTTGAGTGTCGATGGGATGTAAGGCATGTCTTACAACCATATGTTTATCATACATTAATGAGTTAATAAAGGATTAGTTTGGGGTATATTCTCTCTTGAGTTCTTTTACCTATATCCTTGTCATTTCTCGATATCATTGTTTATGCTCATTCTTAGCTATTTGTTTCTATCTCATGGAATATCTATGCTGCCCTTTAATATGTCCAATTTCCTACAATTATGCTCATCTCCTCCTTAATTCTTGCTATCTTTCCTTTCCTTGCAATTAATTTGTTGCTCTATTGCTACCTCCACCATGTCCTTGATAATCTTTACCGTGATCATTTCCTTGTTGCCGTGCAAACATGAAGTGATTTTTAAATTCTATTTGACTCAACAGATGGCGAGGCGCAACAACACCAACAACAACGACAACGATGGGGATGCACCACCAGCACCACCAGCACCCACTCCGGAGCAAGTCTTGGCCATGCAAGCTCGGATCCTTCGGACCATGCAGTAGAACATGATTCGGATGCAGCAGAACTAGCGGAACTAGCAGAACCATAACAATATGGCGCCACCTCGGCCAGCCAGGGAACAAGTTGGGAGAGTTCCGAGAGGACCAAACCAGTGCCATTCTCGCAAGCTAAGGATCCTCTTGATGCCGATGATCGGTCGAAGACCACCGAGAAGAAGCTGCTAGTTGTTCGGTGCAATGACAGGGAGAAAGTGTTGTATGCTTCACACCAGCTTGAGGGCCCAGCTGCTGAATGGTGGGAAGTATTGGTGAATGCTCATCGAGACCCGACTAATATCACTTGGCGAAGTTTGTGACCTGTTTCGGGGCTCACCATGTTCCTCGTGGTGTCATGAAAGTCAAGAAGAAGGAGTTCCAGGACTTGGTGCAAGGTTCCATGTCCGTCGGGGAGTATCCGCACCGCTTCACCCAGCTCTTACGCTATGCTCCAAGAGAAGTGGGCACCGATGAGAAGAAGCAAGAGCCCTTCCTTGAGGGGCTGAATGATGGTCTTGCTTATGCTTTGGAGTCTAGGAACTTCGTGAACTTCCAGTCCCTAGTGGATCGCGCACCGATTCCGGAGAACAGGAGGGCTGGATCGCAAGCGCAAACCGGAGCGCCGGGCGCAGCGAGAAAGGAACAACACCAAGTCCCGCTTCGGTTCTTCATCTGCGGGACCTGTCTACCATCCAGCTCAGCAGGGTGGACAGCAGAGTGGCCAACGAGAGGACCCAAGGTGCTGGACAATGCTATGGTACTCCACAACGTCGGATGCAGCGTCCCAACAACAATCGGGCATCCTCAACTCAGCGAGAGGCCCAACAATGGACAGAACACCGGAGGCCGTGGACCCTATTTTCGTTGTGGACAGATAGGACATTTTGCTGATATGTGTCCTCATAATCGCTCAGCTCGGACCTCGGCTCAAATCGCCAATAATACTCCAAGCCACAATGCCAATGTTGCACCTACTCCGGCTAAGCAGAATCAAGTCCATGCATGTGACAACCACGTGGAGATTGAAAGTACTTAGGAATCTCCGGACGTCATGATTGGTAGGTTTTCCGTATATGATCAAAATGCAGTTGTCTTATTTGATACTCGGAGCATCGCATTCATTCATAGCTGTCGTTTTTGTGCAAAAACATAATCTACCCATGTCAATGCTTAAGAACCATATGATAGTTACTTCCCCGGGGGAGAGATGCATGCTAGGCAAGTCTCGTCCTAAGGTAAACCTTATCATAAGGGGGTAGATTTCTCTGCAAACCTAGTCGTTCTCGAGTCAAAAGGGATTGATGTCATTCTTGGAATGGACTCGTTGAGTAAGCACAAAGGTCTGATTGATTGTGCTAAGAAGTCATTGAGGATAATAGTTGGTTCAGGAGAGGAATTGGAATATGTGGCTGAGGCACTCATCACTACAAAAGGGGCAGCTAACCGCATTGTGTTGAGCAACCCGGAAGGTACTTCGATTCAGGAGATCCGAGTGGTCGGTGAGTTTCCTGATGTCTTCCCGGAGGAATTGCCGTGTATGTCACCCGACCGTGACGTTGAATTTGTTATTGAATTAGTTCCTGGTACAGCTCCTATATTTAAGCGACCCTATCGGATGGATAGTGAACAATTAGCTGAACTTAAAACCCAATTGCAAGAACTCTTATATAAGGGTTATATTCGTCCTAGTGCATCACCATGGGGAGCTCCAGTTATTTTTGTTGATAAGAAGGAGGTGATCGAGAGAATGTGTGTGGATTATCGTGCACTCAATGAGGTTACAATCAAGAATAGATACCCTCTACCACGGATTGATGACTTGTTCGATCAGCTGAAGGGAGCCCGTGTATTTTCCAAGATTGATCTTCGTTCCGGATATCACCAATTGAAGGTTCGAGCCTCCGACATCCCCAAGACGGCCTTCATCACTCGGTATGGATTATTTGAGTATACCGTCATGTCCTTTGGTTTAACCAATACTCCAGCCTACTTCATGTATCCGATGAACAAGGTCTTTATGGAATACTTGGATAAGTTTGTGGTGGTTTTTATTGATGATATCTTGGTATTCTCGAAGAATGAGCAAGAACATGAGGAACATCTTCGTCTTGTTCTGCGGATGCTTAGGGACAATCAGTTGTATGCTAAGCTCGGTAAGTGTGAGTTCTGGTTGAAAGAAGACGCTTTTCTTGGTCACGTCATCTCGAAAGGAGGGATATCCGTGGATCCTAGTAAGGTTGATGATGTGTTGAGTTGGAAGTCACCGCAGAATGTCTCGGAGATCGAAGTTTCCTTGGTTTGGCAGGATACTACGGACGGTTCATCGAAGGGTTTTCCAAGAAAGCAAAGCCTATGACAGAATTATTGGAGAAAGGAAAGACTTTCGAGTGGACAACTCAGCGAGAAGCCAATTTCCAGGAGTTGAAGAGGAGGCTTACCGCAGCACCCGTTCCGACCATGCCCGATGTGGAGAAGCCTTTTCTCGTGTATTTTGATGCATGTGGACAAGGCATAGGATGTGTGCTTATGCAAGAAGGAAGAGTCGTGACATATGCATCAAGGCGATTGAAGAAACATGAGGAGAAGTACCCCACGCATGACTTGGAATTGCTAGCGATGGTTCACGCTCTCAAGATTTGGAGACACTATCTCATTGGGAAGAGGTGTGAGATCTACTCGGATCATAAGAGTTTGAAATATTTCTTCACTCAATCCGATATGAATCCGAGGCAGAGCCAATGGTTGGAACTCATCAAGGATTATGATTTGGAGACCAACTCGTCATCCAGGCAAGGCAAATGTGGTCGCAGATGCACCGAGTAGGAAGTCTCATTTGACCACTTTGGCTACTGGAGAGTTACCGCCAAATATATGTGAAGAGTGTGACATCCCATGTCACGATTAAGGCTAATTCCGTAGTTACCACCCTAAGTACATCACTAATCAAGCACTAATGTTAATCACCCAAGCAAGAAAATAAAAATAAAAAGAAAAAGGGGAAAGCTAGTTAAATTTAACCCTAAACCCTAGCCCTAACCAAAAATGCAAAAATTATAAAAACACTACCCCTAGATTTTTGCACCACTGGATTGCTCATGTAAAAAGATGAATTTACAATATTTTTACAAAATTTTTGAACAAAGTTTTGAAGGCCCAAAAATTCAAATTCAAATCTGAAACACTGCTACTTGTGAATTTTGTATGAATTTTTGGAAGCAAGTTTGGAACTTCAAACTAAAAGATGAAAATTAAAGCACATCATTCTGGAGCTCTCCATATTTTTGGTTTTATTTTTGGAGCAATGGAAATACGAATTTTGGTCAAACTACCGAACCACAGATTTGAAATTCAATTTGGAGCTTCGAGCTACGATGCCCACCGGGCAATGGCGACCGGACCGGCGGTCCGGCCAGCCTGGCCGCCGCCGCGCGCGTGCCCGCCCTGTCCCGTCGCCACGCCACCCATGCCAGCCCCCAACCGTTTTGGTACCCGCCGGCCAACGGTAGGGCGCCGGAATTAACTCCTCTCCGCTCCGGCCGCCGCCCACCGTCCGGCCGCCCGCTTAGAAAACGCCGCGCGAGGGCCAAGGCCGCATCCCGTCGCCTCAAATCATTGCACTCGCCCCCTCTGCTCCTCACCGCACCACCCGCTCGCTCTCTCTTCGCCCGCAGCTCGCGCACGGCCGAGAATTCCCGCCGCCGCCGCCATGGCCGCTCCGGCGCCTCCGCGTCGTGCGCCGCCTAGGTAGGCCGCCCCGCCCTCCTTCCTTCGCCATTTCATGCGCAAGGACGTGTCCGAGTTTCCCCCGACGCGCTTCCCTCATCCGCCCCCAGGTCGCCGGGAATTTGAGAAAGAGTTCGCCGCCGCCGCCGCCTTTCCGCCACCTCTCCGACGAGCTCGCACTTCCGGTCATCCCCAACCTCGAGCGAGCCCACGCCGCCACTCTCCATCGCAAGGTGATGCTCTCCGGCCAAACCTCTCCCCCTCTCGCTCCTCGAGCCGCATGCGCGCCGCCGCCGAACCTCCCGCAAACGCCGCCGCTCGTCGCGCCGCCTCTCCGGCCACCGCGGGCCCCCGTGGACCCCACCGTCGTGCTCCCCGTCGCATGCGCTTCTTTTTCCCCAAAGCTCGGAGCATGAGCTCCACCGTAGCGCCACCGCGGCGAACCTCGCCGGCGCCGGCCACCGCGGCCGGAGCCCGCGCCGCCCCTCTCGTTTAAATGTACTCGGTGGCATTTTCGTAATTAGGTCCGAACTTCGTTTGAGTTTGAAAAATCCATATCTAGCGTTTGAATCGTCCAAAAATTACAAACTAAAATGTTTTGGAAACTAGAAGACCTGTACTTTCGTAAAAGTAACATGAACTCCTCAGATCTGGTCATCTTCACATTTTTATAAAAATGACAAAAGTCAACCCCTGAAAACTTAACTAAGCCATAACTTTAAAAATATAAATCCAAATTAAGAGCCACTTGGCCAAAGTCTCCACCCTCACACACATGAATTTTGGGCACTGGAAGATCTGCATTTCATTTCATATTTTTCAAGTTATTGCATTTCTTGTATTCTCTGTATTTAATTTTTAATTAAATCTGTATAAATTATTTTTGCATGAAACTTGGCCATTAATTTCATTTTGGTACTGTACACATGTAGAAAATCCCATGTTAATTTTTGAGCATGTTAAGTAATGATTTTTGCAAACCCTAGATCTAAATTTCTAAAAGGTCATTTTCAGCACCTACATAAATGGTTTTATGTCATTAAAAATCCTGTTCATGCATGTTTATGTAATTTCTACGGTTCATTATGTCCTTTAGCACCCCATGGCAGGTTTAGTCAAAAGGTTTTATGTATTTCACCTATGTATGAATTTTGAAATCAAATTTCTATTCTAAAAGGGAATCGTCATCGCATGTGATGTCAAAAATGCATAGGCCTAGATTTCTTCGTATTGCGCTATGAAAACTTGCTAAGATATTAGTACTACACCTACCCTAACCCCAGCACTCATGCCTATGCCACCAAGTCATTACTCATTATATTAGTATGACCATGCTTGTCATGTCTTTAGACCCCACTTAAATAAAACAAGAGACATGTCATGCTTGTTAGGGTTTGATGCAAACAAACTTGTGATTAATATGTTCATGGGCATCTTTACAAACAGCATTGTATGCATATTACTTATGCAATGCATTTCATCCTCTAGGTGACGACGTCGAATTGATTCCGCCGGAAGAAGCCGTCGCTACTCTCAACGCTTGTGAAGCTAGTACTAACTTCGATCACTCTCAAGGCAAGCCCCGGTGCATTCCTATTATTTTGAAATGTCTTCCTTTATCACACTATTAAGGATGATGAATGTGCATTTAAGTTCTTAGGCGTTGATTGGAAATCCACATGCATAAATTCCTATATGTCCTATGTCGCTTATGTGTCATATCCTCGTTAGAATTGCTATGCTATGTTTATGGAGTCAACGATAGATTGGGGATCTCACTCATGGCTTATGATTAAATGTGAACATGATGAATTTGGTTAAAATTGAGAACACCCCATTGTGGCTCCACGAACAAGTTTGAGTTGTGTACCACTTGCATACCTTTCTTATGGGGATTGGTAAACCTACGTAGCTTGTAAGTTGTAAAGTGAGCCGGATATCTCACCGACCCGGAGGTGATGTGTATGGCACGGTGGTTGCACGGGTTGAGGACCGTTGGAGAGTACATGGGTTAAGCCTTGGGCGCGTTGTTGAACGGTCGCAAGGGGGACGTGTACTCGGGGTCGGTGGCCCCGTGTTTTACTTTACGATGAACTCGCGAACGGTGGCCATATGTGTTCTTAAATGATGCGTATGTCGTGCATTTGGGTTCTTTCCTGCAGGATTAATAATTCGATAATTATCGCCGTTTCCTCTCGGTTAATGAGTACCACTTGATTCGAGCAGTTCGCAATGTGTAGTAATGGAAAGAGATTGAATAGCTTGCTGTTTTATATTGATATTAAATTGTATTGCAAACTCTTGTATTGCTAGCATGCTCACTAAAGTTTCTTTTATGCAACAACCCTATTAATTTGGCTAAGTAATAAAATTGCCAACCTAATTAGCATAGGTGCTATTTACGCAAAATGCCAAGTTAAACCGGTCAAGCCCCATGCATCTAGGAGTCGGTCTTAGATGGCCAATTTGACGGGTAAGACTTGCGGAGTATGTTAGATACTCAGGCTTTGCCACTACATGTTGATTTACGGGTTTCCCGCAAGCCGGTTTTTGTGATTGTTGTGGTAAGGTGGTTTGGGATGGGGAAGAGCCCAAAGAGTGGACCATTGAATGGGTCCCTAGCTCTCCGACCCATGATGAGTGAGCCGTGGCCTAGGCCGGCATGGTTCATTTAAGTTATCTATGTATCGTCGAGTTGTATTTCGCTTCCGCACTTTAAATTCGAACAAAGATCATGGTTATGTAAGACTTAATCTCGAACCTAATGTATCTTTTATTCGAACTCTATGTTGTAATCAAGACTCAATTATGTAATCTTGCAAATCGTGTATGTTTGTTAATGTGATGCTATGCATGGTTGCTTCGTCAATCATCTCCCAAGGCGATCCGTACCACACTTGACTATCTTTCGGGATAGGGGTGTGACACGTGGTATCGTAGCCGACTTGGGATTTGCGTCACGCTAACACTCATTCAAAAAATCTTAAAACTCGTTTTTGAGTCACGGCGAGGCACGAGTCTAGATAGAAAGGCCAATATAAGGACTATATAGAATGGTGGCAAAACTAACCCCGTGTTATGATTGTTAAATATTTTGCAACTACGGCTTGAGCAAAGGTATGTGATTGAGTGTTGTTAAATTTTCGCATGATATTATTGGTGTGACTCGAATACACTCTTATTCGAGAGCTCTCCATGTGAGGCGAGGTGACATGGATTTATTTTTGGCTTGTTTCTTTTGAATTTGATGTAATGTTTCTGGAATCCATCTCTTGCAGGTACATAACAACGTTTTAGCTCGTGTAGTATCGTGCGAGAGGTGTGTGTGTGCCACCGATGCGCTTGTCCGATATTCGTATCGGCGGGCGCGGTCTTTTAATTTTTGGTGAGGACGTACGGAACGACATATTGAGCATCCATCATCCTTGCATATCATCTCATCATGTCAAACATATGCATGTGAACTTATCCAAATGAAACGACCCAAAAATTTGGTCACCTAGCTTAATTCTCACAAAGAGGTAGAAACCGAAACACTAAAACGAGGCAAAACATGGCAGATTTCTTGACTTTCACCAAAATGAGCATAACTTTCAAGTTACTTATCCAAATAAGGCAAATAAGGACTTTATGGAAAGCTTGTATTATGCACTACAACAATCTCCTAGTCTCAGGTCTTGTAAAAATCTGGAACGTAGCTAGAATTGCCCATTACAGAGAGCTGTTCTGGAATTCCAGAATGTGCTCCGGTTCTGTCCCTGTCGTAGATCGTGCATAACTTTCAAACGACAAGTCGGATTGAGCTGTTCTAGGATGAGTTGGAAAGCTTAAGAATTTGTCTAAAACTTTTGTAACAAACTAAAAGTGTGAATCAGCCCAGAAACGGGAGTAATCATCGAGTTTCGGTAGCATGTCAAGTCTGTCCAGAAAACAGAACCGTGTTAGGATTGTGCGAAAGGTTTTGTCGCATTCTTTTGCTAAGTTGGTGCCATTCCATCATTCATGCTTTACTTAATTAGCATGTTTTGTTGTTGGATCTTGAGTTTTGACTTGTGTTTCGAAATTCTCCGACAGATGGCCCCCGGCAAGCTCATGTTGGACCGTGAGAACCTCGCGAGGCGGGTGCTCGAGTTGGAGCAGGAGCGTGCTGCCCTGCAGGCCACCCTCGCCACCCGCGACGCCGAGCTTACCACTCGCGACGCCGAGCTCGCCGCTCGCGACGCCGAGCTTGCTGCCCGCACCGCCGAGCTAGCCGAGCGCACTACCGAGGTGGACACCCTCCGTACGCAGCTCGAGTATAGCGAGACGGAGCGTTGGAACTTCTTCGAGCAGCTCCACGACGCCCACCTTGCCCTTGAGGGCAATGGAGCCGCCGCTCTGCAGGCCACGCTTGATGAGCGTGATGCCCAGCTCGCCGCCGCGAATGAGGAGAACTACGTCCTCTCCGGCCAGGTTGATGCCCTTCTCGAGGAGAAGGATGAGTTGGATGTTACTCTCCCGGAGACTCGGGGCGCTAGGGATGCTTTGGAGGGAGACCTCCGGAACGCCCGAGCGACCATAGCGCATAACAACGCTACCATTGAGCATCTCCAAGCTGCCAACAATGCCCTGCACGCCATCCTTAATGGCGGACCTCCCGAGCCACTTGAGATCATCCCACCCGAGGAGGATGTGGAGATGAGTGATGGCGAGGATGTTTCCGACGTCGAGGACGGAGCACCACCCTCTCCCATGAGGGATGACGCCGACTACTACGGCGATGACGACGAGTAGTTGTCACGACCGGTGGTCGTAGCTCTATGTGTGTAGGATTTGTAATCTCGTGAGGCATGTAACCGTGTTGGAAAACGATCCGCGTGTTGTTAATTAAGCTCTCCGAGATTGTGTTGTTGTGGGTCACATGTGATGTAACCTAAGACCGTGTTGTATCGGATTCGTAGTTCCCCGTGTATCAAAAAAATTTCTATCATGTTGCTACTATGTTAGAATCTATGGAATATGTGTGTTGCCAATGCATTATGCTTATTTCATCAATATTTTCTTCGTACATGCAATCTGAAATTTTTGGTCCCTTATGCCCAATGTCATGTTTTCTTGCTATTTTAGCTCTTGGTCTAATGAGCTAACGTGAGAAAATTTTTCATGCATGACAGATGGTGAATACCCGCCGTGGTGAAGCTTCCGGAAGTGGGCATGGTGCGAGGGAAGAGCAACTCCCTAACCCTCCACCTCTCACGCCGTTGGAACAACTCGTGTCCAACCAAAACGAGATGTTCCGCTTGTTCTTTGCAAGCAAAGCCAACCAAGAACAAGGCCAAGGACCGCCACCCCAAGGGCCGAGGAATTCCACCTATGCCGACTTTTGGGCCACTCAACCGCCCAAGTTTGGCGAAGCTACTACCGATCCGTTGGAGGCGGATAATTTCCTCCGCATCATTGAGTCGAAGTTTGCTCTCCTCAATTGCACATCGGAGCAAAAGGTTCTCTTTGCGGCTCAACAACTTCGTGGCTCCGCTAGTGCATGGTGGGCAAGTTTCACCGCCGCACTTCCCGCCGGTACTCAAGTGAACCGGCCGGACTTTTGCACCGCATTTCGCGCGCATCACATTCCCGCCGGTCTCATGAAGCGCAAGTTGCAAGAATTCCTTAGTTTGAAGCAAGGTGCGGAACCGTGCAAGAGTATGCACGGAAGTTCAACTACTTGGCTCAATATGCATCCTATCATGCCGACACGGATGACAAGAAGAAGGATTGCTTTCGTTCGGGGCTAAGCCCGAAGTTACAAGATCGCTTGGCTCAAGTCACTACCCGCACGTTCAATGACTTGATGAGTGCCGCAATCGTGCAAGAAGATGCTATCCGTGCTCACCAAGAGGACAAGAAGAGGAAGCGTGCCGTAGGAAATCCATCCGGCTCCGCTCCGCCCAAGTACAAGCTAGCTATCACTTCCCCGACCGGACAGAAGTTTCGGGCCGCATTGCCGCCGACGGGGGCTCACGTCGGCTTGTGCCGCAGCAACACCACCACCCCCACGGTGGAAATCAGCAGCATACTACCTCGTTCCGCCCTCCACAGCAGCAATACCAAGGTGCTAGGCCCGGTCCGCAAGGTCCGTGCTTTAATTGTGGACGTCCGGGTCATTTCGCAAAGGATTGCCGTGTTCCGACACGCAACCCGGCAACAACAACAACAACAATGGTTCCGGAAGAGGCAACAACAATCAAAACCGCAATGGAAATAATGGGAATGGGAACCGCAATCAATCCTCCACTCCGAATGCTAAGAATGGCCGAGTCAACTATACCACGGCCGAAGAGATTCAAGCGGGAGAACCGGTACTTTCGGGTATGTTTTCGGTCAACAACCACTCCGCCTTGGTTCTTTTTGATTCGGGTGCAACTCATGATTTCATTAGTCAAGCATGTGCAAAAACCCTACAACTCACTCCTACCGTTTTGGATATTCCCTATATCATCACATCACCCGGTGGAAAGATAAAAACAAACCTAGAATTGAGGCAAGTCCCACTACACCTAGAAAGAAAAATATACCCCTCATCTCTCATAGTTTTGTGTGGGCAAGGAATAGATATAATTCTAGGTATGAGGTGGATGAAACTCCATAGAGCCGTTTTACACATCGATTCTCGTGAAGTTCACCTAAACTCCCCACTCCATGGTTCATCTATTCTCCGATTGCCCCATCCAAAATTCTCCACTTCAAAAATCTACCATCTTGAGGGAAAACGGATTGAGGATATTCCCGTGGTATGTGAGTTTCCCGATGTTTTTCCGGATGACTTACCGGGCATGCCACCCGACCGGGATGTCGAGTTTAAAATTGAGCTCCAACCCGATACGGCACCAATTTCCCGTAGGCCGTACAAGATGGCTCCCAATGAGCTAGCAATCTTAAAAGAGCAATTGAGTGAGCTTATGGATAAAGGATATATTCGCCCAAGTCCATGTCCGTGGGGATGCCCCGCTCTCTTTGTGAAGAAGAAAGACAAGACGCTACGTCTATGTGTGGATTACCGCCCTCTCAATGCGGTGACTATCAAAAATAAATACCCGCTCCCTCGGATTGATATTCTCTTTGATCAATTAGTTGGTGCTAAGGTTTTCTCTAAGATTGATCTCCGATCCGGTTACCATCAAATCAAGATCCGAGCCGAAGATATTCCAAAAACCGCATTCTCTACGCGGTATGGTCTCTTTGAGTATCTCGTCATGTCTTTTGGGCTCACGAACGCCCGGCTCATTTTATGTACTTGATGAATTTGGTATTTACGCCCGAGTTGGATAAGTTTGTCGTGGTCTTCATCGACGACATTCTTATTTATTCGAAGTCCGAAGAAGAACATGCCGAACACCTTCGCATTGTTCTCCAACGGCTTCGTGATCATCAATTGTATGCCAAGTTTAGCAAATGTGAATTTTGGTTGAAGCAAGTGCCTTTCTTGGGTCACATCATTTCCGCGGAAGGTGTCGCCGTTGACCCAAGTAAAGTGGGAGACGTGCTTGCTTGGAAATCCCCGAGGAGGTGAGACAAATCCGGAGTTTTCTAGGTCTTGCCGGCTATTATCGGAAATTCATTCCCAATTTTTCAAGCATAGCCAAGCCCATGACAAAATTGTTGGAGAAAGATGCTAAGTTTAAATGGAGCCGTGAATGTGAAGAAGGCTTCCAAACTCTCAAGAGGCATTTGACATCCGCTCCGGTGTTAGCACAAGCCGACATCACCAAGCCGTTTGACGTGTATTGTGATGCGTCCGGCACCGGTCTAGGATGTGTGTTAATGCAAGAAGGTCGTGTCATTGCTTATGCTTCTCGTCAACTTCGCAAGCATGAACAACATTACCCCACTCATGATTTGGAGCTAGCCTCGGTTGTCCTTGCTTTGAAAACTTGGAGGCATTATCTACTTGGAAATCTTGTCAATCTCTACACCGATCATAAGAGTCTCAAATATATCTTCACCCAACAAGAGTTGAATATGAGGCAACGAAGATGGTTGGAATTAATAAAGGATTATGAGTTGGAAATCCATTATCATCCGGGTAAAGCTAATGTGGTTGCCGACGCTTTGAGTCGCAAGGATCAATGCAATCATATTACCGGTTGTTCTATGGAAAACTCGGAAATTTCGGATTCTAGTGAACCAAGTCTTCGAGTCATTCCCTATGGTTCACTATATAATCTGGCTCTCATTCCTACCCTTCGTGAGGAAATTATTGAGGCACAAAAGAAGGACGAAGGTATGGAATTTATTCGGCAAAAGATTGAGAAAGATGAAGCTACATGTTTCCGACAAGATGACAATGGTGTATTATGGTTCAACCAACGTCTCGTTGTTCCGAAGGATATGGAATTACGGAAGAAAATAATGGATGAGGCACATTTGTCTAAATATTCCATACACCCCGGTAGCAACAAAATGTATCGCGGCCTAAGAGAAAAGTTTTGGTGGACACGCATGAAGCGTGAGATTGCACGGTATGTGGCCGAGTGTGATACTTGTCAACGAGTGAAGGCCGATCATTTGAGAAAGGCCGGATTATTGAACCCATTGAAGATTCCCGTTTGGAAGTGGGAGGACATTGCTATGGATTTTATAGTTGGATTGCCTCTCACCTCAAAGAAGCACGATTCAATTTGGGTTATTGTGGATAGGTTAACTAAGTCCGCACATTTCATCCCCGTCCATACTACCTACAATACCAAGAAGTATGCCGAGTTATACATCTCAAGAGTGTTATGTTTGCATGGAGTACCAAAAACCATTGTTTCCGATCGAGGTCCGCAATTTGTATCTCGCTTTTGGGAGCAATTGCATTCTTGTCTTGGAACCACCCTCATTAGAAGCTCCGCATATCACCCTCGGACGGATGGACAAACCGAAAGGTTGAATCAATATTTGGAAGATATCTTGAGAGCATGTGCTATGGAAAATAGAGGAAATTGGGATGATTGTCTTCCGTTCGCCGAATTCTCGTACAACAATAGCTATCAAGAGAGTTCGGGAATGTCACCGTTTGAAGCGTTATACGGTCACTCTTGTCGTACACCTTTAAATTGGTCGGAAGCGGGAGAGAGAACCACTTTCGGTCCCGATCTTGTCACTCAAGCCGAAGAGAAGGTCCGACAAATTCAAGCCAACATGAAAGCCGCACAATCTCGTCAACTGAGCTACGCTAACAAGAGGAGACGCCCCTTGGAATTCGAGAAGGAGATCACGTTTATCTTCGTGTCTCTCCGAATAAGGGCGTATCTCGGTTTGGAATTAAAGGAAAGTTAGCACCCCGCTATATCGGACCCTATCCGATTGTGGAAAAGCATAGCGCGGTTGCTTACCGATTGCAACTACTGGAAAGTCTTGCTCGAGTGCACAATGTGTTCCACGTATCTCAACTCAAGAAATGTTTGAAGCCTCCGATAGATGTGGTCATTTCCGACACCGATCAACTAGAAGAAGATCTCTCCTACCCCGAATATCCCGTCCGGATTATCGATCGGAGCGACCGACTAACTCGCAACCGCACCATCACCTTTTACAAAGTGCAATGGAGTAACCACACCGAAGAAGAAGCAACTTGGGAACAAGAGGATTTTCTAGAGAAGAATTTTCCCGAGTTCCTCGCGTCACACAAATCGGTAAATTCTCGCTCTCCCTCTCCGTAATTCGTAGCGATTCTCGGGACGAGAATTTCTTTAAGGGGGAGGGCTGTGACATCCCATGTCACGATTAAGGCTAATTCCGTAGTTACCACCCTAAGTACATCACTAATCAAGCACTAATGTTAATCACCCAAGCAAGAAAATAAAAATAAAAAGAAAAAGGGGAAAGCTAGTTAAATTTAACCCTAAACCCTAGCCCTAACCAAAAATGCAAAAATTATAAAAACACTACCCCTAGATTTTTGCACCACTGGATTGCTCATGTAAAAAGATGAATTTACAATATTTTTACCAAATTTTTGAACAAAGTTTTGAAGGCCCAAAAATTCAAATTCAAATCTGAAACACTGCTAATTGTGAATTTTGTATGAATTTTTGGAAGCAAGTTTGGAACTTCAAACTAAAAGATGAAAATTAAAGCACATCATTCTCGAGCTCCCCATATTTTTGGTTTTATTTTTGGAGCAATGGAAATACGAATTTTGGTCAAACTACCGAACCACAGATTTGAAATTCAATTTGGAGCTTCGAGCTACGAGTGCCCACCGGGCAATGGCGACCGGACCGGCGGTCCGGCCAGCCTGGCCGCCGCCGCGCGCGTGCCCGCCCTGTCCCGTCGCCACGCCACCCATGCCAGCCCCCAACCGTTTTGGTACCCGCCGGCCAACAGTAGGGCGCCGGAATTAACTCCTCTCCGCTCCGCCGCCGCCCACCGTCCGGCCGCCCGCTTAGAAAACGCCGCGCGAGGGCCAAGGCCGCATCCCGTCGCCTCAAATCATTGCACTCGCCCCTCTGCTCCTCACCGCACCACCCGCTCGCTCTCTCTTCGCCCGCAGCTCGCGCACGGCCGAGAATTCCCGCCGCCGCCGCCATGGCCGCTCCGGGCGCCTCCGCGTCGTGCGCCGCCTAGGTAGGCCGCCCCGCCCTCCTTCCTTCGCCATTTCGTGCGCAAGGACGTGTCCGAGTTTCCCCCGACGCGCTTCCCTCATCCGCCACCAGGTCGCCGGGAATTTGAGAAAGAGTTCGCCGCCGCCGCCGCCTTTCCGCCACCTCTCCGACGAGCTCGCACTTCCGGTCATCCCCAACCTCGAGCGAGCCCACGCCGCCACTCTCCATCGCAAGGTGATGCTCTCCGGCCAAACCTCTCCCCCTCTCGCTCCTCGAGCCGCATGCGCGCCGCCGCCGAACCTCCCGCAAACGCCGCCGCTCGTCGCGCCGCCTCTCCGGCCACCGCGGGCCCCGTGGACCCCACCGTCGTGCTCCCGGTCGCATGCGCTTCTTTTTCCCCAAAGCTCGGAGCATGAGCTCCACCGTAGCGCCACCGCGGCGAACCTCGCCGGCGCCGACCACCGCGGCCGGAGCCCGCGCCGCCCCCTCTGTTTAAATGTACTCGGTGGCATTTTCGTAATTAGGTCCGAACTTCGTTTGAGTTTGAAAAATCCATATCTAGCGTTTGAATCGTCCAAAAATTACAAATTAAAATGTTTTGGAAACTAGAAGACCTGTACTTTCGTAAAAGTAACATGAACTCCTCAGATCTGGTCATCTTCACATTTTTATAAAAATGACAAAAGTCAACCCCTGAAAACTTAACTAAGCCATAACTTTAAAAATATAAATCCAAATTAAGAGCCACTTGGCCAAAGTCTCCACCCTCACACACATGAATTTTGGGCACTGGAAGATCTGCATTTCATTTCATATTTTTCAAGTTATTGCATTTCTTGTATTCTCTGTATTTAATTTTTAATTAAATCTGTATAAATTATTTTTGCATGAAACTTGGCCATTAATTTCATTTTGGTACTGTACACATGTAGAAAATCCCATGTTAATTTTTGAGCATGTTAAGTAATGATTTTTGCAAACCCTAGATCTAAATTTCTAAAAGGTCATTTTCAGCACCTACATAAATGGTTTTATGTCATTAAAAATCCTGTTCATGCATGTTTATGTAATTTCTACGGTTCATTATGTCCTTTAGCACCCCATGGCAGGTTTAGTCAAAAGGTTTTATGTATTTCACCTATGTATGAATTTTGAAATCAAATTTCTATTCTAAAAGGGAATCGTCATCGCATGTGATGTCAAAAATGCATAGGCCTAGATTTCTTCGTATTGCGCTATGAAAACTTGCTAAGATATTAGTACTACACCTACCCTAACCCCAGCACTCATGCCTATGCCACCAAGTCATTACTCATTATATTAGTATGACCATGCTTGTCATGTCTTTAGACCCCACTTAAATAAAACAAGAGACATGTCATGCTTGTTAGGGTTTGATGCAAACAAACTTGTGATTAATATGTTCATGGGCATCTTTACAAACAGCACACATGCATTACCCTATTCATCACCCTTGTATGCATATTACTTATGCAATGCATTTCATCCTCTAGGTGACGACGTCGAATTGATTCCGCCGGAAGAAGCCGTCGCTACTCTCAACGCTTGTGAAGCTAGTACTAACTTCGATCACTCTCAAGGCAAGCCCCGGTGCATTCCTATTATTTTGAAATGTCTTCCTTTATCACACTATTAAGGATGATGAATGTGCATTTAAGTTCTTAGGCGTTGATTGGAAATCCACATGCATAAATTCCTATATGTCCTATGTCGCTTATGTGTCATATCCTCGTTAGAATTGCTATGCTATGTTTATGGAGTCAACGATAGATTGGGGATCTCACTCATGGCTTATGATTAAATGTGAACATGATGAATTTGGTTAAAATTGAGAACACCCCATTGTGGCTCCACGAACAAGTTTGAGTTGTGTACCACTTGCATACCTTTCTTATGGGGATTGGTAAACCTACGTAGCTTGTAAGTTGTAAAGTGAGCCGGATATCTCACCGACCCGGAGGTGATGTGTATGGCACGGTGGTTGCACGGGTTGAGGACCGTTGGAGAGTACATGGGTTAAGCCTTGGGCGCGTTGTTGAACGGTCGCAAGGGGACGTGTACTCGGGGTCGGTGGCCCCGTGTTTTACTTTACGATGAACTCGCGAACGGTGGCCATACGTGTTCTTAAATGATGCGTATGTCGTGCATTTGGGTTCTTTCCTGCAGGATTAATAATTCGATAATTATCGCCGTTTCCTCTCGGTTAATGAGTACCACTTGATTCGAGCAGTTCGCAATGTGTAGTAATGGAAAGAGATTGAATAGCTTGCTGTTTTATATTGATATTAAATTGTATTGCAAACTCTTGTATTGCTAGCATGCTCACTAAAGTTTCTTTTATGCAACAACCCTATTAATTTGGCTAAGTAATAAAATTGCCAACCTAATTAGCATAGGTGCTATTTACGCAAAATGCCAAGTTAAACCGGTCAAGCCCCATGCATCTAGGAGTCGGTCTTAGATGGCCAATTTGATGGGTAAGACTTGCGGAGTATGTTAGATACTCGGGCTTTGCCACTACATGTTGATTTACGGGTTTCCCGCAAGCCGGTTTTTGTGATTGTTGTGGTAAGGTGGTTTGGGATGGGGAAGAGCCCAAAGAGTGGACCATTGAATGGGTCCCTAGCTCTCCGACCCATGATGAGTGAGCCGTGGCCTAGGCCGGCATGGTTCATTTAAGTTATCTATGTATCGTCGAGTTGTATTTCGCTTCCGCACTTTAAATTCGAACAAAGATCATGGTTATGTAAGACTTAATCTCGAACCTAATGTATCTTTTATTCGAACTCTATGTTGTAATCAAGACTCAATTATGTAATCTTCCAAATCGTGTATGTTTGTTAATGTGATGCTATGCATGGTTGCTTCGTCAATCATCTCCCAAGGCGATCCGTACCACACTTGACTATCTTTCGGGATAGGGGTGTGACAAAGAGTTTGAGAAGCTCAATCTTGGTTGGGTGACTAACATGGAAGCCGTTGCAATGGAAGTGGAGTCTACACTAGAGAGTGATATTCGGAAAGGACAGCTTGAGGATGCTGCCATTCAGGAGATTAAGTTATAGATTCAGGAGAACAAGGCCCCGGGTTTCACTCGTTGACGATCAAGGAACACTTCGGTACAAACAACGGATTTGTGTGCCGGATGTTGAGCAAATTAAGGAATTGATACTCCGAGAAGCTCGTAATTTAGCATATTCTATGCACCCGGGAGGCACTAAGATGTACCATGATTTGAAGACTCGCTATTGGTGGTCCGGAATGAAGAGAGCGAGTAGCGAGTATGTGGCTTTGTGTGATACATGCGAGAGAGTTAAAGCAGAACGACAACGACCAGCCGGACTCTTACAACCACTCAAGATACCTAAATGGAAGTGGGAAGATATTGCAATGGATTTCATTGTGGGTTTACCTCGAACTCGGGGAGGTTATGACTCTATATGGGTTGTTGTGGATCGACCGACCAAAGTTGCACATTTCATCCCTGTTAAGACCACCTATATCTGGGCAAAGACTAGCAGAGTCGTATATAGCAAGGATAGTGTGTCCGCATGGTGTTCTAAAGAAGATTGTGTCGGATAGAGGTACGTAGTTCACCTCTAGGTTTTGGGAGAAGTTACATGAGTCATTGGATACAAACTTGAATTTTAGTTCAGCCTATCATCCCCAAACGGACGGGCGGACGGAGAGGGTGAATCAGATTTTGGAGGACATGTTGAGGTCGTGTGCACTCCAATACGAGTAAGAGTTGGGATAAGCTCCTTCCATACGCTGAGTTCTCCTACAACAATAGTTACCAAGAGAGTATCAAGATGACACCGTTTGAGTTCCTATATGGCCGCAAGTGCAAAACACCTTTGTTTTGGGATCAAGTAGGAGAGAAATTACTGTTTGGTCCCGAGATTCTTCAACAGGCTGAGAGACAAGTTCACATCGTAAGGGAGAATTTAAAGCTTGCTCGGTCTAGACGGAAGAGTTACGCGAGATAATAGGAGAAGAGATTTGAGCTTTGAGGTTGGTGACTTTGTATACCTCAAGGTGTCTCCTATGAGAGGTTTGCGACGTTTCAAGGTCGGAGGCAAGTTAGCTCCTAGATACATCGGTCCTTTCAAGATCCTTGCTCAAATGGGTGAGGTAGCATATCGGTTGGAGTTACCACCACATATGTCGGACGTCCATGATGTTTTTCATGTCTCTCAATTGAGGAAATGTCTACGAGTGCCAAAGGAACATTTGCCTATCAAGGAATTGACAGTAGGAGAGGATCTTACTTATCAGGAGTACCCGGTGAAAATTTTGGATACCCTTGAGAAGGCCACAAGGAATAAGAAGTACCGTATGTGCAAGGTTCAGGTGGAGCAATTACACGGAGGAGGAAGCTACATGGGAGAATGAGGATGATTTGAAGAAAGAGTTCCCTAATCTTTTCCCTCGATCCATCCGAATCTCGAGGGTGAGATTCATCTTAAGGGGGTAGGTTTGTAACACCCTAATTTTAAAATTTTGCAGTAAAATTAAATTTCCATTTTATTTCATTAGAATGCTAGAAATTATTCTAGATTACAGTTATTTCTCTAGTAGAATATATTATTTTATTATTTTTGAAAAATTGAATGTTGCATTCATGCTCGATAGTTGCATTAGGTTTTTATTGGTTGAAAATTTGATTTATAAAATCAATTAGAACTCGTTTTGAATTTCATTACTAAAAAGTAGAAATAAGAAAAAGAAAAAGAAAAGAAAAGAAGAAGAAGAACCAAAACCCTAGCCATGGGCCAAATCTTTCCCGGCCCAACTCCCCTTCCCTTTCTTCTCCCTCTGCTCCCGGCCCGGCTCCGGACCCGCGAGACCCGCCGGCCCGTCCCCAAGCCCGTGTAGGCCCATCCATAACCCGACACGGATCGAAGCTCGAATCCCGCTCCGATCCGACCGTCCTCGACGTGCGTGCCACGCCTCGAGCCCCTATATAACGCGCCGCAACCCCGTGCCTCGAGTTTCCCCGAGAGAACCCGGATTCCGTGCCCTAGTCGCCGCCTCCATCGCCGCCGCTAGCCCAACGCCGTCGTGCTGCCACCTGGACACGTCGCGACCCCCGTGGACCGCGTGGCGCTCTTCGTCTTGACTCCCCACCGCCGCCCGCAAAGAACGAAGTTGAGCCGCAGCCCGAGTTGGACGCGCGACACCGCTAAAGTCCGTCGCCCGCCGTTCGTCGTCGCGAGCCGCCTCCGCACCTCCCCGTCTTCGCGCGCGTCGCTGGTGAGCTCGCCACTTCCCACGCATCGTGTAGGTGCTCCCCGTGTCGAGATTGGGGCACCGGAGCCGCCGTTCCGCTAACTCCGACCGGCCGCCAATGGAGCCGCCGCCGCCTCATTGGAGCCCTCCTGGGCCGTTGGATCTTAGATCCACGACCCGAAGGGGTATGAGCCGGTCCATGGTGGACCCATGGACCAGCGCCCTGTCGCGAGTTCACGGAGTCGTGGACCCGGTCCACGAGTTTTAAGAAATTAAAATAAATCCTTTAATTGGATAAATAGGTACATTTACAAATAAGCCCCGCCGTTTTAGCTAATTAATAAGGAATCCCTTCCTTTTTACATAATCAACCCTAGGTTAGTTTATAATTATATTTTAATCCTGTTAGGACGCAGATAATGTAAATTTTACACTTTAGCCCCTGAGTAATTTTGTAATTATATTTAGGTCCTGTAATTTTACATAAACACCCCTAAGTTTTTCCTAAATTACATTTAGTCCCGTACTTTTTCATTTAGGTCCCTGAACTTTTCCGTAATTACAATTAGGTCCCTTTAATTTTTAGTAATTACAAATAGGTCCCTATAGCTGCTATTTTACAATTTAAACCCTAGATCTTAAAACATTCATAACTTTTAGCTCGTAACTCCGATTTAGGTGATTCTTGCGCTCATGAGTTCGTAGTGACGAGTACTATTTAATGGTACTGTTTTCATAGACAGTAGGCATTGTTTGGTGTACTGTTTTCTTATTTGTTATGTATGTGTGTTTTCGGTGTGACGTAAATAGACGAGGAAGAGTACGACGATTCCCAGGACCCGGAGTTTGAGCAGCGGCAGCAAGAGGAGACAGGCAAGTGTCCTTGATGCACAATGCGCCTACTTCTTACTATCTGAATTTATATTTCATGCATTGCAATTTAATTTGAATCCTATTGTGTCATATCTTGTTCCATACTATTTTCTTGTCACCTTGGTTTTGGTGTAGTATGATAGTATGGGTATGTCATTCCTAGTTGCTTATAATGGGGTTCAAACTGAACTAAATGCTAATCTTGACTAATTATCCACTTGAACATAATGAATTGGGAATGCTTTTTAGCAACATGGAACTTAGGTGATCCCGACAGGAGGATGTGGATGATGGTGCGGGTATGCATAGGTACTCGTAGTAGTACTTGTTAGTTTGCGGTAGTACCTGTTTGGGATCATAAGGACCGGTTCTTGGAGCGGCAACCCAGGACTCCCGCACAAAGCATAGGGCTGATAATAGGTAGGTAAGGTTTAGTATCAAGGTAGCTTCCCGGTTTGCGGGCGTCGAGGAAGGATGAAGGAAGAAGGTGTCTTCCGGATTCGGGCGAGGAAAGGCGAGTACTTGAAGCCATGGAGCAAGAGGGTGATGCGTCACTTTGATGGCGGCGAAACCTTAGCATGGGCGTTTTGCAAGCTGGGGAGTCCTTAGAAAGACCTTGCGGTGATCTCTTGACCTTACACCTAAGGAAGTGTGTCTGGTATAATGGAGGTTTTAGTCACCGACGGGTGATGGAATCACCGACACTGTGGGTAAAGTTGTGCCACCTCTACGAGTGTAAAGCTGTTATAACAGTCGTGTTCACGGTCACGAATGGCCTGGATCCTCACGAGAACTAGAGGGATTGTTTGGGTGGAGTAACCCTTGGGTAGCTACAAGTGGGGTAACTTGTAGTGAGGTTGGCTGCAGATGGGGTAATCTGTAGTGTGGTTTGCTACAGGCGGTGTAACTTGTAGTATGGTTTTCTGTAAGTGGGGTAGCTTACGGTGGTTGACAGTGGGGTAACTCTGTAGTATGGTTTTCTGTAAGTGGGGTAGCTTACGGTGGTTGACATGTGGGGTAACCTGTTGGTTCATTTTCACTTAGTAAATAGGTTGCTCTAATTAACTTGACTAGTGTAGGTGCTTTCTATTGCAAACCATGTGTTAGCCTTCCTTCCATTCAGCTTGCATGTCATTTATTTCCCACACTTGCTGAGTACGACATGTACTCATTATTGTTATTTCCCTTTTGCTACAATCAACTCGTTGCTCGGAAGATGGAGAAGACCACCGATGAGAAAGGTCTAGGCGTGCGAATCCCGGTCGATTGCCTGTGGTGTTATGGAGTCTTCCGCTAGCATATATTTGTATTTAGTCCTTTGAGACAATATCGATGTAAGTATTCAATTTAATAAAGACATTGTTCTTTTATCGCATTAATTTGTCCTGTGTGCGTGAAAACTTGTTCCCGGTCACGCATACGGATGCATTCGGTTTTGGTCGTAAACCGGGTGTGATAGTCGTGCATGGCTAAAGGACGATCGAAGTCATGAATGCTTGGAAGGAGGTCCGAGGTCCCTCCTTCAAGTCGTTTCGGACTCGAGAGAGCTGCTTATCGCCACGGACTTGGTAGCCGTCATTATCTTGGCTTGATTGGCTAGACCGATCGGAAACATAGGCGGTCCGATTGATCACGCCGAAGGCTGCGTCAATCCCGCTAGGCTTTATAGAAGATCTTTTGATCGCATCCGGTGATTGCGCCTCAATAGCAGCGGCCGGATTGCGAGTGGAGCTATCCGACGGAATTAGCCTCGAAGTCGACGGACCCAACGCGGATCGTGAAGCCGGGTGCGAAGTCGACGTCGAACGAAGAAGCCATCGAACTCGCCATGAACTCACCGGGACCCCTTCCGGCGCACCAAATGTCGAGTCTTAACTTGGCACTAGTACTATCCAGCCCCTCACGAGCATGGAATTCGATGGTGGAACACACGGAAGACACAAGAACATGAGATTTTAGACAAGTTCGGGCCTCTCAATAGAGAGTAATACCCTACGTCCTGTGTCTTATGTATTGCTCTTTGCAGATTGCTAATTGCGAGGTGTCCAGAGAGTTTTCGGGGGTCCCTACTCCGCCTTATATATCGGGAGGAGCTAGGATTACATACGAGTCCTAGTCGATTACATCGATTACATATTTGAAAGCCCTATCTCTAGGCTTTCCTTATTGATTCAGAGTCCTAACAGATTACAATTGCTTCTTACTTGTCAATCAAGTTATATTACGTCGGTCTTTATGTCCGCCTTCTTTCCAAACCGATATATGGAACCTTCCATTATTCTATACTCGGTCGGGCACCACTCGTGGGCCCTCTCAACCAGTCTTATCTTCATCAGTATGCCACCATACCTCCGATCAATCATTTCCTCAACGATTGTATACCCATAAGGCAAGTATACGACAAGTACCTTTGGACATTTATTCAGACATTACTATCTACTATTAAATTGTGTTCCACTTTTTGCCTTCCAAGCTCCACACACCTTCTTCCGAACAACACAGGCTTCTACCTCGCAATTGGCGGATCACATCTTCCACATATCCTCTATTTTGCATAGTAGAACCTTGTAAGAACTCGAGTAGAATCTGCCTTTTGCTTTGATAGAGACTCCACACATACAGTAGGTTTTATAGGGATCATCCTTACTTGTTTCAGTGCTTCTCTTTGTGTTTTCTCTCTTTTGTTCCTATGGCGAGATGATGAAGACGAGCGGGACCCAAAGGATTTGGATGAGCGTGTGAGCCAAACTCAGCTCCAGGCTGCATTGGGGAAGATCAATGAAACCATCGCTGAACAGGTCGTCAAGTCGGTCACCGATGCCATTAACAGACCTCAACCTTGGGGTTGTTCAAAGAGAAAATTACCTATATAGCATCAACAAAACTTGCTATTCCCTTTGTAGCACTCAAACTTGAAAAGTTCCCTATGTATACGGCAGCGAAACTTTTCTTCCCTCTCTAGCACTTCCGTTACTCTAACGAGCAACTTCCGTCAATAGCAAGCGAGGCCTATCGGAGAGAAGACGAAAAGGCCCTTTGGCCTTCATCCAATCAAATCGGATCGATCGTTGTGTCTCGTAAAAAAAATAAGAGGAACACATACTGGAGGAACGAGTATGGCGGCGGGATTGGCGGGCGGCGACGGCCGGGCCCGGGCCGGCAACTCCCGAGCGGCGCGCGTGGCGAAGGCCGGGCCCCGGGCGGCCAGCCCCGAGCGGCGCGGCCCGCGAGACCCTAGGAGGCGGCGCGGGCAGCCAGGCCTTGGGAGGCCGGGCCCCGGGACGCGGCGCGGGCGACCAGCCCCCGGGAGGCGGCGCGGGCAGCCAAGCCCCAAACGGCGTGGGTGACCGGGCCCCGAGCGCCTAGCCCCGAGGCCGGCGACGGCTCGAATCGCCGCCCAAGCCCACACCAGCCCTCGGTACATTCTTCTCGGTGAGTTTCTTCTTCTTTTTGTTGTACATTTTGTAGCAACACTAGAATAGAATTAGATGCAGAACAAAAATTTTGATTCTAAGTTTATTCATGTCTTGTACCAACAGGTTGTCGGATTCTAATTTTTTGCTCAATATAAAATTGATTGGCAATCGGAAAAAGATGAGAAAGGATACTAGATGTTGGAACTTTGATATGGTTGTTGATTCGGACAAGATATGTTTCATGGATTTTGTTCAATCGGTTGTTGATAAGTATCCTCTAGGGTACTTGGAGGTTGCACATGTCCGATATTATCATGATGTGCTCAAAACTTTTCCGGAGGTTAACTCGGACAAGATTTGCTAGTCATGTTTGATGTGCACAGTAAGAAGAAGGTTGTAGAGATGTTCATTATTTATTGGGACCCTAGTGAGCCATTTGAGCCTATTACTGAATGGAAATTTAAAGGGGAAGAGCAGCCTGACAAGAACATAGAACCTGATGATGACAATTATCTTGCAAATCCTAGTCCACTGAATGAGCATGTCGGTGTTGATGAGGAGAATATGTACTTGAAGATTGCTCCTGTAAATGAAGTGGTTCAGGACAAGAATATAGCTAACATAGATGATGACTCGGAGTCTGTTTCGGATGGTGATAGTGCCTTGGAGGCTGACTCGGAGGAGGAAGAAGAGATTGAGGAGGAGGAGAGATATGAAGAAGTAAGTCATCACCCAATTGTTAACTACGATGAGGAAGATCCTCCTATGAAAGAAGGATGTACTTATCCTAACATGTCACAGTTCAAGTTGGCTCTTTGTCAACATGCAATCAAACATGAGTTTGAATTTCGCACATTGCATAGTTCAAGACATAGACCGAGGGCCTACTGTGCAAGAAAGATGAAGGACAATTGTCCATGGAAGATACATGCATCAACAACAGCTATTCCGAGTGGTGTGTTGTATCAAAAATTTATTTGGTTAAATATCATGTCAAATGGAAATGCTTACTACATGTGACTGCTTTGGTTATGTGAAGGTTCTCCATAGGGGCTGTTTTTTTATTTTAAAACACTCCATGCAAAAAAATTGACTCCAAAATCACGTATGTGCTAAAATGGTGCGATAAATAGCAGCCTACAGTACCATATTTTACGAAAACCATATAGGGGCAAAAATGTCTTTTCCTCTTGTAGTTAACACCGTTAAGTGCTTATAGTAACGGAAGTGCTATAGAGGGAAGAAAAGTTTCGCTGTTGCATACATACAGTAACTTTTCAAGTTTGAGTGCTACAAAGGAAATAGCAAGTTTTGTTGATGCTATATAGGTAATTTTCTCCTGTTCAAAACCAGTTCACCCAGGACGTGGCAGCATTGAACAAATGCATCGCCACCCCGGAGGCCACCGCTAACGTTGACGCGGTTGGTGAAGACAATGATTGATGGCGCCTTAATCGTAACAGCCAAGGTATGGGTAACCGGAACCGTCAACAAGGTAACCAAAACTGTCCCCCCGATGATCCTTATGCTAAGGTCAAGTTAACCATTCCTGCTTTTTCGGGCAAA
Organism: Chloris gayana; assembly: GCA_031894775.1. Classification (NCBI taxonomy): domain Eukaryota; kingdom Viridiplantae; phylum Streptophyta; class Magnoliopsida; order Poales; family Poaceae; genus Chloris; species Chloris gayana. The sequence continues at coordinate 461,066 of JAUNZO010000447.1, forward strand.
TATGATGCTGATGCTTACTTGGATTGGGAGATTACGGTAGAACAAAAGTTTAGTGCCCATCTTATTCCTAAACAACATAGAGTTCATCAAGCTGCTAGCGAGGTTATGGATTTTGCAATTGTTTGGTGGAATGAGTCAGCACTTAGCAATGCTTTGCTTACTACTTGGGACGCTCTTAAGACACTCATGCGTGATTGTTTTGTTCCTCCTTCTTATCATAGAGATTTACGTGCTAAATTGATGTGCTTAGACCAAGGGGACTATGGGGAACTTCGGATGGGTTTAATGTGTTGTGGGGTAGTTGAGGACAACAAGAGTGCTCTTGTTCGCTTTTATTCGGGTCTTAATTGTGGCATACAGGACATTCTTGATTATAAACAGTTTAACACTACGAACCAATTATTTACTTTTGCCATGTTTGCATAGAAGGAAGGAATTACAGGGACGACAACTACTACTGCAACAACAACAGGCGAACAAGAATACCGAGCGCACCTCCTACGCACCGCGTTTTTTGGCGACATCCGGGCTGCCCAAGCCGTCCCCCTTCCGGAATCAATCCACTACTGTGACTACATCGGCACCTTCTACCGTACGCCGCCCCTCCCCCAGTCGGGCAAAAAGCCTTTGTAGGGACCACCCAATAATGCTTCTTTTGATGCTGCCACGGGACACACATCAGTCATTCGAGTGTCATTGCTGGACTTGGACATGTCCAAAAGGATTGACCAAGTAAGTGAGCTTACGTTGCCACGGATGATGGCTATGTTAGTGCCTCGGATGTGGAGGACGATGATGAAGATGCTGCTGCCACCAACCAGAACCATCTCGAGCTTAGCGGTGCTACTACTTTCGGTTTCATGAACATCATTGTGCAGCGTGTTCTCAACTGAATGCAGCTGTCAAACGAGGGGAATCTTCCCATCGGAGTTGTCCGGGCCGACCCGGTCGCCTCGGTCGAAGGTGATCGGGACGTCCGACCACTTTACTTGTCGAGGTTGGGCCCTGCCTGCTTGTATGGCAATGATTTCTCAGCGGAGGAGCTTGACTTGGAGACGGGAGGTGATGCTTAACGCGCCGCTAGTAATGACAGCGATGACGTCCTCGAAGGCGTCGACCTCCGGATCGGCGTCGCCGTCGTCTCGCCCTAGCGGCGGGTTTGGGCTGGGTGGCCCGCTTCTCGGTGCGGCGCTGCTTGCTGGCTTGGATGTACCGGCACTCCATCTGGTCGTGACCGGTTGTGTTGTGGAAGGCGCAAAACTTTCCGGTTGGGGGCTTGAAGGGCCCTCGCCTTATGGGCGGGTGTTCGCCCTTGTTTGGCTGCTCGGCCGGCCGGGGATCCCGTGGCCAGGACCTCCTCTCGTCTTGCGCTTCTTGATGACCTTCTTCTTCTCGGTTTCTTGATAGGCCCAGGTCATGGTCTGATTCTGGCTTGGAGGGTGGGTCGTGCCAGGCTCGCGCCTCCTGTCGGAGGGCGCAGGTGTCCGGCAGCTGAAAGAGCTGGGTGACCATCTCGGTCTAATGAACGCCCAACTCACCGAGCATGTGCTTATCACGCACGCTGTGGTAGAACGCGGAGATGACCACGCCGGCTCGATACGCGGGATCGTGTTGCGCACTTGGCGGAACCGCTGCATGAACCGACGCAGCGTTTCCCTTCCTGTCTGGACGACCCGGTCGAGGTCGACCTAGGTGCCGGGGTAGGTGGCGGTCCCCTAAAAGTTGATGAGGCACTCCTTCACTACTAGAATTCCCCCTATAACCACGAAACCTTTATGCAACACCACACATTTGGATGCAATAGGGGGTACTATGGCATCGAAATAGTGATTTGGTAGTAATATGTGTGCCTATTACTACACATAAATTGTGTTGCGATATTTTTTTGTGTGTTGCAACAGGGTGACGCTAATGCACCCTTTTTACGATTCATGTTGCAATTTATTAGATTTAATGCTACACCAAATCTGAGTTGCATTAGCATTTCTTGTGTTGCAATAGAAAGGTGCTATGGCGACCATATTATCGTTGGTTGCTTCTGAAAGGCTATAATGCAACCAGTGATTTGGGTTGCAAATTACTTGGTGCTTTGTGGCAATAGATAGGTGGCTATTGCATCCTTTGTTGCCGCGAGATGCAATAGCATGTATGTATTGCCACAAATTTGCGTGGTTGTCATACTGGTCATAGTCGTTGCAATAACAGACTCATTGGTGGTCCCTCAAAAAAAAAAAGTTGGCTGGCGCTTAAAAATAAAAAGAAAAGGTAAGCGCACAGGGGAATCGAACCTTGGTCTCTTGGAAAAGAGCGAGTATACTTACCACTGCAGCACGACGAGCTTTGTATCCTTATACGATTGGTTTGTTTAAAAAGAAACTCGGACTCAATTAAAATTCTAATCCGAACCAAACTTAGATTAAATTCCTTATGAATACAAACGTTTTCAGATCGTGATCCCTGGCTTGCCTTGTACCGACGCTGGCCCCACAGAAGGTCAAGTCGGGAGTTCTTGGCCCAGAACAGGTCGACTAGCTTCGTTCCTCTACCATCGAACAGAAAGACGCCGCCCTACGGTCGACTCCACCAGCCGCTGCCGCCGCCCAGGACTCCATCTCAATCCATGCCAAGGGCTTGATTGGAATCGTCGTCCGCCGAGGAGGTCAATTGAGCCTACGGTGGCTGGGTCGCCCTGCCGATCGCCGGTGAGAATTCTGAAGAATTTCTCCTTGTGTTTGCCCGGTCTTCATACTCTTGCGTGCGAGATCATTATAATTAAGTAGATACATATGCATGGTTTGACTACTGTAGAATAAAATGCGTCTAGGTGTTTGTATATGTTGCATAAATACTGTCTATTCTTGATCTATTTCCTGAAGAATACACATAGTATTACCATCACAATCGTTGTAAACTGAAGAAGCAACCTGGGAATTGAAGAATTATTTCCACGCACACACTAAAAAAGAGCAAAGATAGTATTTGTACCACTCTATTATTGATTTAATGAGCTGTTGTATGGTTTGAAACATATTTTGTGATTCACGTATTAATAGTGCTCATACTAGCATGATTTTAATTATTGATCTGAAACATGATTTAGGGTGTGATTTTTTTTTACCATTACATATTTCGAATACCCATGCTAGATCATGATCTTTCTCGGTGAGGCTCAATTAGGTCCCTGTTGTTGATCCATTGCTTGATCGGCCATTAGATGTTGTAAGCTCATGTTTGTTATGTGTTAATTATGCAGGTTTATTTGCTAAGGACAAGGTGCATGTGAATTCCAGAGGCTCAAAATTTGAGCAGCACCACTTTGATCGATTTCTTAGGTATGTCATGTGAAATTAGATACTTGGTTATTTGAGTAACACCACACTGATTTCTCTTAATATATTTGGTTTAATTATTTAGCTTATGTGATTCATATGGAAGAAAATTGCTCATACTTGTGTTATTTTAATTTTAGGTCTGAAACATTTAGAGGAAGAATAGTGCTAGCTACTAGTGGATTAATTTGTGTTGTGTTATCCCCTATTTATTTCAAAAATTGCTACACTTTGATATGTTATCAATTATTTTCATGTATGTGTTAACCTATTTTTGGTACATTTATGTGTTAACCCAATGTGGTATGGTTACATAATTAATAGTGTAAAAAAAGTTATTGCCATTGCAAATTTTGAATAGCCATACTTTATATGCATGCTAGATCATGATCTCTCATTGCAAACATGCATGCAGATAAATGGCTTCACACGAAGATAGGAGTTGGATGCGGCTGCCTCGACATTCAGAGGTGTGGAAGGAGAATTTCAGGACTTTTATTCAAAACTTTGGCACATCATCATCGCGAAGAGCTGGTGGATCTGTTGCGTGCCCATGTGCTACATGTCAATGCATGATAAGACATTCAGATGTGTTTACGATTCAGATTCATTTAGTTACTAAAGGGTTTGCTGATTGTTTCATCAATAATGAATCGGAGGGCCCAAGTTGTCCATCATCAGCTGAGGGTCGTGTGAATCATGGTGTTGGTCCTGATCTCAATACAAGTATAAGAGAACCTGAAGATGCACAACCTACAGCTGACGAAGCACCTTATTTTGGAGAAGACGATGATGAAGACGCAAGTGATGACCCTGCTGCCACTAATACTTTGATTAGAAACATTATCAGTGGCTATATACATGGAGAAAGCATAGATGCTGGTGAAGAGCCAAATAAGGAAGCAGAGATATTTTTGAAACTACTAGAGGAGGCAAAGAAGGAATTGTATCCAGGATGCAAAGATGCAACCAAGGTCTCTTTTATCGTGCAGCTTTTTCAGATAAAGTGCTTGTACGGAATAAGTAACTCGGCATTGGAGGCCATACTTAATCTGTTCTCAAAGGTTCTCCCTGAAGGCCATTGTATCCCCGACTCCTTGGATAAAGTGAAAAGGGTGGTACGAGACTTAGGCTTGGACTATATCAAGATACACGCATGTAAGAATGATTGTGTGTTATTTTTTAAGGAGAACGCAAAGCTGGAGACATGTCCTGTTTGTGGGGAGTCTAGGTGGAGACTTGCTGATAATGAGGTTGCGGATGGTGCTACTGTAAAGAAGAGGTTTCCAGTGAAGATCTTACGCTACTTTCCTCTTATTCCTCGGCTTCAGAGAATGTATATGTCCAAGCAGTTATCGGTGGACTTGCAATGGCATAAGAAAGAATTGGTCAACGATAGAAAAATGCGTCACCCTGCTGACTCACCTGCATGGAAGCATGTGGATAAAGAATATAAACCGTTTGCACAAGAAGGTCGTAATATTAGGCTGGGTCTTGCTTCGATGGCTTCAATCCCTTTGGGATGCAAAATGTTACATACTCCATATGGCCTGTCATGCTAATACCTTACAACTTGCCTCCATGGTTGTGTCGAAACAATCTAATTGGTTGTTGTCGATGTTGATACCTGGTCCGAAATCTCCTGGAATGGATATTGATGTATATTTGAGGCCCCTTATATTGGAGCTCAAGGAGCTTTGGGAAACGGGTGTTCCAACATGGGATGCTGCTACAAGGAAGAATTTTAAGTTACATGCTCTTCTACTTTGGACAATTAATGACTTCCCAGCTTACGCTATGCTTTCCGGATGGAGCACGAAGGGAAAGTTTGCATGTCCATACTGCCACAAAGATACTGAATATTTGTGGTTGAAGCATGGGAAGAAGCACTGCTACATGGGACATCGACGTTTCCTGCCCTCGGACCATCCATGGCGCAACAACAAGGTCAGCTTCAACAATGATGTCGAAACCAGGGAGGCACCAGTACCACCGACAGGTGCACAGGTACTTCAGCAGTTTGGAAGTTTTGAACAAGTGATGCTTGGGAAGAATGCATCAAAAAAAGGAAGCGTGACGAAGACCAAAGATGGCACAACCTGGAGGAAGAAGAGCATTTTTTTTGAGCTCCCTTACTGGTCTTCTTTGCTCATCGGGCATAATTTGGACGTCATGCACATTGAGAAAAATATATGCGAGAGCATATTAGGCACTCTGCTTGAATTGGTTGGTAAATGTAAGGACGGCGAGAAATCCCGGCTTGACATGGAGCATCTACAGATACGCCCGGATCAGCATCCTGTGATTGAGAATGATAAGTATATCCTGCCACCAGCCTTGTACAAGTTAGATAAGAAGGACAAGGAAATGTTATGCGAATTTCTATATGGAGTGAAGATGCCTGATGGGGTTTCCTCTAATATAAGAAGATGTGTTGACCTAAAATCAAGTAAGGTGTCCGGCTTGAAAACTCATGATTACCATCTGATTCTACGAAACTGTTACCCTTAGTGGTGCGTAGGATTTTGCCGAACAAGTTGTCATCGCATTGATTCAGCTTAGTAATTTCTTCGATGCACTATGTTCCAAGGAGCTGGTCGAAGCAGAGTTGGACAAACTTAGCATTTCAATTAGGGAGACTGTTTGTCGACTTGAGATGCTATTCCCACCTTCATTTTTCGATATCATGATGCATTTGCCTGTTCATTTAGCTGAAGAGGCTAAACTTGGTGGGCCTGTGTGTTATAGATGGATGTATCCAGTGGAGCGGTACCTACGTACAGCAAAAGGATATGTGAGGAACAAGGCGTACCCTGAAGGTTCAATTGCCGAGGGATACATACTCGAGGAGTGCCTTACATTTTGCTCAAGATTCTTGGACGTGGACACCAAACTGAATCGTGTTGACCGACATGAAAGTATTGCTGTGAATGAGCCACCATCCGGTCCGAGCATATTTGCTGACATGGATTACAAGAGGAGAGGACAGACTGTCGACATGATTGAAGGAGATGAGATGCGGAAGATGAGGCACTACATAATTTCAAATTGTACTGAAGCTAGCCAATGGGTCGAGTAAGTTAGGCTACTGAACATCAATATTTTAATTAAGATTATATTTTTTATACTAACAGTAATATACATTTCTTTGCAGTGCGCATATGGAAGAACTTAAAAAATATGGTACAAGAAACCTTAAAAAGAGACACGAGGAACAATTTGTAAGATGGTTCGAAGGCAAGATCAGGGCTCTACATGCGAAAGGGGAAGTAAGTTCAGAGATGTTTGCACTTGCTCAAGGACCGGACGATCGAGCTCGTACATTGCATAGATGCCATATCAATAATTGGCTGTTTCGAACCGTTGACATTGAGAAAAGCCTCGTAACGCAAAACAGTGGTGTGCTTGTCAAGGGCGACGGTACTACCGGCAACATGAACTGGTATGGGGTGATTAAAAGAATGATCTCACTAGAATTCCCTGGACAAAAAGAAGTTATTTTGTTCCTGTGTGACTGGTATGATGTGCCTGCTGCCACTAGCAACAGAGGCGAGAGGATACAATAAGGATCAGTTTGGGATAATTGATATCGATACTACCCGATACAGGTATACCAATGAACCATATATTATGGCAACACAGGCAGAACAGGTGTTTTTTGTGAATCTAGTAAACAAACCTGGTTGGAGCAGTGTTATTGCATTGAAACCAAGGGACTTGTTCGCCATGCCTGAATTAGAACTTGAGGACTCAATTGATGTGGGTATCGAAGTAAATAATTCATTTGGTGTACACCAGGATTTGACAAATTGGACAAGATCTGACAAGGAAGGCACAACCGGGGATGTCTCTGTTATTGCTCAGGTGCAGACCGAAGCAGTTGATGAACCAGACGATGCGATCTTTGATTGTGACGATGAAGATGATGAAGATGACACGTACGTGGATGATGGAGTTGTTGCACCAGTTGCTTCTGTGGTACAAGGCGAAGATGATGACTTTTTTATTTGATGCTTGTATGATTTTGTTTGGCGTATCAAGAGATGTTTTTGTTTGCTGTGACAATTAATAATTTATTCTCATGAAACTCACAGAATGCCTTTTTTGGCTCCGATCATGAAACTCACATTGCAAGGGCAGTTTCAGTTCAATTTTCAGTCGAAATTCGGATTCTGTAGACACTTCAGCTTGTATCCTCTGCTCTGAGCAACTTCGACTATGATTTTTTTTATTTGGTAACTGAAATATATGTCATCAGTTTTAAATGTTTCATTTTGACTGAAACAAGTGTTACTTATTCATGTGTTATTCATGTGTGCAACAAGCAGTATACTTCTGACATGGCACCTGAACCTGTATGTGATGAATTATTCAACTGACATAAGCAAACCTGTATGCAGAGCTAAGAAAACAGAGATGTACTGTCGTTTATACACTTGCGCTATATTTCTTCTTTGCACGCCTACAGCAGCCTTTCTTAATTCTTTGCACGGCTACCATGTAGCAGAGTACAAGTATGAGACGATGGCCTGATTGAACTTTCAGAAATCCAAAAGCTCAAATTGAGAAATTAAGATTTTCATGACACAATAATATTGCTACCTTTGATAAGCTTTTTTTATGATTTACATATACTGTTTCATATCTTATTTGGTATAGCATTATTGTGTATCAAATATTTGAAATGAAGCCTACCATTTTTTGCTGCCTGGTAGTTGTTGTCTTTTCAGATGTTTATGTTATTGTCAATGTAGTGACGTCTCTGCCTGGTACTTATTGTTTATGGATTATCAAGCAATCTTGATGAATCATTCTATCTGTGCAAAGTTCTTTGTCGGCCTTGACAGCAGTATTTAATTTAAATAGCTTTCTCTGTTATATCAGTTCTTCTGACAAGAATTGTTTTCGTGAAATGTCAGATCAAGGCTAAGTTTCAGGATCTTCGGAGTGTTCTCAAGGCAAAGGCAAAGGATAAAGAGGCAAAGGGATTCCTGGTGATCAAGGGCAAGTAGCGGGGAATTTAGGAGGCATGAATTAGACTAGTTAGGTATATAAGTATGCAGAATGTGTCTGATGGAAGCCTCTGCTTTATTTTGGTTAAATGCGAGGCATCAAGTTAGTATGTTGATCTAGATGAACCTGTAACATCTCCAATCAGTAGTATTTAAGAACTATTGTGGCAGAAGCTAATTGTTGGTACTATTCAGACATAGCTACAAAATTGGATTCTGTTTGCTGGTGGAGTTAGTAACTGTGAGTCGATGAATTGCTGGGTATCTATTTGTTCGTGTTATCTGTTGCGTCGTATGTGTTTCAATGGCTTTGATCTCCAGAGTTGATGCTTGATCGTATCATTTTGATTTGATGCAATGTAATGTACGGACTAAGTGTATCATTTTCAGCTCAGATATTTTATTTTCTTCTGATTAGCAGTACCCTTCACGTGATGTTAATAATTCAAATATTTTATTTGATCAAACTCCCCAAAGGGCCCAAACTAAATATGCTCTCCATACCTGATTAGTCATGCCTTCTCACAGATCACGTGAATTTATTAACTTTTCAAAATTTAAATTTAAATAGTTCAATCTAACTCGGATGGGGAGTAACCAACATAAAAGAGCAACCAGAAGATATATTTGGATGTCTGTGCAGCACCAAGATTGAGATTATCATTTATGAAACTTATTAATGCAATTATTTTGAAATTGTATAAAATCTGAATCGTTATTTCTCAGAAGTTGTTGCATGCTGCAGTGGTTAAGCCATTGGCTTACCATCTTTCAAGTTGTGGGTTCGATTCCCTTAGCCGGAGTCGTTTTAATTTTTTGCATTTTTTTTATGCCTGGCGTACTAGCAATATGTTTGTACACTAAATGATGTCAAATGGATAATTGATGAATACCAAAGTTTCATATCTCATCAAGATCTACAATATTTATTTGGCATTTTGTCATTTTCACAACTGGTAGTATCATGTAGTGCAAATTTCACAAGTCTTTCTTAAACTATGTAAGTGAATCTAGGATTAATGATCAATGTACACTACACTTTGTCAAATGAAAAAAAGTCCTCAATAAATATTGTACATCTGGATGAGTTATTAAAATTTGATATTGATGACTTTTCCAGAAGAAATCATATACTGTTAACAAAATCTAGCTTTTTTTCTTTTATGCCTGGCGTACTAGCAATATGTTTGTACACTAAATGATGTCAAATGGATAATTAATGAATACCAAAGTTTCATATGTCATCAAGATCTACAATATTTATTTGGGTCATTTTGTCATTTTCACAACTGGTAGTATCATGTAGTGCAAATTTGACAAGTCTCTAACATAGTTTCTTAAACTATGTGAGTGATCTAGGATTAATGATCAATGTACACTACAATTTGTCAAATGAAAAAAAGTCCTAAATAAATATTGTACATCTCGATGAGTTATAAAAATTTGATATTGATGACTTTTCCATAAGAAGTCATATACTGTTACCAAAATCTAGCTTTTAGTTAACAATTTATGAAATCCAAAATTTGTATGATTCAAACTTTGTCAAATGGATTATTGACTTAAATAAACTTTGTAGATATTGATGAGTCCTACAACTTTGTTATTGATGACTGCTTTATTTGGAATCAATTAGTACCCTAAAAAACTATGTTAGTGATGCTGGGCCCACGAGTCAGTGCTTGATCGACCAATTTTTGGCTGTCTAACGCGTGCGTGCGTGAGTTCCTGTTCTCCTTCCGAAAATAAGTGGCGCCCTGTTTTCGATCCGAAAATTTTTTCCGCGCCGTACTACCGCGCCACACCATCCCTGGGCCCACATCGTAGCCTAAAAACCGAGTTATCAACTTGACGGCTGCCTAATCCCATCACAAAACCAAACATCGGTCAGTTAGGGTTCTTCACGATCGCCTTCCACCAGGCGGCGGCAAGGTGGTTCTCGCGATCGCCTTCCACCACCATGGCGCAGAGCCTGCCGACGTCGAGCGAGGCGTCAAGGGGATCCAAGTCCTCGTCGGCATCGTTGCACACACCATCAACGGCGTCGGCGATGCTACCTCCGATGTTCACACCACCAACATCTGGGAGGCCGACTCCACCGGTCATGTCCAGCAGGCCTAGGGCGGCGGCTTCGCTCTTTGGGTCACCGTCGTCCCAAAGGCCATCACGCAGATCATACGCCGAAGATGCCGGCGACGACTCCCAACATCCAGAAGATTTGCTGCCTTCGTCTCATGTCGAAACTGATAACGGGTACGGTATTTCTGCCTTCGATCATACTTCAGTTCCTTTGTTTGGCCTTTTGGTAGCTGCGAAATTTGGATCGATTGCAATGTTAGGTCAGGGTGCTGATTTAGTTCCGCTGCAATGCCCCTGTATTTTCATTCGATTCTGTTTGTCTTATATGAGTTGCAAGGATTCGTTTAGCTTGACCAATCAGGTCTAATCCCGTAGCACGCTGTGCAGTTCGTGGGTTGGGTGTTTGTTGTCTGATCTCCATCGCAGTAGAAGTTTCGACCTGAATTGGGGGTTCTTCCAAGCTGAATTGGAAAATTTGGCAATAAAGAAGTTTGTACGTCTTTTCTTTATCTTTCCAACACATATTTATGCGCATTGGTTCGTTGAGTATGTATAGAGATATGGCCTTCTGAACATTGGTTCGCGAGCTGTCCTGCAGCTCTGTTCCAGACTGAATACAGTAGTAGTTTCCTTCAGGTTGTCTTCTTCAGGTTGTCTTCATTCTGTTTCAGTGCCAGACTGATATTATGACTGTCAATGCACTAGTGTAATTTTATTTGGTTTCAGTGCAGAACACTATTGCCATATACCATGCAACCTGGTTTCATTCTGTTTCAAGGGACCAAGCCATGGGTGAGTTATGATGCAGCTCAATTAATCCATACATGGTTTTTTTAATGCACTTATATATGACTGATATTATCATTCCTTTTCAGAGTTTGAAGATATATACAGGGAGGACACAATCAAGACATACGAAGAATGGTTGGCGACTGTAGGAAAACTTGATGACATCAGTAATATCCCTCTCCTATTTGTCAAATAAATTACCATTTTTCCCTGTCAAACTTCACAATATGCTAGCTGATCATGTGTCTATATTGACTGCAGATGCGCTTTTGCAAGCTAGCAGTCAGATACATTCCAGTCAAGACAGCAACCAAAGACCTCCAGTGCAGGCACCATCTCATGCTCGCCGTTCGAGACAGGGGCAAGGAAATGGTAAGTTTTGTTTATTGGGAATTAATCTTGTTTCTGTTTCATGTGGCCATATATAAAAATTATGTCTTTTAATATCTATTATTAAATTAATATGTTAGAAAATGGGAAGAAAAGAGGACGTGGTCCTCTAAAAGGCTTGAAGGCAATGTCCAAGAGAATTAAGGCGGGCAATCAGAAGATGAAAGTTGAGTTCTCCAGACTTGGAGGACCGGTAGGTGAGAACTACCGCTCGTTCATTGATGAAATAGTAAAGTTTATGAGGAAAAGGGCGCCACTCATTGGAGTGAGATCGTGGAAAGAGATCCATGAAGATGTAAAAGAGTCAATAGCATCTGATATATTGGTAATAATCATGTTTGCTTGTGTATATATTTTATTATTAGACTAACATAACAACTGAACTAGTATTTGCATGTTCTCGGGCTAAGTGGGACATTGAGGATAATTACAAGACAAGGACAATCATATGGTCCATTGCTAGTGAGCGTTACAAAGGATGGCGTTCAACTTTCAGTGCTACGGCAAAGGCATACAACAGCTACCGCGAGCGAATGTTAAATAAGCCTGCAGAATTAGATATTGTTGAATGGCACTATCTGTTGCAGTATTTTAGGACTGCAAAATTCAAGGTTTGTTCCACTTGTTACTATTATTGACAATACCAATTTCATATAAATGGATATATCTAGGTCATTCAGATTATTGTTCAAGACTATGCATTCTTTCCGTAGGCAAGGAGCATACAGAATTCTCATCATCGAGGCCAAAAAAAGACCACACATTTGTCGGGCGCTAAGCCTTATGCTCAGTGCAGCTATGAGAAGGTAATAACTGGAAGTGCACATCTACAAGCTTTCTTGCAGGAGGAATTACTAATTTGTTTTTTTGTTGGCATATCGGAAAGACCCAGAAACTGGTGAGGAGCCCAATGATATGGAACTTTGGTTTATAACTCACAGCAAGGACGGGGAATGGAAAGACCCAGAATCCATGAATGTCTATGTGAGTTCTCATCTAATTTGTACATGACTTACTATAGTCCATGCAAACAGCGAATGCATGCAATTTATTCTTTAACTAACTCCTCCATCTGTGACTTTTAAATGCTAGGAGAAAGCAAGCAGCCTTATCTCCGAGGCGGAATCAAATGCAGAGGGAAACTTCATTACCGTGAAGGAAAAGAATGAGATTTTCCAGCAGGCATACAAGGCAGTCACCGCGTGCAAATCAACCAGGTTGCATGGTAATGGGTACCTGGCGAAAAACCCAACTAGAAGGGAGCTGCTGAATGTGGATCGCCAGGAACAAATTCGTGTGGAGGAGCAACTGCATCAGGAACACGTCGAGCTCATGGAATCATTTGGCCAGCTGACAGAGAAAATGGCCACATGGGAAGCTGACAGGGAAGCAGAAAGGACAGAACATGCACGACAAATTGATGAACTTAAAAAGGGAAGGGAGGCTGATTTACAAGCGCTTAGGCAAGAGTTCCTATCGATGTTGCAAGCAGGACATGGACAGACAGCATTTCAGCAGGTACTAGTCAAGCTAGTTTTTCAATGACTTTTTTTTCCTTAGGTTCTATATCTAGTTCTCTGCATCTTTTCATAGATTCTCTAACCAATAAAATCTGTCCAGTCAAACAACAATGTCACTGAAATGTAATTAAAGTCTCTGTGTTTAGATTAAAAGTAGTTGTCTCCTTCAGGTTGTGTTCATTCTGTTTCAGTGCCAGACTGATATTATGACTGTCAATGCACTAGTGTAATTTTATTTGGTTTCAGTGCAGAACACTATTGCTTTATTTGCAGCAATTTTGATTAGTTCTTCACTGCTGTTGATACACTAGTAGTAGCTATTATCAGTTTTTGGTACTGTCTTTGTAAGGACGTATTGTTAGGAGACATCTAGTTGAAGGATCTTTAATTATACTTGGTCTGGGAATATTTACATGATTGTGGTCAGATAGCACAACTCTTAATTCTGGAGCCGACCATGAAAATTGTTAGCATCTGAGTTATGTTCTTTCTATTGTTTAGTCCAGATGCTAGTTCACATGAAAATAGCTCTGTTTTACATCTCTAAACTGATATTTGTAAAGAGCATGTTATGTGACGTTATATTGCATTATCCAAATACGCTATATGTTTCCCTTTTGCTCCTGTTCTTACTGGAACTACTGCCTATTATTCAACAATCCAACTTTTGTGATAAATTGCTATGTCAGACTAGGTTAGTAAAATAAATATCCATAGGTTTTTGAATGACTTTTTTTCCTTAGGTTCTATATCTAGTTGTCTGCATGTTTTCATAGTTTCTCTAACCAACAAAATCTGTCCAGGCAAACAACAATGTCACTGAAATGGAACAAGTGGCGGCAGCCGCAACAAACATGAATACTGAAGAAGTTGAGGCAACCCCACAACATGAGGTCTGTTCACATGAGGTTGTTTGTGAATTAACATCTGTTTAGTGCTATCATCAGATACTTAACAAATTGGTGCCTAATTATTTCCTTCAAACTTTTTCAATCCCAGGAAAACACTCAAAGAAACCAAGAGCAACCTGAAGTTGATGATATATCAAGGGCAACCGGCATTCGGACTACAAGAAGTACATCTACAAATACGGCACGGGCATTCGTTACTACAAAACAGCTAAAGGATAATGCTCTTAAGAAACGACAGGGCTCCAAAAAGACAGGTGAAATCTTTGTAACTCTAATAGCTGCTATGAATGTTTCTATTTCAACTGTCAAAATATTTAAAGTTGTGTTAATTATTTCCTGTCATTATGTTAATTTTATGATGGGTCGTGAAACTTTAGTTTACTGCCTGCTGTTGTTTTCTCTTTTTCATAATGTGAGCTGGTGCTTCATTGAAACTTGACATGAGATTCTGAATTCAATTTGGACCTATGATTCTGAATTCGTGTCATATGAAACAGATTATTGGAAGTGCTGCTCTTTTTTCTTTCTTGCAATTTATTATTTTGTCCCTGTATACAAGTTAACAGAAGTGCTGCTCCAATTAAATTTCTTGCATTTTATTATTTTGTCCTTGTATACAAGAACACTCTATGTATATCTATCAGCAGAACAAAATAATGAGTTCTTTTGGATTTGTCTTGCGTCTTAGATTTTTATATATTCAGTATATCATCTGTTACATCTCAAATAATGTTTTGAGCTGTCCAGAATAAATATGATTTTTCAGTGTTTTGCAAAATGATAACAAAACGCATCGGTACTAGTGATAAAAAAATGTTATTCTTTCTTTTCAGCTCACCAAAGCAGTTCAAATGGAGGAAACAAGTGATGGGACCATCTTGAAGTCACCAGTTGCTGATCAAGTGATGGGATGACCTGGCTTTTAGTTTCTTTGCTTATGATAAACTTATTCAGTTCTTGTCAAATTAGCCAACTATGTGTGTTAAAACAATCTGGTGTTGCAAACTTATTACTATTTCACTATTATGTGTGTGTCATGGATTTGTACACTGAATGGTTGAATTAATCTTGTCATCATGAATGATATATGCATTATTATTATCGATCCTATGTTGTATTGTTTTAAAAATTGGTGACGCAAAATCGTTCGTGGCAAATGACACGTGGCAAATGAGAATTCATCCTAACGCAACCCAGCTTTTTCGGTGTCACAAGGGCTGTGGCAATACGAAGTTCCACATGTAGCAACCCATTATTATGGTGGTAATAGAGGGATGAACTTTTTTCTACCAAAACATTTTCGTAGCAATAAAGGTGATCACATATAAAAATCAATCAAGTTTGGTGGCAATACAATGCTCCACCTACAGCCTCCAAACGATTTTGGTGGCAATACAATGCTCCACTTATAGCCTCCAAATGATTTTGGTGGCAATACAATGCTCCACCTATAGCCTCCAAATGATTTTGGTGGCCATAGAATGGCACACCTATAGCAACCATTCTCTAATTCGTGGCAATAGAGTTGTCGACATCTAGCAACCAAACGAATATAGTGGTAATAGAGGACACCACCTATGGCAACAAAATCAACTTCGTGGTAACAGAGAGAACCACATATAGCAACCAAAACACTTTAGTGGTAATAGAGGTGCTTGCCCTATAACAACCACAACCAGAGTGTAGCAATAAAATTATTTGCAACGCAAGATTTTAAACATTGCAACACATTTGGTATGATGCAATTGAACCTCCGGCAACACCATATGCGTTGCAATAGGATCATTTACAACCAACACCAGGGCGCCCATAGATGCTATTTGCAACGTCTCATTGTGTTGTAATAGAAAAACAATTGCAACCAACAAAAGACAATCGTGGTTGAAGGTTAATACCACATGACCTATTGCATCATTTTTTACGAAATTGTTTGGGTGCAATTGCGGCTATTGCACCCAAAAAGGGCATATTGCAACGTATTTCCTATGTTGCATTAGGGGAAAATCTAGTAGTGCTTGCACAGTCCTTTCCATGAGCGGATGGATTTTGGCGCGAGGTTGAGGAACCACGAGAGCGCGGAGCCCTTGAGGGCGATGTGGAAGTAATTGGCCATGACGTCTTTGTCACCGCACACGGGCAGCACGGTGGTGGACTAGATTTGGAGGTGATGAGGACATCACACCCTCGGATATAACGAACACTCCTCCAATACACATACGTAATTCAAGGACAAAAACTAGAGCACGGCAATTGAATTTAGGGGTGAGCATGTTCCTAATAATCTCTTCATTTATATTTGAGAATATATTACTACCTAATGAGTTAATTATTGTTAGGAACCATGGAGATGATGATAATATGGTTAAGGAGGATGTTAGAGGCGTGGAGGGCCAGCAAGGACGTCCATGTCAAGTTAGAGGCCCAAACAAAGTCGATTTCGATTCTATTTCGGAGTCATGAAACAGCCTGCACCAAAACGGACTCCCTGGTCACATACGAAGTCCGTTTAGGACGTTCTTTATATGGATGGAAAGATAATTTGATAACCTTTCCATTGGTGCTGGTCTCATATCCAAATTCTTCCCGAGCCGTCGGGAATTGCCGAAATACTAAGACATCTAGAAACTGTCCCGGTGTTGCACCACCGTCTTTTGGCCTTTTGGGACGACTCGGAGGGCGCCCCGTGTTCCCGGGACTTGTTGCCGCGGGGGTACTCCCGTTCATGGCAGGTTCGCGGGAGCGTTCGATGTTAACCCGAACGTCTATGCGGTTGTGGCGCTTGGTGCTCAAGAGGCGACACGCGTCCCATTCGCGGCTCCTGCCACGTGGTGTGGCCACCGAGTGGGAGACATTGTCCGAGCGCGTGTGCGTGCGCGTGTTTCTTGAGCGGTCGTTCCGGCTCCGGTCGCGGTGTCGTCCGAGAGAAGGAGGACGCGGTGCGGGACCGGGAGCGGTAGGACTTTTCTTCCGCCTCGTGGTGCGCCGTGTCGACAAGTCTTTCCACGTTGCGAGCCATTCGTCTGCTGGTGTTCCGCGCTCCGGACGGATCGGCGGGTTGGGGAGCATCTTCTTGACCATGGTCAATGGGTTTTCCACGGAAGCGTTGCCGAAAAGGCGCCGGGCGGAGCGCAGGTGTGGGCGGCGGTCATGCTCGCAGCGTGTAGGTCGGAGGTGGCGTCTTCCCCCGCGAGCGGTGCCCCCACGGGGGCCCGTGCCCACTAGCCGTCTGCTCCTCGGCCCTCCCCACGAGGTTAGGCCGAGGGTGTTCGGCGCCCCTCACCGTTGTCGGCGGGGCGGGATATCTGCCATGACCTCCTCGTCTACGGGCTCGGAGAACGAGCGGCGGTTCGACGGCGAGTCGCGTCGAGGTAGTGAGTTGTCGGTGTTGTGCACGGACATGCTACAAGTGCGGCATTTGCGAGAGCGGAGACGGATGAACCGAGATCTACCAAATACCCTCCTACCGGCGTGCCTAATGTCGGTGTCGAGGAAACCGACATATGGGAGGGTTAGCCAAACCACCCCTTGAGAGAGGATTGAGAGTAAGGGATCAAGGTTATCTCTCCGATGAACACATGGGGACACGTGATTTACCCGAGGTTCGGGCCGCCGTTGAGGCATAATACCCTACGTCCTGCTTGTTTTGTGTGTATTGAGCTCAATGGATTACAAGAGTGTTCTTAAGTTCTAGAGTTTGAGAGAGTCTGTCTATTACATGGCCGGGGCTCCCCCTTTTGTAGCTTAAGGGGGTGCGCTACGGTGCCTTTTGCTTAAATCTTCCCGTTGTTGGTCTGAATCCATCTTCGATACGAGAATTAAAGGCGCCTCTTGCCCGAGGTGCGACGCCGCACTGGTGGATCCGTTGGAGGGGCATGACGGAACCCGTCGTACGCCCCCCCTCTCCCCGCGGCTCCACCTGGAGCGGCAAGGCGTGATTGCCTGCCGTTACGCCGTTTCCCCGAGCGGGGTGACCGGGTCCCGGCCGTGGTGGTTCCTACGGGCGCGCCACGCATCGCATGCTTCGGAGGCGAAGGGAGAGTTAAGTCTCCCCTGTCGTGGCGAGCCCCGTAGTCACGTCCCTCGCGGTGCGCCGGGGTTCCGGGGGCACGCCGCGCCACCAACATGCGATGGCTTCTCGGGCACGCCCGGCCTTCACCCGGGCCGTCGTAGACTATCTCCCGTCCGTTGACCTTCCCGGTCGGGCCGCGCTGGCTGGCCCATAGGCGGTTATGGGAACCCTGGTTCCCAGTACATTGACAATACCTAGTGATTATATTGTGATAAGGAATCAAGGAGAGGACCAGGATATGCATGGAAGAGGGCTTGGAGGCGTGGAGGTCTAGCAAGAGGGTGCAAGGCATTGTGGAGGCCCAAATCAAGTCAACTTCGAGTCCATCTCGGAGTCCAGGAATTGTCTGTCTTACAACTAACGCACATATCGCATACGAAGTCAGATTTAGATGTTGTATATATGGATAGAAAGATAATTTCATAACCTTTCCATTGGAATCGGTTTCATGTCAAAATTCGTCCGGAGTCATCGGAAACATCAAAAGAATGGGTCGTCCAGAATTTGTTTTGGTGCTTGCGTCACCGTATTTAGCCTTTGGGCCGTGTATCTCGTTTGAGCCCATTAGGGGTGTGTCCAGGGGGTCTTGCACGTCCCCAAGTCTTTATTAGCAGCGATCGCAACCCAAGTTAGGGTTGGTTTTGCTTTTGCTTCGATTATTCTACTTTGACAGTTTTGTTGTTCATCGGTTTCGAGACCCCCCCCCCTTGTGAGCTTAATCATTCATCTGTGCAAATTGTGTTGCATTCTCTCTCATTCTTGCTTGTGTTCTTTGATTCGCGGGCGAGGATTAGCCTTCTAGGCGAGGTCAATCATGTTTGCATAGTTG